>OX235267.1:7661431-7873931 GCA_944472135.2 Trichobilharzia regenti | reverse complement strand
GTTAGTTATTTTGTTAGTTAGTTAGTTAGTTAGTTAGTTAGTTAGTTAGTTAGTTAGTCAGTCAGTTAGTTAGTTAGTTAGTTAGTTAGTTAGTTAGTTAGTTAGTTAGTTAGTTAGTGAGTCAGTTAGTTAGTCAGTTAGTTAGTTAGTTAGCTAGTTAGTTAGTTAGTTAGTTAGTTAGTTAGTTAGTCAGTCAGTCAGTTAGTCATTTAGTCAGTTAGTTAGTTAGTTAGTTAGTTAGTTAGTTAGTCAGTCAGTTAGTTATTTAGTCAGTTAGTCAGTTAGTTAGTTAGTTAGTTAGTTAGTTGGTTAGTTAGTTAGTTAGTTAGTTAGTTAGTTAGTTAGTCAGTTAGTCAGTTAGACAATTAGTCAGTTAGTTAGTTAGTTAATTAGTTAGTTAGTTAGTTAGTCAGTTAGTCAGTTAGTTAGTTAGTTAGTTAGTTAGTTAATTAGTTAGTTAGTTAGTTAGTCAGTTAGTCAGTTAGTTAGTTAGTTAGTTAGTTAGTTAGTTAGTTAGTTAGTTAGTTAGTTAGTTAGTTAGTTAGTCAGTTAGTCAGTTAGTCAGTTAGTCAGTTAGTCAGTTAGTTAGTTAGTTAGTTAGTTAGTTAGTTAGTTAGTTAGTCAGTTAGTTAGTTAGTTAGTTAGTTAGTTAGTTAGTTAGTTAGTTAGTTAGTCAGTCAGTCAGTTAGTCAGTTAGTCAGTTAGTCAGATAGCCAATTAGTCAGTTAGTTAGTTAGTTAGTTAGTTAGTTAGTTAGTTAGTTAATTAGTTAGTTAGTTATTTAGTCAGTTAGTCAGTTAGTTAGTTAGTTAGTTAGTTAGTTGGTTAGTTAGTTAGTTAGTTAGTTAGTTAGTTAGTCAGTTAGTCAGTTAGACAATTAGTCAGTTAGTTAGTTAGTTAGTTAGTTAGTTAGTTAGTTAGTTAGTTAGTTAGTTAGTGAGTCAGTTAGTTATTTACTTAGTTAGTTAGTTAGCTAGTTAGTTAGTTAGTTAGTTAGTTAGTTAGTTAGTTAGTTAGTTAGTCAGTTAGTCAGTTAGTTAGTTAGTTAGTTAGTTAGTTAGTCAGTTAGTTAGTTAGTTAGTTAGTTAGTTAGTTAGTTAGTTAGTTAGTTAGTTAGTTAGTTAGTTAGTCAGTTAGTCAGTTAGTCAGTTAGCCAATTAGTCAGTTAGTCAGTTAGTCAGTTAGTCAGTTAGTCAGTTAGTCAGTTAGTTAGTTAGTTAGTTAGTTAGTTAGTTAGTTAGTTAGTTAGTTAGTCAGTTAGTCAGTTAGTTAGTTAGTTAGTTAGTTAGTTAGTTAGTTAGTTAGTTATTTAGTCAGTTAGTCAGTTAGTCAGTTAGTCAGTTAGTCAGTTAGTTAGTTAGTTAGTTAGTTAGTTAGTTAGTTAGTTAGTTAGTTAGTTAGTTAGTTAGTTAGTCAGTTAGTTAGTTAGTTAGTTAGTTAGTTAGTAAGTTAGTTAGTTAGTTAGTTAGTTAGTTAGTTAGTTAGTTAGTTAGTTAGTTAGTTAGTTAGTTAGTTAGTTAGTTAGTTAGTTAGTTAGTTGGTTAGTTAGTTAGTTAGTTAGTTAGTTAGTTAGTTAGTCAGTTAGTTAGTTAGTTAGTTAGTTAGTTAGTTAGTTAGTTAGTTAGTTAGTTAGTTAGTCAGTTAGTCAGTTAATATATGTGTAAAACTTGGGCACTGTGGTATTAAGTAATTCCATATTAGTTTGATTATTAAATGTATCACACAGTGAAACAGTATTGTATACTGGATGACGTTTCGAACACAATTTATTGTTCATGATCATATCAATTTTTGTCACACGACTTCGAGATTTGGTTTTTATAGTTTTCTCTGTCTTCTCCTATTTTTTGTATGGGCAGTAGAATTTTCCATATATCTGGGACAGGTGTTGAATCATTCCTATTACATGTATTTGCAGTTGATTCGATAAACAAAGCTTCTGTTATCAATCTCTCCCTATACCCTGTGACATTAGATTTTAAAACTGTCATCCTATCCCATCCTATTGTATGGTTGTGTGTAACTGCATGTAGTGCTATAGCTGAACTACTCTCTAGATTTCTTATCTTATTCGGGTCAACCAATCTAGATTTAGCTAGGTTTTTATGTTCGGCTAGTCTGACTGCCCCTGTTCTACTAGTTTGACCTATGTATTTGACCTCGCAATCATTGCAGGGTATTAGATAAACTAAATTGTTTTGTTTTAATGGCTCTACAGGATCCTTTAACCGACAAAGCTTGTTTCTAATTGAGTTTGTGGGTTTGAATGCCACTTTTATTCCTGCCTTGTTAAGAATTCTGCGTAAGGCTTCCGAGGTTCCTTCTTTGTATGGAATTATTGTTGATGATTTACATTCCTTATTGTTGGTTTCGTTATTAATATTATTATTATTATTACCATTATTATTATTATTGTTATTATTATTATTGTTATCATTATTATTATTATCACTATCTCTGTTATCCTTCTTTGTTTTATTTTTACATTTACTTACATATTTCTTGACTAATTTATCCGGGTAATTATTAAGTTTCAAGGCTTCTTTTATGTGTGTCACTTCCTGTCTTAGATTTTCCTTGGTACTACTTAGTTTTTGTGCTCTGTCATTTAAACATTTTACTAATCCTATTTTTACTGACATAGGATGGGATGATCGGAAATCCAAATATCTGTTTGAATGTGTGGGTTTTCTGTAAACACTAGTGTTTAGCTTCCCATCTTCTTTCCTTTTTACGTTGCAATCTAACATTGGAAGTTCCCCTTCCTGACTTTCCAATTCATAAGTGAATTGAATTGCCTCTACCTTCGAGTTGATGTGCTCGAAAAATCTATCTATATCTTGTGTTCTAAGTACAGTGAATGTGTCATCTACATACCTCCACCATACTTTTGGGGTGGGGGTGAACGTTTCAATCGCTATCTTTTCCCACCTGTCCATGAATATATCTGCTACCACCGGGGATATTGGTGATCCCATGGCAACTCCCTCAGTTTGTTTGTATATTTTCCCTTGGAATTTAAATACTGTAGAAGTCAGGCAAAGCTGCACTCCCAGCATTATGTCCTCAATTGGCACTTTTGTCCTAAGTTCGAGTTCTTGGTCAGAAATGAGTTCGTTTCTGACTGCCTCTATAGCCATATTTATTGGTATACGTGTATATAAACTGACAATGTCAAAACTAACCATTTTTTCTTCATTATCTAATTTTAAATTATCTAATCTGTGTTTTAGTTCATAAGAATTAGTTAGTCTACATTTCGAGTGGATTTTTAGGGGGTTTAATACCATGGCTAAATATTTAGATAATTCATAGGTAGGTGAATTTCTAAAATCAACTATAGGTCTAATAGGGTATCCTGATTTATGGATTTTAACAACACCATACATCCTACTGGGGTTATTAGTTTTTGGCATTAAATTAAACCACTTAGACTCACCTAGAAACGGCTTCATTCGGCGTATAAGGTCCGCTGTGGATTTCTTAACTTTATTCATAACTGTGTCTATTGATAGGATAGGATAGGATTGATAGGATACCCTATTAGACCTATAGTTGATTTTAGAAATTCACCTACCTATGAATTATCTAAATATTTAGCCATGGTATTAAACCCCCTAAAAATCCACTCGAAATGTAGACTAACTAATTCTTATGAACTAAAACACAGATTAGATAATTTAAAATTAGATAATGAAGAAAAAATGGTTAGTTTTGACATTGTCAGTTTATATACACGTATACCAATAAATATGGCTATAGAGGCAGTCAGAAACGAACTCATTTCTGACCAAGAACTCGAACTTAGGACAAAAGTGCCAATTGAGGACATAATGCTGGGAGTGCAGCTTTGCCTGACTTCTACAGTATTTAAATTCCAAGGGAAAATATACAAACAAACTGAGGGAGTTGCCATGGGATCACCAATATCCCCGGTGGTAGCAGATATATTCATGGACAGGTGGGAAAAGATAGCGATTGAAACGTTCACCCCCACCCCAAAAGTATGGTGGAGGTATGTAGATGACACATTCACTGTACTTAGAACACAAGATATAGATAGATTTTTCGAGCACATCAACTCGAAGGTAGAGGCAATTCAATTCACTTATGAATTGGAAAGTCAGGAAGGGGAACTTCCAATGTTAGATTGCAACGTAAAAAGGAAAGAAGATGGGAAGCTAAACACTAGTGTTTACAGAAAACCCACACATTCAAACAGATATTTGGATTTCCGATCATCCCATCCTATGTCAGTAAAAATAGGATTAGTAAAATGTTTAAATGACAGAGCACAAAAACTAAGTAGTACCAAGGAAAATCTAAGACAGGAAGTGACACACATAAAAGAAGCCTTGA
Source organism: Trichobilharzia regenti (assembly GCA_944472135.2). Lineage (NCBI taxonomy): Eukaryota > Metazoa > Platyhelminthes > Trematoda > Strigeidida > Schistosomatidae > Trichobilharzia > Trichobilharzia regenti. Next base: position 7,869,572 of record OX235267.1, on the reverse strand, counting down.
AACTTAATAATTACCCGGATAAATTAGTCAAGAAATATGTAAGTAAATGTAAAAATAAAAAAAAGAAGGATAACAGAGATAGTCTGTCTGTCTGTCTGTCTGTTTTCGACATAGAACTTTGCACAAATGTGCGGAAGTTCAAGTCGCCACATTCCGTGTAGCACGCGAAGCAAGAGAAGAAAGTACAAGAAAAGCATAATAGAAACAGTGAGCAGAGGTGTGAGACAAAGGAGTAATAAAGAAATACAAAACAGTTTCATTGAAGATCATAAGTCACAGGGAGTGGATGCATCTGCGCCACTGAGAACGATTTTGAGCCATGTCACCAATTGTTTCCAACCATAGATTTTTACCGTCCCGAGGACCCCAGCCTGGAAGTCTACACCTTCCTACGTGGCTTAGACCAACTGTTGTGGATTTCATTGACTGATGCCAAGTTTTTGTTTGACCGCCGCTAGCTTTTTTCCAGCCTGACCCTATATCCGCTAACATTGCTCGTCGAGGGAGGCGATGGCTTGGCATACGTAACACATGTCCTAACCATCTCAGTCGATGTAGCTTCACGACTTCGTCGATTGATTTCCCCTGTTTACCTAGAACTCTACGCCTAACCTCCATGTTGCTCACCTTATTATGCCACTTTACACGGGAAATAGAACGCAGGCACCTATGATCAAAGACAGCTAGTCTTTTCATGTCTTCCACTCTCAGTGGCCAGGTCTCACAACCATAAAGGAGGACGGAGCGGACTGATGAGCAGTACACCCGCCCTTTGGTCGATAGTCGAACATCTCGTCTACGCCAGAGTCGGCGTAAACTAACAAATGCGAAACGAGCCCCTTGTATTCGTGCTGAGATTTCGTCAGAGATCAGCCCGTTGGGGCTGATGGTACTTCCCAAATAAGTGAAGCGGTCAACGTGCTCTACCACTTCACTTCCTATTTTTAAACTAGGCGTCGATGTAGTCCAGTCCTGTAACATCATCTTGCATTTGGCGGGAGCGAATCGCATGCCAAACATTCGTAGATTGCTGTTCAAGGTGTTTAGAAGACTCTGCATTTCGTCAGCGTCTTCGCCTAGAAGGACTATATCGTCTGCATATTCCAAGTCAACGAGATTATTCCCAGGTAGCAAGTCAATCCCTGAATCGCTGAAGTCACCTAGGGTTAAGTCCATTAACACATCTATGATGAAGTTGAATAGAAAAGGAGATAATGGGCATCCTTGACGGACACCACTGGTCGTCATCAGTTCAGATGACAGCTCGCCGTAAGCCCTCACCTGGCTGTATGAGTACGAATAGAGTGCCTTAATCAGTGCAATATATTTTCTCGGAATTCCCTTTACAGCCAAGCATCTCCAGAGAACTTCCCGATCGACAGAGTCGAATGCTGCCTTTAGGTCAAGAAATATAATGACTGTTGGACGCCGGTAGGAATGCCTATGTTCTAGAATCTGTCGGAGGGTGAAGATATGATCAATACACCCTCTTCCTGGTCTAAAGCCTGCCTGGCTCTCTCGTGTTTGTGCTTCCCGAGCACCACTCAGTCTACGCATGATTATTGAGCCTAAGACTTTAGATACTATATTAGTCAAGCTAATCCCTCTGTGATTATCACAGGAAGACTTGTCTCCCTTCTTGTATATGGGGATAATCAGTGACTTACACCAACCCGATGGGACTTCTTCTGATTCCCAGACGCTGCCTAGTACCTCAGTTAATCCGGACAGTAAGCTGTCTCCACCGTACTTAAATACCTCTGGAGTCATTCCATCAGGTCCCGCTGCTTTGCCTAGTTTCAGATTGGTGACAGCTTTAGTAACCTCAGTTAGTGACGGAGGACCTGTGTCTATATCCCATTCAGGGAGGTGTTGGATGCTCGGAAGGTTGAGCGTGGCTGTGGGCAAATTAAACTGCTCCTCATAATGCTCTTTCCAACGATCCAGTCGTCTATCCTGTGAGCTAATTATAGTGCCATTTTTTTCCGAGATTGTCTCACTAATGATTTGTCTTCTCCCACCCGTTTCCCTGATGAGTCCAAAGAGTTGCCTGGTGTTGCCTATCCTCGAAGCTTTCTCCATCTCTTTGGCTTTTGTCGCCCACCACTGTTCACGGTCCTTGCGGAGACTTTTCGTAAGTTTCCTCTTGTGCAGCTTTCGCTCCTCATTGAATTCGGAGCTCGCCGGAATAAGTCTTCTAGCATCTATCAGTTCGGATGAGGCGGTGGAGATCCAGTGGTTTTTACTCACCTTTGGGTTTACCTTATTCACAGCTTTTACAGCTGTATCTATGGCTGCCTGGATATTTTTCCAAGCTTCTTCAGGGTGAGCACAGCTGTCGAACACAGATATGTGTTTAGCTAGTTCTTCCTGAAATACGGATTTAGTTTCCTGATCGAGCTGGGGACGTGATGGTTTTACCGCCAGCTGTTTCCTACGTCCGTTCAGTCGTAAGCACACCCGAGCGCGGACCAGTGCATGGTCGGTATCTACGCACGTGTTCCAGAAGGAGCGACAATCTCCTACCGACCCACGCCAACGATAGCTTATTGCTATGTGGTCTATTTGTGTCCAGCGTTGGTTTGATGAAGGGGGTCTCCAAGTCAAACAGTGTCTCTCCTTGTGTTTGAAGTTAGTGCTTACAAGAAACAAATGATTATCAGAGCAGAACTGTAGGAGACGGTCACCGTTGTCGGTTCGCTGGCACGGAACTCCATAGGTGCCACCGACATCCTTCTCAGATTGACACAATTTCCCTACTTGAGCGTTAAAGTCACCAGCTAGAACGACTATGTCTGAGCGTTTAGCCTTTCTCACCAAACTAGACAGCTTTTGGTAGAACTCATCCTTCGTTTCATCTGAACTGCAGTCAGTGGGGGCGTAGGCGGAGATTACGAAAAGGCATCGGCGAGTAGTGCAGTCCTTCCTCCTTCTTACTGATCCGTTCAGGCGGACAGCACACATTCGGCTATCTACCGGGATCCAGTCAAGCAATGTCTTTTCTGCCCTAGTACTCAAAGCTATCCCTACGCCAGCTAATCCTCGTGAACTAGCTGTGGCATCTCCTGACACCCTCAAGGTGAATTTTGCAGATTCAACCTGTTGGCCAGGTGGGGTTAGGTGAATAACCACACTTGGGTCTTGTATGCGTGTTTCTGAAACACAGCATACATCAATGGCTCGTGATGCCAGGGTCTTGGCTAGTGATGCTTGTTGTCCTATTTGGCAAAGTGTCCTAACATTAAGAGCTCCTATATGAAATTGGTGGCGCGGCTTTAAGAGGCTGTCGGTGGTGGTTTTTTGGCTTCCATCGTTTTTAGTGGACGCAGAGTGGAGAGGAAGTGGAGAGCTATCAAGTCGAGGAGTTGCATCAGTGGAAGGAAGGCAAGATGATAGAGATGAAGATGAAGACAAAGATGAGTGAGTAATAGAGAGGTTTCGTGTGCATTTCGGATTGTGAGGGCGATTGTTACTTCCCGGCTGCCCACACCGTGGAAGTTGGTTGCGTGACCGCAGAGCCCAGGGGACAACTGCTTGAGGCCGGTCACACGCGGCCTGTTTTTCTTTGTTCTTTTTGTTTGGTGTGTCTCAGTAGCAGATTTATCACTCCCGCCCTGTGACACGGCAGCAGGAAGCGCGGTCGTTGTTAATCCGGGCCACGGCCGATCCGGCATGAAATTTTGTAATTTTGTATTGGACATGATGTTGGATTGGGTAGCTGCTTTTTGTTTAACCGCTATCCAAACAACCTGCCTGGCATGGTAGAACCTCAAGAGACATAAGTCTCAGCCAGTATAGCTTGATTAGGTCATTGCGGTGTTCAAGCCCGACCACCACGTCAAGGTAGCAGCTTTCGGTCGGGAACAGAGATAGTGATAATAATAATAATGATAACAATAATAATAATAACAATAATAATAATAATGGTAATAATAATAGTAATAATAATAATAATAATATTAATAACGAAACCAACAATAAGGAATGTAAATCATCAACAATAATTCCATACAAAGAAGGAACCTCGGAAGCCTTACGCAGAATTCTTAACAAGGCAGGAATAAAAGTGGCATTCAAACCCACAAACTCAATTAGAAACAAGCTTTGTCGGTTAAAGGATCCTGTAGAGCCATTAAAACAAAACAATTTAGTTTATCTAATACCCTGCAATGATTGCGAGGTCAAATACATAGGTCAAACTAGTAGAACAGGGGCAGTCAGACTAGCCGAACATAAAAACCTAGCTAAATCTAGATTGGTTGACCCGAATAAGATAAGAAATCTAGAGAGTAGTTCAGCTATAGCACTACATGCAGTTACACACAACCATACAATAGGATGGGATAGGATGACAGTTTTAAAATCTAATGTCACAGGGTATAGGGAGAGATTGATAACAGAAGCTTTGTTTATCGAATCAACTGCAAATACATGTAATAGGAATGATTCAACACCTGTCCCAGATATATGGAAAATTCTACTGCCCATACAAAAAATAGGAGAAGACAGAGAAAACTATAAAAATCAAATCTCGAAGTCGTGTGACAAAAATTGATATGATTATGAACAATAAATTGTGTTCGAAACATCATCCAGTATACAATACTGTTTCACTGTGTGATACATTTCATAATCAAACTAATATGGAGTTAGTCAGTTAGTCAGTTAGACAATTAGTCAGTTAGTTAGTTAGTTAGTTAGTTAGTTAGTTAGTTAGTTAGTTAGTTAGTTAGTTAGTGAGTCAGTTAGTTAGTTACTTAGTTAGTTAGTTAGCTAGTTAGTTAGTTAGTTAGTTAGTTAGTTAGTTAGTCAGTTAGTTATTTAGTTAGTTAGTTAGTTAGTTAGTTAGTCAGTTAGTCAGTTAGTCAGTTAGTTAGTTAGTTAGTTAGTTAGTTAGTTAGTTAGTCAGTTAGTTAGTTAGTTAGTTAGTTAGTTAGTTAGTTAGTTAGTTAGTCAGTTAGTCAGTTAGCCAATTAGTCAGTTAGTTAGTTAGTTAGTTAGTTAGTTAGTTAGTTAGTTAGTTAGTTAGTTAGTTAGTTAGTTAGTCAGACAGTTAGTTAGTTAGTTAGTTAGTTAGTTAGTTAGTTAGTTAGTCAGTTAGTTAGTTAGTTAGTTAGTCAGTCAGTTAGTTAGTTAGTTAGTTAGTTAGTGAGTTAGATAGTTAGTTAGTTAGTTAGTTAGTTAGTTAGTTAGTTAGTCAGTTAGCCAATTAGTCAGTTAGTTAGTTAGTTACTTAGTTAGTTAGTTAGTTAGTTAGTTAAATAGTCAGTAAGTTAGTTAGTTAGTTATTTAGTTAGTTAGTTAGTTAGTTAGTTAGTTAGCCAATTAGTCAGTTAGTTAATTAGTTAGTTAGTTAGTTAGTTAGTTAGTTAGTTAGTCAGTCAGTCAGTTAGTCAGTTAGTTAGTTAGTCAGTTAGTCAGTTAGCCAATTAGTCAGTTAGTTAGTTAGTTACTTAGTTAGTTAGTTAGTTAGTTAGTTAGTTAGTCAGTTAGTTAGTTACTTAGTTATTTAGTTAGTTAGTTAGTTAGTTAGTTAGTTAGTTAGTTAGTTAGTTAGTTAGTTAGTTAGTTAGTCAGTTAGTCAGTTAGTCAGTTAGTTAGTTAGTTAGTTAGTTAGTTAGCCAATTAGTCAGTTAGTCAGTTAGTCAGTTAGTCATTTAGTCAGTTAGTCAGTTAGTCAGTTAGTCAGTTAGTTAGTTAGTTAGTCAGTTAGTTAGTTAGTTAGTTATTTAGTTAGTTAGTTAGTTAGTTAGTTAGTTGGTTAGTTAGTTAGTTAGTCAGTCAGTTAGTTAGTTAGTTAGTCAGTTAGTCAGTTAGACAATTAGTCAGTTAGTTAGTTAGTTAGTTAGTTAGTTAGTTAGTTAGTTAGTTAGTTAGTTAGTTAGTTAGTGAGTCAGTTAGTTAGTTACTTAGTTAGTTAGTTAGCTAGTTAGTTAGTTAGTTAGTTAGTTAGTTAGTTAGTTAGTTAGTTAGTCAGTTAGTCAGTTAGTCAGTTAGTTAGTTAGTTAGTTAGTTAGTTAGTCAGTTAGTTAGTTAGTTAGTTAGTTAGTTAGTTGGTTAGTTAGTTAGTTAGCTAGTTAGTTAGTTAGTTAGTTAGTTAGTTAGTTAGTCAGTTAGTCAGTTAGTTAGTTAGTTAGTTAGTCAGTTAGTTAGTTAGTTAGTTAGTTAGTTAGTTAGTTAGTTAGTTAGTTAATTGGTTAGTTAGTTAGTTAGTTAGTTAGTTAGTCAGTTAGTTAGTTAGTTAGTTAGTTAGTTAGATAGTTAGTTAGTTAGTTAGTTAGTTAGTTAATTAGTTAGTCAATTAGTCAGTTAGTTAGTCAGTTAGTTAGTTAGTTAGTCAGTCAGTCAGTTAGTTAGTTAGTTAGTTAGTTAGTTAGTTAGTTATTTAGTTAGTTAGTTAGTTAGTTAGTTAGTTAGCTAGTTAGTTAGTTAGTTAGTTAGTTAGTTAGTTAGTCAGTTAGTCAGTTAGTTAGTTAGTTAGTTAGTTAGTTAGTCAGTTAGTTAGTTAGTTAGTTAGTTAGTTAGTTAGTTACTTAGTTAGTTAGTTAGTTAGTTAATTGGTTAGTTAGTTAGTTAGTTAGTTAGTCAGTCAGTTAGTTAATTAGTTAGTTAGTTAGATAGTTAGTTAGTTAGTTAGTTAGTTAGTTAGTTAATTAGTTAGTCAATTAGTCAGTTAGTTAGTCAGTTAGTTAGTTAGTTAGTCAGTCAGTCAGTTAGTCAGTTAGTCAGTGAGTCAGTGAGTCAGTTAGTTAGTTAGTTAGTTAGTTAGTTAGTTAGTTAGTTAGTTAGTTAGTTAGTTAGTTAGTCAGTTAGTCAGTTAGTCAGTTAGTCAGTTAGTCAGATAGCCAATTAGTCAGTTAGTTAGTTAGTTAGTTAGTTAGTTAGTTAGTTAGTAAGTTAGTTAATTAGTTAGTTAGTTAGTTAGTCAGTTAGTCAGTTATTTATTTAGTTAGTTAGTTAGTTAGTTAGTCAGTCAGTTAGTTAGTTAGTTAGTTAGTTAGTTAGTTAGTTAGTTAGTTAGTTAGTTAGTGAGTCAGTTAGTTAGTTACTTAGTTAATTAGTTAGCTAGTTAGTTAGTTAGTTAGTTAGTTATTTAGTTAGTTAGTTAGTCAGTTAGTTAGTTAGTTAGTTAGTCAGTTAGTTATTTAGTTAGTTAGTTAGTTAGTTAGTCAGTTAGTCAGTTAGTCAGTTAGCCAATTAGTAAGTTAGTTAGTTAGTTAGTTAGTTAGTTAGTTAGTTAGTTAGATAGTCAGTTAGTCAGTTAGCCAATTAGTCAGTCAGTCAGTTAGTCAGTTAGTCAGTTAGTCAGTTAGTCAGTTAGCCAATTAGTCAGTTAGTTAGTTAGTTACTTAGTTAGACAATTAGTCAGTTAGTTAGTCAGTTAGTTAGTTAGTGTTAGTTGTCAGTCAGTCAGTTAGTTAGTTAGTTAGTTAGTTAGTTAGTTAGTTAGTTAGTTAGTTAGTTAGTTAGTTAGTGAGTCAGTTAGTTAGTTACTTAGTTAGTTAGTTAGCTAGTTAGTTAGTTAGTTAGTCAGTTAGACAGTTAGTCAGTTAGTCAGTTAGCCAATTAGTCAGTTAGTCAGTTAGTTAGTTATTTAGTTAGTTAGTTAGTTAGTTAGTTAGTTAGTTAGTTATTTAGTTAGTTAGTTAGTTAGTTAGTTAGTCAGTCAGTCAGTTAGTCAGTTAGTCAGTTAGTCAGTTAGTCAGTTAGCCAATTAGTCAGTTAGTTAGTTAGTTACTTAGTTAGTTAGTTAGTTAGTTAGTTAGTTAGTTAGTCAGTTAGTTAGTTAGTTAGTTAATTAGTTAGTTAGTTAGTTAGTTAGTTAGTTAGTTAGTCAGTTAGTCAGTTAGTCAGTTAGTCAGTTAGCCAATTAGTCAGTTAGTTAGTTATTTAGTTAGTTAGTTAGTTAGTTAGTTAGTTAGTTAGTTAGTTAGTTAGTTAGTTAGTTAGTTAGTTAGTTAGTTAGTTAGTTAGTTAGTTAGTTAGTTAGTTAGTTAGTTAGTTAGTTAGTTAGTTAGTTAGTTAGTTAGTTAGTTAGTTAGTTAGTTAGTTAGTTAGTTAGTTAGTTAGTTAGTTAGTTAGTTAGTTAGTTAGTTAGTTAGTTAGTTAGTTAGTTAGTTAGTTAGTTAGTTAGTTAGTTAGTTAGTTAGTTAGTTAGTTAGTTAGTTAGTTAGTTAGTTAGTTAGTTAGTTAGTTAGTTAGTTAGTTAGTTAGTTAGTCAGTTAGTCAGTTAGTCAGTTAGTCAGTTAGTCAGTTAGCCAATTAGTCAGTTAGTTAGTTAGTTAGTTAGTTAGTTAGTTAGATTAATCAGTTAGCTTTTTAGTTAGTTAGTTAGCCAATTAATCAGTTAGTTAGTTAGTTAGTTAGTTAGTTAGTTAGTTAGTTAGTTAGTTAGTTAGTTAGTTAGTTAGTTAGTTAGTTAGTTAGTTAGTTAGTTAGTTAGTTAGTTAGTTAGTTAGTTAGTTAGTTAGTTAATTAGTTAGTTAGTTAGTTAGTTAGTTAGTTAGTTAGTTAGTTAGTTAGTTAGTTAGTTAGTTAGTTAGTTAGTTAGTTAGTTAGTTAGTTAGTTAGTTAGTTAGTTAGTTAGTCAGTTAGTTAGTTAGTTAGTTAGTTAGTTAGTTAGTTAGTCATTTTGTCAGTTAGACAATTAGTCAGTTAGTTAGTTAATCAGTTAGTCAGTTAGTCAGTTAGTTAGTTAGTTAGTTAGTTAGTTAGTCAGTTAGTTAGTTCGTTAGTTAGTCAGTTAGTCAGTTAGACAATTAGTCAGTTAGTTAGTTAGTTATTTAGTTAGTTAATTAGTTAGTTAAATAGTTAATTAGTTAGTTAGTTAGTTAGTTAGTTAGTTAGTTAGTTAGTCAGTTAGTTAGTTAGTTAGTTAGTTAGTCAGTTAGTCAGTTAGTCAGTTAGTTAGTTAGAAGTTAGTCAGTTAGTCAGTTAGTCAGTTAGTCAGTTAGTCAGTTAGCATTAGTCAGTTAGTTAGTTAGTTAGTTAGTTAGTTAGTCAGTTAGTCAGTTAGTTAGTTAGTTAGTTAGTCAGTTAGTCAGTTAGTTAGTTAGTTAGTTAGTTAGTTAGTTAGTTAGTCAGTTAGTTAGTTAGTTAGTTAGTTAGTCAGTTAGTTAGTTAGTCAGTTAGTCAGTTAGTCAGTTAGTTAGTTAGTTAGTTAGTCAGTTAGTCAGTTTGTTAGTTAGTTAGTTAGTTAGTTAGTTAGTTAGTTAGTTAGTTAGTTAGTTAGATAGTTAGTTAGTTAGTTAGTTAGTTATTTACTCAGTCAGTTAGTTAGTTAGTTAGTTAGTTAGTTAGTTAGTCAGTTAGTCAGTTAGTTAGTTAGTTAGTTAGTTAGTTAGTTAGTTAGTTAGTTAGTTAGTTAGTTAGTTAGTTAGTTAGTTAGTTAGTTAGTTAGTTAGTTAGTTAGTTAGTTAGTTAGTTAGTTAGTTAGTTAGTTAGTTAGTTAGTTAGTTAGTTAGTTAGTTAGTTAGTTAGTTAGTTAGTTAGTTAGTTAGTTAGTTAGTTAGTTAGTTAGTTAGTTAGTTAGTTAGTTAGTTAGTTAGTTAGTTAGTTAGTTAGTTAGTTAGTTAGTTAGTTAGTTAGTTAGTTAGTTAGTTAGTTAGTTAGTTAGTTAGTTAGTTAGTTAGTTAGTTAGTTAGTTAGTTAGTTAGTTAGTTAGTTAGTTAGTTAGTTAGTTAGTTAGTTAGTTAGTTAGTTAGTTAGTTAGTTAGTTAGTTAGTTAGTTAGTTAGTTAGTTAGTTAGTTAGTTAGTTAGTTAGTTAGTTAGTTAGTTAGTTAGTTAGTTAGTTAGTTAGTTAGTTAGTTAGTTAGTTAGTTAGTTAGTTAGTTAGTTAGTTAGTTAGTTAGTTAGTTAGTTAGTTAGTTAGTTAGTTAGTTAGTTAGTTAGTTAGTTAGTTAGTTAGTTAGTTAGTTAGTTAGTTAGTTAGTTAGTTAGTTAGTTAGTTAGTTAGTTAGTTAGTTAGTTAGTTAGTTAGTTAGTTAGTTAGTTAGTTAGTTAGTTAGTTAGTTAGTTAGTTAGTTAGTTAGTTAGTTAGTTAGTTAGTTAGTTAGTTAGTTAGTTAGTTAGTTAGTTAGTTAGTTAGTTAGTTAGTTAGTTAGTTAGTTAGTTAGTTAGTTAGTTAGTTAGTTAGTTAGTTAGTTAGTTAGTTAGTTAGTTAGTTAGTTAGTTAGTTAGTTAGTTAGTTAGTTAGTTAGTTAGTTAGTTAGTTAGTTAGTTAGTTAGTTAGTTAGTTAGTTAGTTAGTTAGTTAGTTAGTTAGTTAGTTAGTTAGTTAGTTAGTTAGTTAGTTAGTTAGTTAGTTAGTTAGTTAGTTAGTTAGTTAGTTAGTTAGTTAGTTAGTTAGTTAGTTAGTTAGTTAGTTAGTTAGTTAGTTAGTTAGTTAGTTAGTTAGTTAGTTAGTTAGTTAGTTAGTTAGTTAGTTAGTTAGTTAGTTAGTTAGTTAGTTAGTTAGTTAGTTAGTTAGTTAGTTAGTTAGTTAGTTAGTTAGTTAGTTAGTTAGTTAGTTAGTTAGTTAGTTAGTTAGTTAGTTAGTTAGTTAGTTAGTTAGTTAGTTAGTTAGTTAGTTAGTTAGTTAGTTAGTTAGTTAGTTAGTTAGTTAGTTAGTTAGTCAGTCAGTTAGTCAGTTAGTCGGTTAGTCATTTAGTTAGTTAGTTACTTAGTTAGTTAGTTAGTTAGTTAGTTAGTTAGTTAGTTAGTTAGTTAGTTAGTTAGTTAGTTAGTTAGTTAGTTAGTTAGTTAGTTAGTTAGTTAGTTAGTTAGTTAGTTAGTTAGTTAGTTAGTTAGTTAGTTAGTTAGTTAGTTAGTTAGTTAGTTAGTTAGTTAGTTAGTTAGTTAGTTAGTTAGTTAGTTAGTTAGTTAGTTAGTTAGTTAGTTAGTTAGTTAGTTAGTTAGTTAGTTAGTTAGTTAGTTAGTTAGTTAGTTAGTTAGTTAGTTAGTTAGTTAGTTAGTTAGTTAGTTAGTTAGTTAGTTAGTTAGTTAGTTAGTTAGTTAGTTAGTTAGTTAGTTAGTTAGTTAGTTAGTTAGTTAGTTAGTTAGTTAGTTAGTTAGTTAGTTAGTTAGTTAGTTAGTTAGTTAGTTAGTTAGTTAGTTAGTTAGTTAGTTAGTTAGTTAGTTAGTTAGTTAGTTAGTTAGTTAGTTAGTTAGTTAGTTAGTTAGTTAGTTAGTTAGTTAGTTAGTTAGTTAGTTAGTTAGTTAGTTAGTTAGTTAGTTAGTTAGTTAGTTAGTTAGTTAGTTAGTTAGTTAGTTAGTTAGTTAGTTAGTTAGTTAGTTAGTTAGTTAGTTAGTTAGTTAGTTAGTTAGTTAGTTAGTTAGTTAGTTAGTTAGTTAGTTAGTTAGTTAGTTAGTTAGTTAGTTAGTTAGTTAGTTAGTTAGTTAGTTAGTTAGTTAGTTAGTTAGTTAGTTAGTTAGTTAGTTAGTTAGTTAGTTAGTTAGTTAGTTAGTTAGTTAGTTAGTTAGTTAGTTAGTTAGTTAGTTAGTTAGTTAGTTAGTTAGTTAGTTAGTTAGTTAGTTAGTTAGTTAGTTAGTTAGTTAGTTAGTTAGTTAGTTAGTTAGTTAGTTAGTTAGTTAGTTAGTTAGTTAGTTAGTTAGTTAGTTAGTTAGTTAGTTAGTTAGTTAGTTAGTTAGTTAGTTAGTTAGTTAGTTAGTTAGTTAGTTAGTTAGTTAGTTAGTTAGTTAGTTAGTTAGTTAGTTAGTTAGTTAGTTAGTTAGTTAGTTAGTTAGTTAGTTAGTTAGTTAGTTAGTTAGTTAGTTAGTTAGTTAGTTAGTTAGTTAGTTAGTTAGTTAGTTAGTTAGTTAGTTAGTTAGTTAGTTAGTTAGTTAGTTAGTTAGTTAGTTAGTTAGTTAGTTAGTTAGTTAGTTAGTTAGTTAGTTAGTTAGTTAGTTCGTTCCTGACACTATTTTCATCACATAAAATACTTGTCGCCAAATAGGGTATAGCGGAATTTTCATACTTAGACGTACGTGCAACATAAAGTCTTCTGAAAAGACTTCTTGTTTTACCTGAGGAGATACAAGGTTGGAGCTGGTGGTGCTGCTGTGGATGCTCATAGTCTGACAAAATTCCTTTAGCAAATATGCTGCATGAAATCAATTGCCTATCAATGACTATGTCAACGATATGACCCAATCGGATACCACTTGCCCTACTGACAGTTAGCCTTCAGAGAATAAGCAAGGGTGAACAGTAACGAAGAGTAGGTTAGATGCAAGAGTTGACAAACTGTAAGAGGAGGGGTTGGGCTATACCTGAGGGCCTCAACTTCTTAATGTAAAAAGTCCAACGAAATATTCTTTTAGAAATCGCTAAGACATGGGAAGATCAGGATAGGCAAGAAGAAAGAATTAATTCAGGATACTTAACTTCAGAATTGCAACTGCCATAGGAACCAACAGCTTCATCTAACTTTCTTTTACATCGGAAACTCAACTTAACAGTCTGGCATTTGGGAGGATTTAGTTTAAGATCATTAGACAAAGAACATTTGCTAACTTCTCATAGAAAGCTGTTCATCTTAGCACAGTCTAACTGGGAGTTAACAGACAATGAAGTAATTAGGTCGTCCGCATACTTAACAAAGTTCACTGCATCATCAGAGTGAGGCTAGTCATCCAAGAAGAAAGAAAACAGAAAAGGAGGAAGGAAAACGCCTTGAGGGACATCAGCCTCAGTAAGCAATGGAGTGGAAGACTTCCCCTGACATACAGTGTACTGCTTTCTTCCTGAGAAATAAGAATGCAGCCATTTGACAACCCAACACTCAGTTATATATATATATATGTTCTTGAGTATACACACATAGGTATAACCAGTGTATATAACTTACTGTATTCGTCTTTCACGTTCTGCAAGCCTAGCAACTTCTAATAGATCAGCTTGACGTATCTCTTCAAAAGCATTCTGTTGAGCCCGTATACTGGCTAGTTCTTCTTCTTCGGCTATTTCTAACAGAGACTGTTCAATTGTTTTTCCAATTAATACTTCTAAAATTGGTTTAACTTCTAAATCAAATTCAAAAAGCTAAAAGAAATTGAAAACATATATATGGTTACTTGTGTATATTTAAAGTCAATCTGAACGAAGAATATTCATTTCAATAATTTCTCCTCTTCAGGTTCTTACAATTATAAAATTTGCAGTATTTGTTGTCGTTACAATAATGAGGTGCTCGCTAGAGACTGGCTCTATTCAGGTAGGTAGTTGCCTCGGGTTCTAGTGGGAAGTCGTGACCATTAGGGTGCAGCAAGTCGAGTGTGAGGAAAAATACTAGCCGAAGACATTGGCTAGTGGTCGCACTATGTCGCCATAGTGTAGTGCTGAGTTAGTTTCGAAATCGCTTCTTGGTCAACACCATTGAAGGCTTTTCTAAAGTGGACGAAGCTGAGGTAGAGATTTGACCGTTTATCTGCGCCTTGTTCTATGGTGACGAGTAGAGTTGCAATCTGATGAGCACATGATTTATCCATCTGGTTCAGGGAGGGAGTTCACAGTTCTACATCGAGTGCATGCTGTATTGTCTTCAAGATGATGCAACTTAGTATTTTTGCCTGGCGTGGATAAGAGCATGATTCTACGTTAGTTTGTGCAGAGGTGTAATTCAGCCTTCTTTGACAGTTTTACCAGGTAGCCACACTTTCTTCCAATCAGCAGTTAACTTTTGTTCCTTCCATACTATTATTTTTAGGGTATGTTTCACCTTTTATGGATAACCTTAACTTATGTAATTGAACACATATCATCAAATCATACTACAAAATTGTCATAGTTAAATATTTTAAAACAAAAAATACAAATCTCAAATTTTTATAGACATCACCGCAAATCATCGATTACAACTTACATCTCCTTCATATATTTGAGTCATAACATCCATGCCAACTTTTGCTGGTACATAGTGTGGTGTCGGTGGCCTATCAAGAAATACATCAGTTTGGCACTCTTCATCTATCTCTTCAACATAATCTGTTAAAGCTTCCAAATACAGCTCTGTTTGAACAGGTTTATGTATTCTCCCATCCAAAGGTAATGGTGATTTTGGTCTAAGCTTAGAGGGTTAAGAATACAGGAGTATTTAAAAAAGATTTTATAACATTTTGAAACAAATAAAATGATTTGGTGAAAACTGAAGTTCTTACTTAATGAAATTTATCACGCCATTCGTTATGTTTATATTTTCTATACGCAGAAGTTTACGTCTGCGAACTAAATTTAACTGTAGTGGACAATTAGTGATTATTATTGTTTCCTTTAGTTCCTAGAGAAACATAGGGCTTCAGCTGCACGTCTCCATTGCGTTTGGTCCTCTTCCAAATTTTTCATTTGGCTCCACGTCTGTCAACATGCTTTCATCTTCTCTTCGCATCACTTTCTCCTCCATGTCACACTCGCACTGATGACCAACTCGCCTTTTGAGTTCAACTCGAGCAATGGCCTGTTGTGTGATGTTACTTGATGGTTTTCTCAGAGTATGGCCAACCCAACTCTATTTCTTCCTACGTGTGCGTCGGTGGCAAAGTGGTTAGGACTCTCGCCGACCATGCACATGGTCCGGGTTCGAGCCCACGCCGGCGCACACCTGATATCTATGGTCAGCCTGCAAAATTTGGGCTACCGATATCCATGCTGAAAATTCCATACTTGTACCAAAAATACAGTGTGGAATCAAGCTGTAAATAAAAAATTTAAAAAAAATAAATAAATAATTATTTGTTGTACAATCGGTTCGCTCCCAGAGGTCCATTCTTGTTGCTGATCTTTTCTGGCTGACCATCTGATCTTAAGTAGTACTGAGCAAAGACAGATGTTGATGAAAGACTGTAATTTGTTCGAAGTGCTATTCGTGACGCGGTGCCAAGTCTCCAATCCATAGAGTAGCGCTGGCTTAACACTAGAGCTGAAAATCCGGGTCTTGTTTTTCATGCTGAGTACTGTTGACCTCCACAAGGACTTGAGAATAATGAAAGCTTGCCTTGCTTTCCCGATTCTGGCTTCGATATCCTCATCAGTTCCGTCCACCTGTAGTTGAAACGAGGCCTCCCAGGTGGGTAGGTAAAGAAGGTTGTTTTTTCCAGGTTCCTCCCATTTATGCTGATTGTTTTCTGTTGTTGTTGCCCAGAATTCTTCATCACCTCTGTTTTCTCTATGTTCACCTGAAGTCCTATCTTTGATGCTTCTTCTGACAACTTATTGCTTTTCACTTGCATATCTTCCAGTTTGTGGGAAATCATACGTATGTCATCGGCGAAGTCCATATCCTCCACGGTTTTTGCGTGGGTCCATTTTATGCCTGTTTCCTCGCTGCCCACCACTGTCTGTCTGATTATCCAGTCTACCGCAATCAGGAAAATCATTGGAGATGGTAGGCAGCCAGTTTGTCTTACTCCTGTCTTCACTTCGAAGGATTCCGTGAGTTTCCCGCTGTGGAGCTGCCCTGTCCTACAACTGTTGGATGAGACGTATAATTGTTGGTAGCACCCCGTAGTAGCTCACCGTTAATGCTGACCTTCACTGTTTAAGCTGACTAGTTAGGCTAGAGGTTCACGGTCAAACATATACACCATTTAGCACGCTGTCGTGTCATGTTAGTTTGCTTGCGAACGATCTCTAGCTAACTCAGCAATCATCATAGTACCACTATCCTGATCTTGAAATATTTCTGATATTTCGGACGATCAATAAGGCGTTCTGATTATTCTTTTGTCTACACAGAACAAGTACTGTAGGAGCTGGAGACGAGGACTTGCATTTGTATATATCATACTTTGCGTGAACATCAATATCCTTTCATTTCCTAAAACTCCCTGTAACCATAAATATATTTATGCCCCTCTGGGCGATCCAAAATATTCCTACTGAGTTGAGAACATGTTCTTTGGAAAGAAACTATGCTTATTTCACTAACTGACATTATCCAAAACAATAATTATATCTTGAGATATAATTTTCACATATAAGCCATTACCGCTGTCACTGGGGCTCCCCATAGGTTCAGCTCTAGCTGCATTAGAGGAATACCAGACAGATTCCGTTGACGTCGATCAAGACATCGTGCTCAACTGCCTAGTGAAGCTAGATGCAGGGAAATCAATGGGTCCTGATAATCTTTATCCAAGGCTTCTCAAGGAGCTATCAACTCACACAGCTGGCCCACTGACTACGATCTTCAAGCTACTTCTCCCGAATGGAGTGCTACCGCGTGACTGGAAAGATGCCATAGTAACCCCCATCCACAAAGGAAGGTCAAGGCAAAGCCATTCAAATTACAGGCCTATTAGTCTTACTAGCACTTTAATCAAAACACTGGAAATAATCATCAAGAAAAGTATCATGGCATATCTGAAAATCAACAACTTGTTATCCAGAGTACAACATGGCTTCCAAGGAAACCTCTCATGCCTGCCACATCTCCTCACTGCAAGAGGAAGCTGGGTCAAAACAAGGGATGGCAGAAGACCTGTTGATATTGTCTCGGTAGACTTCAGCAGAACTTTCAACAAAGTTCCCCACAAATGACTACTCATGAAGTTGGAAAGTCCTGGTATCAAGAACAGATTACTAAACTGGCTCAGGGAATTCCCCATAGATAGGAGGCAGGGGCTTAGGACCAACTCGAAACTCTCCTCTTGGACAGCAGTACGTAGCGGAGTGCCACAAGGCACGGTACTCGGTCCTCTCGTATTTATTCTGTATATCAATGAGTTACCTCTTCTCACCGACTCCCCTATGGTCCTATACGCAGATGACTTGAAAAACTGGAGAGAGCTTAAGGGCAGCAGTAATACCTCCATGTTGCAAGAGGACCTCAACAAATTGTCAGAGTCGTCCACAGAATGGATGCTCCCGATTAACGTAGTGAAATATGCAACCGTGCGGACTGGACAAGCAAGCACGAGCTCCTGCGAACTAGAGGGAATTACACTTCCATCAGTTCAGACTCACTTGAACCTAGGTGTCATAGTTAGCCACGACTTAAAAACTACAGCACAATGTCGCGCTGTGGCTGCACGTAGTTTCAGGTCCTTACGGGAAATTCGCAGAGCCTTTACTAGAATCACCAGAAGTAGGTTCACTCCCTTATATACATCTCTGGTCAAGTCAAGACTAGAAAACTGTATCCAGGCAGGCGGTTCTTGTCTTAAAGGGGACTCACACATTCTAGAAAGGGTCCAGAAGAAGGTAACACGTATGATTCTCGACATGACTAATTTATCATAGGAGGAAAGACTAAACAGCTTAAATCTCTTCTCCATGTCATACCATAGGCACAGAGGGGATTTAATCACAATGTTTGAAATTGTAAGTAATAATCTATTCTCTCTTTTTCTTCCTAACAGGTAGGAACACCTGAGAGTACATAGCAGGGGAGTTCAAAAGCTAAGAAGAAATCATACTGCAGTTGAGTACTGCTTCTCACACCGAATCACTAACTCTTGGAACCGACTCCAAACGGAGCTGGTGAGTGCAACCTCAACTGATTCATTCAAGAACTGTTTGGAAAACCACAGAAATTTACTAGAAAAGAATTAACATATGCTCCAAGCCTTCTATCCTCAACCAATAAATCTGAAATGTGAATCTGGAGCCCATTAAATTCGCATGTAAAATTTTAAGTGAGCATAGTGTGTAAGTTTGAAGAGTCTCTATATCTGAATGGAGTCAGAATCGCAAGAATATTCCAAAATTTGTACTTCATAGAAAATATCATTTCCATCTAACGTATCAAAACTGCAATTTACTCTATGTTCACACACAGTCATAAAAGTTGCTACATTTCCGTGAAGTTTATAACCCTCACTCTTAGTGTACGTAGTTCACTGTTAAGCTCTGAAAAAGGAGAGTGGAATTTTTTACGTTGTGAAGTAAATTCTGCTTTTGTTGTTTAAACCACATCAGAAGCTTTTAGTTCACTTTAACTGATTTATTTAGTTCAAGTGTTGTCTGTTTTATTCACATTTTGTGTTTTGGTTGGTATTTACCTAGCTGTCACACGTATATATAAGTGTGTATTTGTTTGGCATTAACCTCACTGTTTTGACGTATATATAACTGTATAGTTGTAACAAATTAAAATTATGGCCCCAACTAACAATTGTGGTCGACCGGACTGCCACTTTCCGGTGGATGATGGGATGCAGTGTGACAACTGCAGCCTTTGGTTCCACAAAGTTTGCACTGGTTTAACACCAGTAGCCTATAAGAGATGTTGCAAGCCATCATCTCCATGGCTGTGCAAATTTTGCAGCAACCCGTTAGATGTCCTCATCCAAGAGGCAGTAGGACTCTTGATGTCCAAGAAATTGTCGAAAGACATAGTTGAAAAGCCTGTACCAGAAACCTTCGCCAAGGATGGCGGTTCAGGACATAGTTGTAAGATTCAGGGTGCATCACCTCCTGAAGTCTCAGAAGCGAAAGAAGCACAAAATGCCCAAACATCTGTTGCTGCAAAGCGCAAAAGGCAACGGAAATCCAGAAGGGCAAGTAGTGCCAGCATGGCAAAACCAGCCTGTGAAATAGCAACGCCAAAGCGCAGCGTGTCTAGTGCACGAATGGCTTCTAGTCGCGGCGAAAACAGAGTGGGAGAAACGGACTCCACTTGGTTGCTGCCGAAAGGTAAGAAGCTAAACAAAACTAGGAAAGAAACAGTAGCCGAGTTTACCAACAAGGTCTCGACGACTGTTAGTTCCAGCAAAACTCAGAAACCCACGGACTCTAGTTACAGTATTATCATCTGGAACTTGGAGGAATCTAAGAACACAGATCCAGCTGCCCGACATGCAGATGATCTGAAGGCGATCAGCTCCATATTCCGGGAAATACTTCCCGAAAAAACAACTGGAGTACACGTACGAAAGGCTATCAGGATCGGAAAACGAAACCCTGATGCTACAGGAACTCCTCGACGACTACTTAAGGTAGTTTTAGGGAACGAAACAGAGAGGAGGACCATCCTCGACAACGCGTTCAAAGTCAACGACAAAAGTCTAAAAATAAGGCCTGATTGGCCTTTGGAAGATAGAATCAAAAGAAGAGAAGCCGTGGCTGAACTAAAGGCCAGGCTAGAGAAAGGCGAGAAGGACCTCAAACTATTGGGTTTTCGGGTGGTGAGGTCTCGGAAACCGATGCTGCCGAGACCTCTCTTCATAAGCCGGGTGAACACGTAGGTGTTTCGGTGTGCTATACGAACGCATGTAGTCTTAGGAATAAGCTCGCCGAATTAGGAGAGTTATCTGAAAGACTACAACCTGATGTAATTGCTATCACTGAGACGTGGTTGTTAGTGGGTGTAGACTTAACTCCACTCATACCTGGGTATATCTGCATACGAGCAGACAGAGTAAGTAGTCGGAAAGGTGGGGGGGTTGCTCTTTACATCCGGGATGACATAGGGATCAGGTCAACGTTGTCAGAAGCTCATGACAGCGGCACCAGTGAAGCCGCAAGTTGCATCATTAACTTAAACAAAGGCACTTTAACGATCGGAGTTATCTACAGAAGTCCTGCTAGCCAAGCTGATGACTTCGTTCTAAATCACTTGAGGGCGTGGGGTAGTAGAAATAGGTGTCTGATTGTTGGCGACTTTAACGCTCCACATATTAATTGGGGGGAATTAAACTCCACTAGTTTGTATACCTGTTTCAATAGGGAGCTCACATTGACAGTGCTTGAATGTGCACTCGTGCAACATATGCATGCACCAACACGGTATCACCCTGAACATGATCCATCTACTCTAGACTTGGTATTGACACACCAGAAGGAGGACGTTGGTAACATTAGGTGCCTTCCGCCGCTTGGCAGCAGTGACCACATAGTCATTGCTTTTACGTTTAGGATTCATTCTCTCATGCACAGGCCAAAATCTGCTCGTCCAAACATTTGGAAAGCGGATATACAAGGAATCCGGAACGCAGCAACTGTGGTTGACTGGTCAGTTGATACAAGTCAGACTGTCGAGGAAGCTTGGGTAGGATTTAGGAATACACTAGATCGTGTCACTTCACCTTTTATACCTTGGTACACTCCTCGAAAGCCGTCGCATGAACCTCCTTGGATCACTAGTGAAATAAGGAGGTTATTAAGACGGCGAAAGAACTTATGGGACCAATTTGTTATGACAGGAAGGGAAAACTTCCAGAAAGACTACCGCAAAACTCGAAACCTCTGTAAGTATGCGATTAACAAGAGTCGTATAGAGTACGAGAGACGATTAGTACTAGATTGCGTTCATTACCCAAAAAGGTTTTACTCGTATATTAAACGTAGGACTAAAACTAGCAGTGGTATACCGTCACTCATAACCATTAGTGGAGAAGCGGCTGAGTCAGACGAAGGGAAGGCTGAAAACCTCTCTGAATACTTCTGTGACGTCTTCTCGTCTGATAGTACCACCCAGGGATATGGCGAGGTCACTGCCATCGCCACTCAGATGCCCTCAATTGTGGTAGAGCACACAAAGGTTCTGAAACTACTGTCTAAACTGAAGCCAGGTAAATCACCTGGGCCGGATGGACTTCACCCTAAGTTGTTACTTTCCTTGGCGGATATAATATATATTCCGCTTACGGAGATTTTCCAAATGTCTCTGACGCAGGCTAAGCTACCCAGGGACTGGAAGGATGCCATTATAAGCCCTATCTTCAAGGACGGGGATAGGCAATTGGTATCTAACTACAGGCCGGTAAGTCTGACATGCATTATTGCAAAGGTACTGGAAACTATTATAAGGGATCAACTATTAGCTTATGTTGAAACACATGGCTTGTTGGCTGTGGAACAGCATGGATTCCGACCAGGACGATCCTGCTTGACAAACCTACTATTGGCTAGGGAAGACTGGGTTGAGGCCAGAGATAGGGACCATCTGTTGGACGTGGTTTTTATTGATCTTAGCAAGGCGTTCGACAAAGTATCCCACTTAGGTCTCCTTAGTAAACTGAAAGGTTTCGGACTAGACCAATGCCTATGTGAGTGGTTTAGAGATTACTTAATGGATAGAAGGCAGAAGGTTAGAGTTAATGGTGTACTATCAGGATGGAAAGCAGTATCCAGTGGAGTGCCCCAGGGAACTGTATTAGGTCCATTGCTATTCCTATTATACGTTAACGAATTACCAGGGATTCTTTCTTCATCTTCATTATTATTTGCAGATGACATTAAGGTATGGAAAACTGTAAACAATAACGAGGATAGGTTGGCCCTACAAAATGACTTAGATAAATTAGCTGAGTGGTCAAGCCTATGGAGTTTGGAAATGAATGCTAGGAAAAGCGCGGTAATGCACTTAGGTCAGAAGTCTTATACGTCGTACTCCCTAGGGGATGCAGAACTACCTGATGTTAACGAACAGAAGGACCTAGGAATCATTGTCAGCAACGATTTGAAAACAACTGCAAATTGCAATGCAGCCGCAGCTAAAGCTTTTCGAATGCTATGGGCAATTCGAAGGGCTTTCAAACGATTAGACGAGGGCATGTTCCAAATACTCTACGCAACATATGTCAGGCCTCATCTAGAATACTGCATACAAGCGACGAGTCCATGCTTCAAAAAGGAGGCACATATTCTGGAAAGAGTACAGAGAGTAGGAACAAAATTAGTTAGTGGTATCTCACACCTTCCTTATGATAAGAGGATGGAGCATTTAAATCTCTTCCCGTTATCATACCGAAGGAAGAGAGGCGACTTAATTTTAGCATACCGTATACTTAAGGGTGATTTAGGAACTGACCTTTCTAACCTTTTCTCCCCTTCTAGGATACATTTACGGGGTCACCGCAAAAAGGTGCTCAAACCAAGGACGATTAAAATACGTGCAGAATTTAGATTCTCTCACAGAGTGGTCAACGATTGGAACTCCTTACCTGATTCAGTAGTATCAGCTCCATCGGTGAACGCTTTCAAAGAGAAGTTAGATCTCTGCAGAGATATACTTTGCAAGGATTAACACAGGCCACAAGAGCCTTCTATCCTTATCATCTGAATCTGAATCTAAGCTTAAATATCATTAAAACTCATTTCAAATGCGATACATCATTGGTGCAAAATACGGAGAAAATACTGTATATAAATTTGTACATACATGTGTATACCTCCAACACACACTCCCTGATTGATCGACATACCTCTTCGCGCAACCTACGACGGGCTGCAGCATTACGCTTCCTCTCTATTTGTTTTTGTATTTCCAGGGGATCGGGTTGAGCGTGAGCTGGAAGCACATGCAAGGCATATGTGTTTCCCCTAATGACTCTTCTATCAAACATCAGATTCCCATAGTTATAGTTAACATCCTCATCTCTGTAAGTGAATTAAACTATTTATAATAATCGTAATTACAAGTTATCTCGATATATTTTTTTCTTTGATACAACCTTTGGCTGACTTGCGAAACTATATGTTCCCACTGCACCTCTTGATGGAAGAACACTTGTCATAATTAATGAAATAAAAAACTCTGGAAAATCTGTGAACTTCAAAACTGACTTATTGTTTGGTTGCTATAATCACCTTAGTATATAGTGTGTTTAAACAAAGAGTCTGTACAATAGGTAATATGAGCCGAATTGATTTTTTTGAGGCCAGCCTCTGGAAATAAGATAACAATCTTTAATTTTTTATTAGTTTCTGTGCAATTTGTCCATCCAATCTTCTCATCTAGCTTTGGTGGACTCTATAATGATTGGTACGGGATATCGGCTATATTTCACTTTCAATAAGCATTGTATTAAGTTTGTAGCCCTTCCTCCCTTCACCCGTAATTTACTAACTGATATCGAAATTGAAATAGAATTGGTATTGTAATAATTAAAGGATATATTTAAATTTAAAGACGAAAAGAATATCCAGGTGATTAAAAATGAAAACAAATCGGTGAATGAGTAAGCGGAATAGTCAAAATAGTGGGAGGACGTACAAGAGTAAAGGATGAATTCGCCGTTATAACACGGCACATGTAAGGTACATCTCCATTTATTCGTGATTAATGGGTGTTCTGCAATTAGTTCATGTATTGTTGCATTATTACCCATATTACATCTAAAGCTTTGCAGTGAACGTGTAGTGTGCAGAATCCTCACTGGGGCTACAGTAGTCCAAGTGGCTGTTGAACTATTTCATGCGAAGAGTTAAAGTGAACTTCCACGCACTGTATTCCAGGTAATGTCATGGTTCTAGCATGTGACATTGGCTTTTTAAGTCATTTGTTGGGTTTTTGATGTCAGACGTCGGTGGCACAGTGGTTAGGAGTCTCGCCGACCATACACATGGTCCGGGGTTCGAGCCCAGGCCGGCGCACACCTGATATCTATGGTCGGTCTGCAAAATTTGGGCTACCGATATCCATGCTGAAAATTCCATACCTGTACCAAAAATACAGTGTGGAATCAAGCTGTAAATCAAAAAAAATACACTATTTCAATCTTGCTAAATAATACGCGATCAAGCAACGGATGACCCGTAAGATCTAACAACAAAGAAGAATTCAAAAAGCCTATTTATTCAGAAATCATAACTGAAAAGCAGAACATCCAAATGAAATAATCATTAAGATTATTCAGGAAAAGATTTAAGGAACTCATCGGGCTTATGTGGCTGAACTATGGACTGTGAAGATATGTTTTTCGCTAGCACAAAGGAAAACATGAAGTGATGTCTAAGTCTGGTAGGATTCACAAAGCATCTACGAAAATTCCATAATGGAGGTGGCTTAGACAAACAGGGATCCGCATGCGTTGCAAAATCGCTTGTCTATGCCGAAACGCAACCTTTTGTTTTGCCTCAGCCCTCCTCAAATTGGCTAAATATGTTGGAGCCTCCTTCTACTCTTCCCTAAGTTGGGTGAGGTAGGAAGTATCTCAGAAAGATGCAAGTGGCATCTTTGGTGACCGACTAAATCTACCTCTCAAATTTCTACTGTGGGGAAAAGAAAGAACATTAGCACAAAAATGGCACCAAAAACACAACTGTACGGTAGACAGGGCGAGTGCGAACAAAATTAAAGATAGCAGAAAACTTCCCCTTGACGTATATAAGGCATTACATTTTTCCGTCTTTTTTAATTATGCATCAAAGAGTAAATAAAACCGAACATATGAAGATGGCTTTTATGTACCTACGGACGAAGCAGCCGAGCGATATAGGAAAAATATAAATATATCGGTGAGTTCAGTTCGCGATACCGGCGTTGAATGCCAGTTCAAACACACTCAATCATATGTTGAGACGACCTGATCACCGCCGCCACTACAAAGTTTCAGGACTTTGCAAGCACTTAGGTATAGAATTTGACACTGCTAATAGTTGATGAAGAGGCCTCAATGTATTGTAGTTAGTCTTGAAAGTTACCCACTCCAACTGTTATTCTCTCTGCAGCAGATCACCAAAATTACGTAACCCAGTATACTGTTGCACTTGTGGCATTTAACATATAGGCAGCTTCCTGCAGACGGCCAGAGTAGTCTACGTGTATAGGTAAGTAGGGGCTATCCTTGAATTTAAGAGTATAACAACACCGCCCCAATTAGAGTAGCTATAATGTGCATCAGATGTGACCTTGGTACAAGTATACTAAGGTTGAGTTCATGCACGTCCCAGTGCTAACATACACATAAGAAAGTATTGGACTTTAGACACAACGGTTAATAGCAGAAGAGTCTGGATGACATAAATTTGTCCCCAGCAGCAGTTACGCAGAGGTTCGGTAACTGTTCGATGAAAATTTGGATGCATCTCATACTCGAGGTTGCCCGCGGCCATATCGCCAATATGATTCATTACATCCAAACAGCCACTGTCAACACCATGAAGGAGGGAAAAACAGTTACGTCACAGGAAAAAATATATATCAGTCTTTCAGAGCGATTATGTGCCAGATACCTGAGGGAAAGTTGTCAATGTCCAGGTCTTACCATGCTGGACCTCACGCTGTTCCTGGAAGGCTTTCAGAAACAATGTGTAATAACCGACGCGAAAAACCAGAACACAGATTAGCGACTCAAGAATCCTTTATTCTTACGCCAATATGTAACCAACAATAACGTTATTATGCACAAGGTCTAAGAATGAATGCTATAACAATGAATCACGATAATACTTCTGATAGTTTTCTCTCTTCCACCGAACAGCGAACGATGAGACGATGGCTGCCGTACTGATGACTCCCGAGAAAAATATGGAGGAGCTAGGTTTGAGCAAACGACCATGAATTGATCGTTCAATCTTCGACTACATTGACAACAGTATAGCCGAACACACACCAAAAACAAAATTCCCGAGCAGCTTTATAATATAAATTTACTCCTATTTATGTAGGAACATACCAGTTGTACAGGCATGGATAAGTATTATTTCAAGTGCATAAATTTGGTTTGTGGTAAATTTAAATGGCCTCTATTCGTTTTGGCTCTAGTTTGTGGGAAGGGTATCATATCTGGTAATTCAGTGGAGCACGTTTAGGAATATGAAAATATTGTTTTCTCATCTATACCAAAACCCAGGTCTGTGTTGGGTGAATTATAAATACTTGGGAAAATATAAAGCTTGAACTCATATCCCCATGAAAATTTGGTGTATGTGGCATCGAATCTTGTTTTTGATTTATGTCCAAATTGGGTATTAACTTAAAATTAGTGATGATTTTGTATAATTTTGTCAACATTTTCATCGTAAGTAACACCAGAAGTGAACTGTATATAATGCAGAATAATATTGGTCATTGCCAGGCTGATTTGTCTAACTGCGTTGAGGTCAGGTGCCATTTGACGCTGCATGGTTGTTCTGTACGATTAAGTTGATTAACATGTAGAATACTATTTGTTAACAATTTTTATCCTGGATAGTGCTTGTATAGGATGTTATAAAGCGTCTTGATACGGTGATACGTGGTTTTAAAGATGTTGAGTTATTAAGAGCCAACACTTTGAAGATTTTTGTGGTATATATAAGTACGTAGCTTCAAGTCCTGTTCAACTTCAGTCTCACAGTAGATCTATGCAACTTCTACTACAAGGCAAATAGAAGAGAAGAGGCGAGCACCAATATACCAGAGATCAAAGAAAAAGCATGTGGAGTCAAACATATATATTTATATTCGATGTATATTGCCGTCTAGCGAACCGAGATATTCGTTTATACCTAGTCTTTTTTGCATCTATGCAAATGGTTTATTTTTTCGTTTGTGGAGTAATTATGATATTGATGCGCGTTTTTTAGTTACTGTAGTAAACTAATAATCGATTCGTTCTAGGAATAAATAGTTTATCAATAAAATCAGTAGATTGAAACAGTCTGTACAGGGAGCTTGAAACTTAGAACCGAGGAGCGCGTTCTGACTTCTAGAGGCAGGCTGCTCCACATTTTAGAATACGTGACTGTGAGGAAGTTTTCGCGGAGTTCTGATTTATAGGCTTTTATTGTCACTGTGCAAGCTCGGTTGTGCAGATCGTAAGAACCTTCCTGTGTGAATTCTGTGTCCTCACTGTCCAAGAGTGATATTTTGTGTAGGACCTTAAAGAAGAATACTAGGTTTATAACAAGTCGTCTTGTCCCAAGTGGGTCAAGATTTATGGTCATGCACCGTGAGATGTAGTCTTACCTACAACCGTAGCCAAGTAGTTTGGAGTTAAAATACCGTTGGATACTTTCCATCCTTAGCTTGTTACGTGTGCGAGTGCTGCTAATAATAAATGGACAGTATTCCGGTAGTGACCTTACACATGTTTTGTACAGAATTAACTTGGCTTCTATCAGCCACGTCTCGTAAACCGTCAATGCCCAGCTCTTGCTACGCTGAGGCTCACGCTGTTTCTTGAAGTTTCTCAGAAACGCTTAGTAATAACGGACGCAAAAACTAAAACACCGACTGGCCACTCGAGAATTCTTTATTGTAACACCAACATATAGCCAACTTTAAAATTAAGCTTTAAAACTAAGGTTTCTGACGGTTTTGTCCTGACTTCTTTCTGAACAGCGACCGATGAGACGATGACTGGTGTATTGATGCCTCCGCGAAAATTGAGGAAGTTGGTTTTGAGCAAACAACCATGAATTGATCGTTCAATCTTCAACTACATTGACAGCTTCATTGTCGTGAAAGTTCCTGAGTATGCATCCTAAGAGCATCCTCGACTTTCGTGTCTGTGATGCCACTTGCTCAGAGAATGTTAGGTCACTAGAGTACCTCAGGCCTAAGTCAACAATACTTCGGAGTCTGGTTAGGTTAACATATATGCTTATATAGTTAGTGTGATACACTCTACTATTTTTGTACTACCTTCAGCCAATAGCTACCCACTTACAAATATTTTTCTTAAATTCATAATATCAAACTATGTAGTATTTTTTGCTGCTTGTATCCCTTTGCAGCGCCAGTGACTTTAGGCTTCATCAAGTTTCGACCAACCTTTGCTGTGATACCAAGCTTGCTAGTTGATGCAAGTGGTGCTTTGGCAATTCTATCTCTCCCTGATGTTATGGGTGCCACCTTGGGACTCTTCACCTTAAGAAGATTGGCATTTCCAGTCAGTTGGACTGGAGTGTCCTTCCTACTGAGCGTACCAAGTTTTGGTAGTGTGGTGTTACCAGGTGGGGAGACACAAGAGTGGCGTATTGTTTCTGCGATCTGCAAAAACGCTGTGTGGGACTGTTTCAGGGCGACAAAGCGGACAGATACACCAAAGCCATGGGCATTTGTTATTTCTCATAAACTCGTAGTATGATTTCGGCAACCCTTTGTCATAACGGCAGTGCATTAATTCTTTGCAAAAAATGCACTCGAAAGCTGAGTCAGTTTTAGAAACGATGATATTACATGCCTGATATTCATCTCCCCTTCTTGATGACGCTTTTGAGGTCTTATGACGTCTTGAGCCTTTTCTTTTTCGTTTTGCTGTGTTTCATGCACTGGCTTTAAGTGGATGCAGGTTTAGTATCCTGTCCACCTTGTATTACAAGCGCCGTTTCAGTGCTAGACTGTGGCAATGCAGGCGCAGTAACAGAACAGATGAGACCTACACTAGTCTTCAGGGTCGGTATGAACTCCCAGGCTCCATATGGTGTCATTTCACCGTAGGCCACACCAAGCACTTACTGGGTGGCATCTACCGATCTCTCACCTGTGGAGCAGAGCACAATCAGCTACTGCTCAGCACTATCACAGGGATACGAGATTTGGGCTACGACCAAATCGCCATAACTGGAGATTTCAATGCCCCATCACTGAACCTCGGCTCGGGGTGTGCTAAGGGAAAATTTGGCCGAAACCTACTGCAAACTATTTGAAACACGGGACTAACTGAGAATTTTGGAGATGACACTAGGTGGGGCCCTAGTGGAAAGTCATCAAAACTAGACTGTATTCTAACTAGTGACCAACTACTCGTCGAAAAAGTCCAGATCATGACTCCTCTAGGAAGTAGTGACCACGCAACCATAGGTTTCGATCTCGTTCTCCGTGAGCGTTTGCAGTGGGATGTTACGCGACCATGTCTGTGTCATAGCAAAGCTGCATATGCTGAAATACGTAGGCCCTTATCCGACGCAGACTGGCCCTTAGCACGGGATGAGCTATCAATGGATGAACACTGGGAAGTAGCAAAAAAGATTATTCATACAGCAGTCTCGGATACCGTCCCTTTAGTCACAACACAGCCCAGGAGGAAGACGTCATGGTTGAAGATAGGCACGCAACGTATTCTGTAAGCAAAGCGGAAGGCTTGGTTTATGTGGTGCGCATCTAAGAGCCAGAAACAGGTGCTACGCGAGAGTCAGGAGTGACGGGAGGTCATTCCAGGCTGACCTTGAAAAAATTCTTAGCAAACCCCAAAAACTTGTATTGATTTATATCTGAAACAAAACCCACCAACTAGGAGGCATGCGCCTTAGTAGGCCCAGACGGCCAATATCTCACTAGTCTGGAGATGGCTGAAACATTCAGTTTAACCTTCTCCAAACGGCTAAACAGCAATGTGGGTATTACCGTTGGGACCAAATGGTGGCACAACTATTTCACAGGAGGAAGACCTTTGGGCTATTCCCCAAATAAACCCGTCTGTAGTACCAGGTAAGCTACAGCGACTCACACCTGGGAAGTCCCCAGGTTGTGACGTCATCAGACCATCTGCTCTCAAACAGTGCACCGAAGCTCTCTGTAGGCCTTTTGTGCGACATGCAACAATTTAGAACTTCACGTGACAACTCAAGGCCATGTACTCTTACGACTGGAATCTGTATTGGACCTAGGACTGAAATACCTACATGAATTATCATTTTCTAAACATATCTCCAAACAAGTGTCAAAGTCATGCAGACTCATCGGCTTTCTACTCAGGAACTTCTGCAGAAATGAGTCCAGAATTCTGTTGTTCAAGGTTTGTGTGCGTCCTTTATTTGATTACTATTCATTCATGTATAGTAGTACACGCATAGAGGACAAATTGAAAGTCGAGGGAGTGCAGAGGTACTTCACCTCAAAATTACTCGGAACAGAAAATGGTGCGAACTACCCCACTAGATGTGATACCCTAGGACTAGAAACACTATGGCCAAGACGCCTGAGACTAAACTTAACACTTTACCATAAGCTTCTAAACCACTTAGTTTTTACCTCTGCTAATGGCATTTGACTTTCAGATGACAGTGGCTACAAACTAAGACACACAAAGGGTACAGTAGCTATCGAACAATGTAAAACAGCCACCAGGCAAAAGTTTTATTTGATTAGGTATGCACAGATATGGAATAAACTACCAATGGAAATGCGTCAAGCAGGTACATTGGCCTCCTTCAAAAAAGTGCTTAACGACAAACTACAAGAGTTTGCAAGCGATAGTAGTCCTAGTTCCTATCTGAGAGCCTCCGAAATGATAGGTCCATTTAATGTATAAGCTCAAATACTACACCTGTTGTTTTTTGCCTATATTTATAATTTTAGATAAAACATTAACGATTAAGATACTTATCCTCAAACAGACAAAAAATTTCGTTTGTAAAACTTCTACCCAACACAATAAGTGGAATAAAATGAACATAAACCGACAACATGAAAAAAGTATAACTCACCGCAACATCACATGGACAGATGTACGCTCGTCGGGCATCATATATGCCTCACCAACTACAACCCAACTTTCCTAAGATAATGTGGTGAACTTATATCCGTAATGTTACTGAGCAGTTAATATTCACAACTCCTGTCGGAACAACTGAAATTCAAAAACCTTCCTCACGAGAAGAAAATACCCACAAGCAGTAGAAATCCATTAATTAATGCGTCTAAAGCTTATGTATTTTACTCCCAACAATGACATTGCAGATAAAATGAGATAAACATATCACCGATTTCAAAATAACACATCAATGAACTATAATTCAAGGATTCTGTGCAAAACAAAATTATGTATGAAAATTGACTTCAAGCTTTATTTTTTTCCAGGCAGTTATAACCCATCCATCAAAGACCTGGTTTTTTTGTTAATGCGAAGACAATACTTCTGTATTTCCTGATGTGTTGCACTCACTGACAATCTAGCAGATTTTTCCAACTGTGCACAGAAATGATTGTACATAAGTGGAAAGGATGTTTTATACTACTGGGATTAACATTTATCAAGTGTATGTATAATCTCCAGCGTAAATGTAAAACATATTTTGCTATCGACTGTAAAATGTGACTGAATAATATGGTTCTATTTCTGTAACAGTTTGATGATGCCTGTAAACTGGCGTCCCTCATGTACTGCACTATGAGAATAAATTTATTTATTTATTACTCAATGGATTCGGGGACACTGCCAAAGGAGTGAAAAAGAGCCATCATTTCTCTGATCTTCAAGGGTGGGGATAGGCTAAATTCCACTAGTTGTAGACCAATAGCTCTAACCTAAGTGGTATCGAAAGTACCGGAAAGTATTATTGACGATCACATCAGGGTATATTTCGATGGGTCTAATATACTCCATGAAGCCCAACACGGTTTCAGGAGAGGCAGATCCTGTGTAACAAACCTGCTATCAGCTTGGGACGACTGGACATCATGCTGGGATATGAATGTACCAGTCCATGTGGTCTTCCTAGACTTTGAGAGGGCATTTGACACTGTTCACCATGACCTTCTCCTACATAAAATAAGCCAGGCAGGCATAGGTGAGCCACTTCTGTCATGGTTAAAGGACTACCTAGCCGACAGGCAATTTTGCACTAAGGTTAACCGAGTCCGATCATCTTGGCACAGATCGTCATCAGGAGTGTTGCAGGGTTCTATCCTAGGACCACTGATGTTTTTGATCATTATCAATGATCTACCACGCCGTCTAAGCTGCCCAACTCTCCTATACGCTGACGACGTAAAAATATGGAGGGCGATAAAGTGTCCGGAGGACTCAGATAGGCTACAGGAAGACCTAAACCTTCTGGAAGACTGGGTGGTGGCCAGTGGCATGACTTTCAACTTGAAAAAGTGCAAAGTAGTGAAGTTGCGCACCTGTAGACTGCAGAATGCAAGTTACACCCTGTGCAATGAAAGCTTGTCCTGCACAACGTCGGAACGCGACTTGGGTCTAGTTCTAATGGAAAAAATGGACACAAGCGTAAATTACACAGGGGATGTAGAGAGGGCATACGCGGTCATGCACTTTACGCATAGACAGTAAGGTGCGCTCACTCCTGAGCTCTTTCTAAGGTTGTACAAAACATACTCCAGGCCACACCTTGAGGTGCATAATATTATTGCACCTGCAGTGCTTAGAAGAGACGCCAACCTCTTCGAAAGAGTCCAACGACGGGCAACAAAAAGAGTAGTTGGTCTCCGAAACAAACCATATGATGAAAGGCTGAAGAAATTAGGCCTGTTCACACTTAGCTACCATCGGCTTAGGGGGGATTTGATTATTATTACAAAATAACGGATGACCAGAATCACCCAAACAAAGGTGTTCTGCCATTGAGTATGTATAGGCTCCCTCGTGGAAATCCCAGAAGGATAGCTCACCAGAGGGCAAGGACCCGGGTGCGCTCCCACTTCTTTTCACTGTGGGTTTGCCGCCCCTGGAATTCCTTGCCGGCAGATGTAGCTA
Source organism: Trichobilharzia regenti (assembly GCA_944472135.2). Lineage (NCBI taxonomy): Eukaryota > Metazoa > Platyhelminthes > Trematoda > Strigeidida > Schistosomatidae > Trichobilharzia > Trichobilharzia regenti. The sequence continues at coordinate 7,837,505 of OX235267.1, read as the reverse complement.
TGGCACCGTCTTTGCATGCCTTTAAGCGAAGGCTGGACAACCATGCAGCGACACAGGGACTGCATCCAAATGGCCTATCTCCTTAAAATCGCATACACCATTCAGGGGTAGACAATTAAACTCGTCGTTTTACTTCTTTACATTCTCTCCCGTCTTACTCTCCTGACAACTTATTAATCTTATAATTATTACTTTTGTTATCATTATAACCGATATATATATATAATATATATATATATATATATATATATATATATATATTGTTCTTCAAACTTAATGAGCTGACTGTTGTTACGCTTTCCTGTTTCCGTTTCTGTCTCTTAGTCTGAATAACTTCACTAATTATATCTATTATTACTATTATTACTATCTCTTTTCTCTTGTCGACGATACCGGAGGACTAACTGGCGAAAGGATCAACTCCAATCACAGTAGTAACAGTCTTAACATACCTCATACTACAAACGACATATAATTAATCCCAGCACTACTCCCTTTGGAGTCAACCAAAGCTATGACAGTCGAGTGACAGTACGAGCCACGCAGAAGTTTATCGAAGATCAGGGACGTATGCCTCACAATCAAGAGGTGAGCACAAGGAAATCAAATTGGTTTATACTCGCTCGTAAAAGTGATATTGGATATTGGATTAAGTTTGGCGGGCCTGTGAAAATGCTGCAGTACATTCCCCTTTTGAGTATAAAATCATCCGGTAAGTTTTTCTGAGTTTCAAGAAGTTGCTTCTATATGCTGGATTATATTTTGCATGAAATCTGCTTTACTGAATCATATAGGGCCAAGTCAGACTATAAGCATCGAGGAGGTACCATTGTATTCAATATCCGTGGGTGTTGCAAGTTTACAATAGTTATGCACTATGCATCTGTAGTACCTTTTATGGTAAGTAAATGCTTTGTGTGCCTGAAAAGAACTTACTATGTGGATAAATAATGACGATAGTTCTTAAAAATGGCAACGGAGGCTTAATGAAATGTGAGATGTGCTGAAATAATGCTAGTCAGTTCCGAATCGGGCATGAGAAAGCTCAAATGACGCTGAAAAACAAACTTACTAGCCCTCAATAATTACTGATTATGTGGAAAAGAAGCATACGGAGCTAAACTAGAATCAGCCATACTGAGAAATAGCACCCATTTCTATTTCGTGCAGTAAATCAAGCCATTTCATAATTTACTCACTAGAGAAAGTAGGCGTTAGTTGAGACTTTGCAACCTTTACTTCAGCTTTGTTGTAAACGTCTGTGGGATTATGTTAACGGAGTAATGGAAATATTAGGGTTGTTTCGAGATAGATTAGAGTTTAGGGATATTTTCGCGTTAGAGTTAGGCTAAAGATATATTAGGTTTGGCATAAGGAAAGTCCTATGTTAACACATGTATGCAATGTGGTTGAGGGCAAGTTAAACTAAACACCATTAAGTATCAGTGGTTTAATTGATGGTTTTCTTACTCTGTTGATACTCCAATGTAAGACTGGGAGGTATTTTTATCGCACGTCAGCGAAAGGCACTCAGTGTAACAGTTCTATGCTTTTTATCCATTATTTTTACACATATGTAGGAATGTTTATTTATTTATTTATTTTATGCGTAAAAATCCGCTTTTTCACATGACTAGTGTGACCCTTCATTTCGATGTCTAAAGTTTAACTTCTCCCCACATGTTTAAATAATTTTCTGAACTATTCTGAGGTATTTTAATTTACAAAGTCAATATTCCCATTCGATTTCCACTCCACCGTCGTCGCTTGATGTCATTCAATGATCTCTCAATTGTGTTTCCGATCCATCTCCATTTTCTTCCACATATTCTTTGAGCAATTGGTTCATGGTAAGCCTGACCCCAGAGTTTCGTGTTCTTAATTCTTCATAGCCATTCGATCTTTAATGTGGAAGGAAGGTAGCTGTTGATAAAAGTCTGCGCTGGCCTTTCGGAAATGCTTTTTGCTTCGCGCCAAGATTCCAACCGTTATGGAAGAACTGACTCGACATTTTTATAGAAAATCCTAACTTTGTTTATGCTGAGGCGGAGTGTAGAAGATTTCCAAACCGATTTCAGAGGGATGAATGTTTGTCTGTCTTGCATTTCTGATTCTGGTTTTGACATCCTTATCCGTGCCTCCACCATGTAGTCAAAAGGATACTGCCTAGCCAGTTAAGTGGAAGAAGCGATGTATTTCAAATTCGTTCCGTTGGTGGTGATTGGGGGATGTTATTGTCGTTGGTCGTAGTGGTGGTTGCTTGTCTTCATCACCGATATCTCTATGTTCATTTGAATTCCTGCCTTCCCTGCATTGCTTCTTCTGGCATTTTGTTGGTTTTCGCCTGTAAGTCTTCCATTTTGTGTGACATCAGACATAAATCATCGGCGAAGTAGGGATCTTCTAGAGTCTTCTCATTGGCGCAACTCATTCCTGTCTTCTGGCTGTCATACGCAGTATAACACATAATCCAGTCCACCACAATTAGGAATGTCACCAATGGGTAGTAGACTGGCAGCCTCGTCTTACTCCTTTATTCATCATATGGAGAGTTCGGTTGAGTTGTCCGTTTTGAATCACCTGACACATGTCAGGCATTGTCATACGATCGCTGTTGAATTAGGCTGGTAAAGATTTGGTGTAGTGAACGCTTTATTGTAGTGTTTAAATAATTACGAAATTTCTTCGTGGTCAGCGCTGTTGAAGGCCTTCGCAAAGTTGACGGATTTGAGGCAGAGGTCTGACCGTTCTTTGCTTTATTCGATGATGACGCGTAGATTTGATGACTCCTCACTCCCTCTTCACTCTGTGTCCACTAAAAACGACGGAAGCCAAAAAACCACCACCGATAGTCTCCTAAAGCCACGCCACCAATTTCATATAGGAGCATTTAATGTTAGGACACTTTGCCAAATAGGACAACAAGCATCACTAGCTAAGACCCTGGCATCCCGAGCCATTGATGTATGTTGTGTTTCAGAAACACGCATACAAGACCCAAGTGTGGTTATTCACCTAACCCCACCTGGCCAACAGGATGAATCTTCAAAATTCACCTTGAGGGTGTCAGGAGATGCCACAGCTAGTTCACGAGGATTAGCTGGCGTAGGGATAGCTTGAGTACTAGGGCAGAAAAGACATTGCTTGACTGGATCCCAGTAGATAGCCGAATGTGTGCTGTCCGTCTGAACGGATCAGTAAGAAGGAGAAAGGACTGCACTACTCGCCGATGCCTTTTCGTAATCTCCGCCTACGCCCCCACTGACTGCAGTTCGGATGAAACGAAGGATGAGTTCTACCAAAAGCTGTCTAGTTTGGTGAGAAAGGCTAAACGCTCAGATATAGTCGTTCTAGCTGGTGACTTTAATGCTCAAGTAGGGAAATTGTGTCAATCTGAGAAGGATGTCGGTGGCACCTATGGAGTTCCGTGCCAGCGAACCGACAACGGTGACCGTCTCCTACAGTTCTGTTCAGATAATCATTTGTTTCTTGTAAGCACTAACTTTAAACACAAGGAGAGACACTGTTTAACCTGGCGACCCCCATCATCAAACCAACGCTGGACACAAATAGACCACATAGCAATAAGCTATCGTTGGCGTGGGTCGGTAGGAGATTGTCGCTCCTTCTGGAACACGTGTGTAGATACCGATCACGCACTGGTCCGGGCTCGTGTGTGCTTACGACTGAACGGACGTAGGAAACAGCTGGCGGTAAAACCATCACGTCCCCAGCTCGATCAGGAAACTAAATCCCTATTTGAGGAAGAACTAGCTAAACGCATATCTGAGTTCGACAGCTGTGCTCACCCTGGAGAAGCCTGGAAGAATATTCAGTCAGCTATAGATACAGCTGTAAAAGCTGTGAATAAGGCAAATCCAAAGGTGAGTAAAAACCACTGGATTTCGACTGCCTCATCCGAACTGATAGATGCTAGAAGACTTATTCCGGCGAGCTCCGAATTCAATGAGGAGCGAAAGCTGCACAAAAGGAAACTTACTAAAAGTCTCCGCAAGGACCGTGAACAGTGGTGGGTGACAAAGGCGAAAGAGATGGAAAAAGCATCGGCGATAGGCAACACTAGGCAACTCTTTAGACTCATCAGGAAACGGGTGGGAGAAGGCAATTCATAAGTGAGACTATTTCTGAGAAAAATGGCTCCTTAATTAGCTCTCAGGATAGACGCCTTGAACGCTGGAAAGAACACTTTGAGGAACAATTTAACTTGCCTACAGCCACACTGAACCTCCCCGCCATCCACACACACCCGAATGGGATATAGACACTGGTCCGCCGTCTGTAGTGAGGTCACAAAAGCTATCAGTAATTTGAAACGAGGCAAAGCGGCAGGACCCGACGGAATTATTCCGGAGGTGTTTAAATATGGGGGTGACATACTAGTTTGTAGATTAACTGAGGTACTAGGCAAAGTCTGGGAATCAGAGACAGTACCATCAGACTGGGGTAAGTCACTTATTATACCGATATTCAAGAAGGGAAACAAGTCCTCGTGTGATAATCATAGGGGGATCAGCCTAACGAACATAGTCTCTAAAATCCTAGGCTCAGTAATCATGCATAGACTAAGCAGAACTCGGGAGGAACAGACAAGGGAAAATCAAGCAGGCTTTAGACCAGGTAGAGGGTGCATAGATCATATCTTCACTCTTCGACAGATTCTAGAACATAGACACACTTTTCGGCGTCCAACAATTGTCATATTTCTTGACTTGAAGGCGGCCTTCGACTCCGTGGATCGAAAGGTACTATGGCAATGTCTGACTGTGAAGGGAGTGCCAAGAAAGTACATTGCACTAATCAAGGCACTCTATTCAAACTCACGTAGTCGTGTAAGGGCTTATGGGGAATTGTCATCTGAATTGGTAACAACCAGTGGTGTCCGACAGGGATGTCCACTTTCCCCATTTCTGTTTAACTTCATCATAGATATGCTGATGGAAGTATCCTTAACTGAACGTAATGACTTAGGAATCGACTTGTTACCAGGGAATAGTCTTATGGACTTAGAATATGCAGATGACATAGTCCTGTTAAGGGAGGATGTTGACAAAATGCAGAGTCTTCAGAACACCTTGAGCAGCAATCTTCGTATATTTGGCATGCGATTCGCCCCTGCAAAATGTAAGATGCTGCTACAGGACTGGACCACGTCAACTCCTAACTTAGTGATAGGGAGTGAAGTGATAGAACATGTTGACCACTTCGCCTATTTGGGAAGTTGTATTAGCACCAACGGACTGATTGGCGATGAAATCTCAGCACGGATCCGAAAAGCTCGAGCTGCTTTCGCTGACTTACACCATCTCTGGCGTAGGCGTGACATCCGGTTATCAACCAAGGGACGTGTGTACTGCTCATCAGTTCGCTCCGTCCTTCTCTATGGCTCTGAAACATGGCCAATACGCGTTGAAGACATGAAAAGGTTGACTGCTTTCGATCATAGATGTCTGCGATCTCTGTCTCACGTTAGGTGGTTTAATAAGGTAAGTAATGTTGACGTTAGGCGTAGAGTGTTGGGCAAAGAGGGAAAATCAATCGACGAGGCTATAAAGTTACACAGATTGAGATGGCTAGGTCACGTGCTGCGCATGCCTAACCACCGCCTCCCCCGACGGGCATTGCTAGCTGATATAGGTGCAGGTTGGAAAAGAGCCAGTGGTGGCCAAACAAAAACATGGCATCAATCCATGAAATCCTTGACAGTTAAACTGAGTCAGGTAGGGAGATGCAGACTCCCGGGTTGGGGCCCTCGGGACTCTAGGAATCAATGGCTGGAGACAATAGGTGACATGGCTCAAAATCGTTGTCAATGGCCAGCGCAGATGTATTCAGTCTCTGTAATCTTTCATATTCCTTTCTACCATTACCCATTCTGTTTCACTCTTATACTTGTCGAACTCTATTGATTCTCTTCACTCATCTTCTTGTCTACTTCTGTGTGCTATTTGGAACGTGGCAACTCGAACTGGTGCACTTCGGTGCCAAGTTCGATGTTGAATCCAGACAGACAGACAGATTTGCGATTTGACGAGCACATGATTTACCTATCTTAAGACCAGCTGGTTCCGAGGGTGGTTCTGCATTGAGTGCATGTCTTATTATCTTCAAGGTGACTTGACTTAGTATTTCGCATGGCGTGGACAGAAGCGTGATTTCGTGCTAGTTCTTGCAGAGGTGTAAGTTAGCCTTTGGTAGTTTCACAAGGTAGCCTTTCGAATCAGTAAGTAACTTTCTTGCTTTCTATGCTGTAAGCACTAGTGGCGTGGGTCTGTTTTCAATGCCTTGGGGGAGATTCTGTCATATTCTGTTGCATTCCTGGACCTCAGTAGCTTGATTGGATTGAAAACTTGTGGTTTTGTTGGAGGATTGGTGTTCACTAACACTTCTGTCGCAGTTGGTGTTATTTCTGGACGAGTTGCAGGTAATGTTCGATTAGGGAATCCGTTGAAGTGATCAAAACATTGTTTCTTCTTTCTCTCCCCATTGGTAATTAGAATCCCTTAACCATTTTTGATTGTTTTTATTTGTTTATCTCCCCTCGGATACAGAAGACTGGGAAGAGCTCGCCATTCTCATTCATTTCACCGAGAGCCTTTCGACCCGTGATAAGTTCTCGCCCATTAAGATTCTGATGTTACCATTTTGGATGTTATCCTTTTCTTTTTTCAGTTTTCTGTAAAAATTTTCCTTCTCTTGTTCTGCGTTGTTTATGGGAGTATAACATCGGATAATTGTAACCTTTCTTATTCCCTTCCTTTTGAGTTGAATCTTGCTGTTATTATCATGGAGGAGTTTGGTTCTCACTGCATAATAACTTTGGCCATCGTTGGTAACATCACGAAGACATTCTTTCTGTTCTCGCAGACTCCTAGAACTTCTATGCCTTATTTCATCGTTTCTTCGCCAGCCCGGACAGCCTTCCTAGCTTCGTATTGTTTGTCTATCTGACTGACTAACTGGTTTCAACATAGAACTTTGCACTGATGTCCAGTAGTTCAAGTCGCCACTCCCTAATTGTAGCATACAAAGCAAGAGAAGAAAGTAAAAGAAATGCAAAATAGAGACACTAGACAGGGTTATGAGACAAAAGGATAGTTATAACGAAGAACAATATAGTTTCATTGGAAATCATAAGTCATATCGCCAATTGTTTTTACTGTCCCGAGGACCCCAAACATCCACTCAGGAAGTCTACACTTTCCTACGTGGCTGACTGGCTTAAACTAACTGTTGTGGATTTCATCGACTGATGAGGCTATGTTATAGTTTGACCACCACTGGCTCTTTTGCAACCTGACCATATGTTAGCTAAGATTGGACGTTGTCGAGGAAGGCGATGCCTAGGCGTGCATGCGTAACACATATCCTGACCATCTCAGTCGATGTAGGAAGCATACATCTCGCTGTAGCTCAAGTCAACAGTCAGAGATTTCATGGTGTGGTTGGACCACTGATAACATTTTTTTTGTGTCAGCTAATATCAGTTGTCCGTGAAGATGACTGCCAGGCATGAGCAAAACTTGTCCTAGACGTGTACGTCGATGCAACTGCACAAGCCCACCGATCGACTTTCATTTCTTATGTAACACTACGCCCAACCTTATTATTACTTACCACATTACACCACCTAACATGAAAGATAAAATACAGACACCTATGATCGAAAATGGCTACCGTCTTCATATGTTATATCTAAGTTCACAGCAGAGTTCATTTCTGTTGTGGTTGTTGTCAGCGAAAATGTCCCTGTCTGCTTAAAATTATTGTTGGATAGTGAAAGATGGTTATCGCAGTTCACAAAAGCGATCAATTCAATCGCTTTCTGCGATTACCATTCCTATCTTGGTCCGCTAAGTGCTTCTGATAAAATAGGTGTATGCACATAAACAGTTGTTTTAAGTAGCAGTGGTCGTCCGGATTTCTCAGTCTGCAAACCTTATCACAATATTAACTGGTAGATATCTATTATAAGATTTAATAGTGTGAAATATTCCCATATCATGATATGAGTCAATCCGAACGAAGAATATTCTTTTCAATAATTTCCCCTCTTCAGGTTCTTACATTTATAAAATATAATGTATTTGTTGTCGTTACAGTAATGGCCAGTTATGTGGAGGATACATTTTTTACGTAGAATGTGGGGTAGGCAAATTGATAAGTCAGTTCAAGGTTATAAAACGTGTCAGGTGAGTGGGTGGTTAGTACAAAGTAGTATGTATTAAAGAGGAGAAGATGGTAAAACTGCAATGAGAGGTTCGTCCTGAAATAACCAATTTGTGAAATGGATCAGGTGGAGGCATACATTAAGACAAATGATTCTTCTTCCCCTTTACTCTCTTGGTTTTGTTTCTTTGCTTATTATTACAATTATTATTATTCGTCATAATTTATACCCTTCATTCAAACATAGCCCCAAGACTATTAAATTTACCATTTATACTATTCGGACTTATTATTAGTGATATTATCTCTTCTCTCAATATACGCCTCCACCTGTTCCACTTCACATATTGATTATTTCATGATGAACCTCTCATTGTAGTCTTACTATCCTCCCTTTAATACATACTACTTTGTACTAGCCACTCACCTGATACGTTTTATAACCTTGAATTGACTTATCAATCTGCCTACCCCACATTCTACGTAAAAAATGTATCCTCCGCATAACTGGTCATTATTGAAACGACAACAAATGTTATATTTTATAACTGTAAGAACCTGAAGAGGGGAAATTATTGAAAAGAGTATTCTTCATAATAAAGCATTTTCGTATATCCCAATAAATGAAAAAATAAAACGATATTGTTTTTACTGACGTTTGGCTGTTTAATCCCTAAGGATTCTCAATCTAATTGTTTCTATAAGATAAAATGCTTGAAATGTGATGTGACATACATTGGACAAAAATCGCCAGAGAGAAATTAAGATAATCAGAAGAAATGAACTCCGTAGAGTTGGCTGTGTTCAACCATCGAAAATCCAGTTGAACTAGAAAAGCTTCAAAAGTCATCAACCATTGGTCGTCTACACGCTGTAGAATAGGGTCACAAAGTTGATTTTGACAATATTGAAATAATCCAGAAAAATTTCAGAAATCACAAAGAACGTCTCACATCATCAGAAGCACTTCATATCAAATGGAATCGAAATTGTCTGAACTGAATAGGAATGATGGAATAAAACAGAATTTGACCTGGTTACAATATCCCCACTCGCACCCCATGAAATGATAAAATTAACACAAATGTGATAAGCAATTTCATTATGTAAACACACTCTGCTCTTATAATTTTACACACTTATCAAATCCAACAATCTACTCCTGGTTTTGTTATCTTTACCGATTGGTAAATTTGACAACGCGAAAATGACTCCATGCTGAGGAACGATGATTAAGAATTTATATATAAGCTGAGTGGATTTTGTAAATTATAGTTTAATAATACTACTACTTTGAGAAAGCTATTAGCAGTAGCATTAAATAGCGAAACGTCAGTAGAAACAACAATATCGTTTTGTTTTTCATTCATTGGGGAATACAAAACAAACTCTTTATTATAATGAATATTATATACCCAATGCCCAGATATTTTCAAACTGTTAAAAGTGAACTTGGTTGAGAATATTCTTCGCTCAGATGTCAGTTGGGGAATAAACCTGAGTGGCAAAATATATACGTATCGCATGTAACCTCCATGCAACCTAGCAAACAGTTATGCACTGTCAGAACTGGTGACATATAATAATACCGTTTGATTAATATAAGTTATTCAATCTTAGGCTTTTTTGGATAGTCCCAACAAATAGATCACGGATTTTTGATAAATCACAGTGTTGTACAGTAATATTAACTGATGACGTTTCGAGCACAAACTATTGCCAATCATAATCATATCAATTGATTGATATGATTTGATATGATTATGAGTGGCAATGGTTTGTGCTCGAAACGTCATCAGTTTATATTACTGTAATACATTGTGTGATTTATGAAAATAAAATCTTATCCATAATAGATTTATGCTCTACCACAGTGCCCAAGTTTTATACTTATATCAAACAGTTCACGGTACTTAAAAACGGCTACTATAGAATATTTTTGAACATTCTAACTGATAATAGGTTTCCAGACCGTAGGTGTTACGAATTCCCTGGAATAATTTGAGCGCCGAATAAATCTGCTGAAGAAGCTGTGGCTTACACGGCGAAACGTTCAGAAAAATCTTGTTTTGATTTTCTTAACACGCTGGGATTGATTTAAATAATTTATAATGATTCTAACTGATAGATTTGTATTCTATCAGTTAGTTTCCTATGATTTTCGTCACTTGTTCAACGAACACATTAGGAAGTCTGCAGATTTTGTTTTTACTTCATACACACACAATCTGGTAAAGATTTCACAGATTGTTGACATTGTTTCGGTATGATTATCCTAAAAACTTCTATCATATTTCTACTCTAGAAGGTAGTGACTGATGAATTCAGGTCTCACTCTATCTGATGAAGTTTAACGTATCACTTAAATGTGACTGATAGTCAGCTACACATAGTTCAGGACCGTTGTTACCTCGGGATTCAGTAGTTACCCGGAATAAATTTTCTAGTATATCATTATGTGTAAGCCACACCCGTCTGTGAGAGAGATTATAATTCCTTTCGTTTAGTCATGCTCCAGTAGGTTCAAAGACTTGAAGAATCACAGAAAGCCACAGACTTTCATCAGCAGCTACTTTCACTCGACACTAAAGAAGATCAAAGAGCTAGAAAAGATGAGCAAACACGGACTACATCAACGAGCTAACCAAGAATCCTATTTTCCAAAAAATATGAAAGAGGAATTGGGAATAAATCGGACATATAGTGGATAGAGTGTTGAGTAACATCATGCGCCAGGCCCTACCTAGCTTGGAATGCGAGTGGGGGATCCGAGAGTGATATATGTGCTAGTTCATGCCTCCCCTGGCGTAGACGTCATATCTAGTTATCAACCAAAGGTCGTGAGTACTGTTCATCAGTCCGCCCTGTCCTCCTTTATGGCTGCGAGACCTGGCCATTGAGAGTGGAAGATACCAAAATGCCGGCTAGCTGTCTTTGTTCATAGCTGCCTGCGTTTCATCTCCCATGTGAAGTGGTATGATAGAATGAGCAATGTTGAGGTTAGGCACCAGTCGATTGCCAGCTAGGTAGGTAGAGGAAATCAATCGACGAGGTTGTGAAGTTACATCAGCTGAGATGGTTAGGACATGTGTTACGCATGAATGTCTAGTCATCACCTTCCTCGACAAGGGGCAATGTTAACTGACATAGGATCAGGCTGGAAAAGAGTGAGCTAGTGGTGGTCAAACCAAAACACACGTTCATCAGTCAATAAAACCCACAACAGTTAGGTTAAGCCACGTAGGCAGGGAGGTGTAGACTTCCTGACTGGTTGGGGTCTTAGGGATGATAAAAGCCAATGGTTGGAGGTAATTGATGATATGGCTTAAAGTGATGGTTCCCATTGGCTGGCGCAGATGCATCCACTCCTTGTGACTTATAATACCCAATGAAAATATGTTGTTCTTCGTTACTACTATTCCTTTTGTCACATATCCTTGTTTACTGTCTCTATTTTGCATTTCTACTTTTTTCTCTTCCTTTGTGTGCTACAATGAGGGAGTGTGGCGACTTGAACTGCTGCACATCAGTGCAAATTTCTATGTTGAAAGCAGTCAGTCAGTTAGATGTGAGTATTGTGTGAAAAGGGTATGAAATCTTATAGGCGAGTTATAGACTTAAGAGTAGATAGGGTGAAGTGGCAATGTTCTGTCACTGGTGAAGCCCGCCTTATGTTCCTCTCGGAACCCAAAGGAATCATAATAGTAATAATAATCATAGTACAGATGGCATGAGGTTTGAAACCGCACCTACTAAGTTGAAAGTCGAGTACACACTAGTCAATAAATGAGACACATCATCACTGTGTTATGTAATTACTAACTTGTCAATTGAGATTAACTTAATCCCTTTTAATTTGTGGATGGTGACTAGCAGTGGAATCCAGGATGCGCATTTCGTCCTATTTGGAACTCGTCATCTGGATGTACCTGCATTTCCCAGTGAGTGATGATTTTCCTACAGAGGCTCGAAACTAGTGCCCATAGTTTCAATTAAATTAATATGACCCGTTGCACAAGATGTTGCTGTCATGGCCCAAGTGGTCTAGTGGACGACACTTTGGCGTTTGAAGCTATGGGCAGTGGGTTCGAGCCTCGGTGGGAACATCATCACTCAGTGGGAAATGCAGGTACATCCAGCTGACGAGTTCCAAATAGGAGAGTGAAATGCGCGTTATCCTGGATTCCAGTGCTAGTCACTATCCACAAATTAAATTCTAATTAAATGCCCAGGCATTGTCGAAGCATCTGCGCAAGAAGCCGACATGTCAACGTGAGAGCGAGCACTTCGGTCCAATCAGTTGACGGGAAAATCTAAAATTCAATTAATTTATTCCCTTTTTTGAAATGTCATAATTTTTTTCTTCAAATTTCATATTATTCTTATAGTGATAAGACATAAATTGTGGTGTAAATGAAGCGAAAACACACAGAAAAGTCTAGTTATCTGTCGTCACCGGTAGCGGCGGCAGCAGCGGCAATACAAGATGATCTTAGTGATGTTAGTGATGATTTTGAAGACACTTATAATACAAAGATAGCAAGTTTACAATCACAATTAGATGAATTAAATAATAAAACTCACCCAGGTAGGTATTTATTTTCAAAGTGAAATTTATTCAATATATATTTAGAGTATTTAAAAATTCGTCGAGAAATTGAAAATTGGCATCAAGAACAGAAGCAGCGTATTCACTTTCTACAGGAACATAAGGTAAGACAGACAGAGATACCAAGATCTTTGATGTTTTGCTGCATAATAAACCTGGTTGTTCCCTTTTTATACAGTTCATTGTTTGTGCAGAATAACAAGGTGGTTACCATCCTTTGTTTATTTCGTTAGCTTCTCATTAGCTGCTGTTTACAGTCTAAATAAATTAGTATTATTAAGTTTTTTTACGAGTTGATCACGGATTGATATCATCAGTTAGAGAAGCATTGAAAACCAGGGAGTACTGGGCAGCTGCTGTTTCATCCTAGTTTGGGAATCATCGCCAGTACACACTCATTGGGTTTCGAACCCCAGACCTTCAGGTTACAAGGCAAGCTCGTATACCATTCAGCCACTGGGACCCGATACTTCAATGGCTAGTGCATGAATTCTAACTTCTACCAATTCGTGATGCATTTAGCGCGACCCCAACCATTGTCCTTGGTGGAACATCCATCCACACACGTGTCGTCTAATTGGACCTCACTGGTCACGACTTCTCACTAGAAGTAACTCCAGGAAACTGCATCCTGTAGTAAGTCACTAGCGAGCATCAGATTAATTTTCTATAGTTTGCTTTGTAAGGGTTAGTTATGTTTTTACGAGTTGATCACAAATTGGTAGAAGTTAGAATTCATAAGCCATTGAATCGGGTCCCAGTGGCTGAATGGTATACGAGCCACCTTGCCTTGTAACCGGAAGGTCCTGGGTTCGAACTGTGGTGGTGGGTGCGTACTGGCGATGATTCTCAAACTAGGATGAAACAGCAGCTGTCCAGTACTGCCTGGTTTTCAATGCTTCTCTAACTGATGATATCAATCCGTGATCAACTCGTAAAAACATAATTAACCCTTACAAACCAAACTATAGTATTATTATGTTCATGTACAAAGACAATGTTAACATACTTTCAAATTTTACATGATATCAGTTAGTGACAGGAAGTTCCGTTAATAAGTGAAAAGTGCTCAGAAAATTACGCTTATTATAGTTTTTCCACAGGGAGTTCAAGTTTAGACAAAGTAAATGTAATCATACAATGGTAATGGGAGTTACTTAATAAAGACGAGAGATGCGTAAGATGATGAGTTGACTAATAAATTAGGTAATAGGTAATACTAATTGCAAATCAAATCATAGAAACATGAGAGGAGCAAAATTACATACCTTATGTCGAATGGGTGAGGTTTTAAAGCCAAAGGTTACGTAATCAAATAAAGAGAGACAGGATAAAGACATCCAGTTACTAGGCTGGACAAGAAAAGACTGATGCTAACTTCTTTTTTCTGAATACATAAGTCAGGTTAGAGATTACTTCGACAAACTTGAGGAGAATTGAGCTTTTCTTTTGTCTATTGATAATTTGAAAGAATTTTACCGATTTCCACCTGACGACCCGTATCAAGGAGGTGTCTGGTGATAGCACTATTGTAAGCGTTTGTTCCCTTGAAACAAGTTTTTCAGTACATGTTCAGAAGATCGAAGGTGTGCCCTTCTTTTTTTTCTTCCAATGTAATTGTTCCCTCAGATACATGTAGATTTGTACGCAACGTTTGAGTTAACATGAGAAGGGTACCTATCAAGCATGTTGGCCGATAGATGGGAACCAACTTAGCTGCAGGATAGTGACGTACTCAATCTCCTGTTGACAATTGCTGCAATATTTTCACCTATTGTATCGGGTTGAATGAAGACAGGCTTTTTTTCCACTGTGATTTGTTTGGTGTTTGAGCCTTCACATCTTCCATATTTGTTAATGAATCTCTGAGGGTAACCGTTTTTTTAAAACATCTTTTCAAGGATCGTAAATTCTTCCTGTAATTTCTCTTCTAGCCCTATAGTACAAAGTCTTGACTAGTGCTAGCTTAAAGCTATTTGGAATGTAAGTAAGTATTGTCCATTCCATGTATATAGGCTTTCGGTAAATTGACCTCTGGAGACTACCATCTTCTAGGCGTTGCATGTCGGTGTCAAGAAAGTGAAACTTTCCATCATTTTCATGTCCCATAGTAAATTCAATATTTGTATGTGCGTTATTGAATAATCCGAGTATGTAGGAAGCATAACTTTCACTGTTGCACAGTACAAATGTGTCATCTGTGACATATCGATAAAAAGTTGTTTCGTCGACTGCATGCCTCAACTATGTTTTCTCAAGGTTTGACTGGCCCTATTCAGGCAGTGACCTGGTTTTCTAGTGAGAAACCGTGACCAGTAGGGTGCAGCAGGTTGAAGGTGAGGCAGTAACTCATCATCGAAGGAGACATTGCGAAGTGGTCGCGCTATGTCATGGATTGGCATAAGTTGGAATTCATGCATTGACTGGCCATTGGATTGGCGGGTCCCAGTGGCTCAATGGTCTACGAGCTAGCTCGCCTTGTAACCAGAAGGTCCTGGGTTCGAACCCTGGCAGTGGGTGGGTGGGTGCGTATTGATGAAGAGTCCCAAACTAGGCTGACGAAACAGCTGGCTGTCCGGTACTCCCTGCAGGTTTTCCAATAGTTCTCTAACTGATGTCAGCTCATGTTAAAATAGGGCTAAGTGGACTGCCCATAACTGCACCATCTATTTAGCCGTATCGATTGATTGGTATTGATTATGACCTGTTGGTTCATTAGGTAAAACACAGTGCTTTTGCTTAGCGAAGAAACATTGTTTCCTTTTCTTCAACGACTTCATTTTCAAGCTGTACTCAGTCGTATTTATTTTGGTCTGGTCTGGTGTGTTTTCGACATAGAACTTTGCACCGATGTGCAGCAGTTCAAGTCGCCACACTCCCTCCTTGTAGCACACAAATCAAGAGAAGAAAGTGTAGAGAAATGCAAAATAGAGACAGTAGACAAGGATATGTGACAAAAGGAATAGTAATAACGAAGAACAATATAGTTTTATTAGATATTATAAGTCACATGGAGTGGATGCATCTACGCCATTGATAACGACGAATTTGAGTCATATCACCGACTGTCTCCAGCATTCATTGGTTTTCACTGTTTGGAGGACCCCAGCCAGCCAGTCAGGAAGTCTACACCGTCCTACGGCTGGCTGGCTGGCTGGCTTAAACTAACTGTTGTGGATTTCATTGACTGATGAGGTTATGTTTTGGTTTGATCACCACTAGCTCATTCTTTTCCAACCTGATCCTATGTCGGCTAACATTGCCCCTTGTCGAGGAAGGAGATGACTAGGCATTCATGCGTAACACATGTCCTAACCATCTCAGCCGATGTAACTTCACAGCCTCGTCGATTGATTTCCTCTACCTACCTAGCTAGCAATCGACTGGTGTCTAACCTCAATATTGCTCACCTTATTATACCACTTCTCATGGGAGATAGAACGCAGGCACCTATGATCAAAGACAGCTAATCTTTTCATGTCTTCCATGAGAAAGAAGGCATTAAGTGGCACTAGAAATCGCTCAGTAGTCAATATTACACATAGGATGATAAGAATAAAGATAATTAAAATGGTGTACCACTGTGAGGGGGGTGGGGTAGACTTGAAGTGGATGAATTACAATATTTTGAAAAAACTATTAAATAAGTACGATGATGATAACAAATAATGCAGACGGCGAAAAGCGAAGCCAAGAGGTGGAATGAATTCCACTTGTAAAATAGAATAAAACAAAAGAGCATTACTATGACCCAAGGTAAAGAAAAAGGGGTTTAACAACACGATTTTGAACAGATAATTTAAATTTCTATCCATGTGTATAACTAGAGCTTCAGCTGTGTATAAGTGGAGAAAACGTAAGCTTTTTAGAGTGGTTGAATTCGGTCCACGACCTGATTACAAAAGATGTTGTTCACAAATTGAAAACTTCATCATCCTATGCTTACCTTTCATTAACCAAACCGGATAGTAGTGTTCTGCTACGCGATCTTACAGAGAACATGCTTACAACATTCAGTGTAATCAGCAGCTCCACATGAGCCCATGTGAATGACTACATCCACATAGAGGTGGAATATGTTTTATCTACTGTGATATTATCTAAAAGATCCCTGTGATCAACTTGCATCAAAGTGTTCTACAACTTCCAACTTGTATGAATCTCATTACTGCATCGTTGTCTCTATTAACTTTTATGTAATGTGCAAAGTAAAAGATTTATCAACTTATAGATAAGATTTTATTTTGATAAATCATAAAACAGCATAATTTACAAAATACCTTGTAATGACTGTGAGTTAAGTCAACTAAATAGGTCAAACTAGTAGATTGGGGTAATGAAAACGGTCGGAACATAAGAATTTAGTGGCTGAGGTTAGCATGATTGACCCCACGAAGACAGATGAGTAATTTAGAGAAAAAAAGCTCAGCACCGCATTGCACTGCATGCATTAACACAAAACCAGACAATAGGATGGTGGAAGAGGGTTAAGATTCGAAGAAGTAATCTATGTAGGTGAAGAGAGCGACAGAGATTGATTACTGAATCCTGTCTGGTTCATCGAGTCTACACACCCAACACAACAGATGCAACAGAAATGACTCAATGCAAATACCAGAAATATGCATGGAAGATATTATTACCACCAGTCAGTCAGTCAGTCAAATCAGAGGAGGAGAATAAATAATCTCAAAATTCTATTTCAATTCAAGCACATCACAACATTGTAACAAGTTACTTATTATTATGACTATAAAAACACTCGACTTATTTCCTATCTGATAGTAATTGATCAATAACATTATCCTATATTGATTTTTATTCAAGTGTCTAATCCATTTCGCTCATGTATATAAATGAAGTTTCTGTAGCGATTTGGTTGTTTTACGGCGGTGGAGTTGCTAGCACCACGCCTCAACCCTCCCTCTTTATCTGGGCTTGGGACCGGCAAGAAAACTAGCGAGCTAGTAATCTAGGCTGCCTTCGCTCTATACTGAAGATCAGATGGCCGGGCCGGAAAGAATCACCAACAAGAACAAAGAAAACAAGAACCAATCGTCAACCAACAAATATGCAGGAGAAAGTGGAGATGGATTGGACACTCGCTGAGGAGGCCGCTAGGTGACATCGCGCGTCAAGCCCTCGAGTGGAACCAGGCTGAAAGGGAAGCGGCGAGTGGGACGTCAGTGCAAGGGTGACATGGAGGAGATCGTGTAAAGAGGAGTTGAAAGAGTATGGACTAAGATGGATGCAGATAAAAAGTACAGCAGAGGACAGAAGCAAGTATAGGTGTGCAGTTGAAGCCCTATGTTCCACTAGGAACCCAAGGGAGCAATACTACTAATAATATAAATGAAGCAAGAAAGTTGTGTGAGTGAGTACCTTGATATGATTATGATCAATAGTTTGGGCTGGAAACGTGGTCATCAGTTAAAATTACTGTACAACAACACTGTGCGATTTATCAAGATAAAATCTTATCCATAATTGACTTACACTCTTCCACAGTGCCCAAGTTTTATACTTAAATTAATCATTTGTCAATGTAGGTTAGTGGTAGGTGTGCATCCAGTCGGGATGTGAGAATGGATTCCCCATCGGATGACATCAGTGGTGGTGTCAGTCACGGCAAATATCACAAATTGTCGAAAGTTAGAAGAAGAATTCATGGACCGGCTATTTGAAGAGTCAGAGATCTCAGTGGGTGGGTGGCTAAATAGTCTACCTTGAAGGTCGTGGGTTGGTGGGCGGGTGAGTACTGCTGATGATCAAACAGCTCTCCGTTCAGTACTCCTCCAGTACTGGTTCTTCAGTGCTTCTCTCTCTCTCCCTCTAACTGTGATTTCAATCCGTGGTCTAACTTGAAAATGCACAAATTAACTCTTGAAATATTTAGAATATCATGCGATATCCATGTGTCATATATGCTTGATTGATTCTGTTTTCCTGTTATTAAATTCATCTCCATTATTACAGCTTGATATCATCTATCGAGAGTATAACAAAGAAGTGGATACATGCGATCAAGAGTGTGAGGTAAGTTTGTTGTCCTTGTTGATGACCATCTAAATAAAATTACTGTCTTCAGCATGAAAAACGCAGAATTCAAAATTATTTAGTTTCATTATGTGAAGAATTGAAAAGACGATTAGAGCATGATAAAAAGAATATTGAATTAACTCCAAGTGGAGGTGAGTTGAAGGCTGGTGTATGCAATTTTTGTGTATAGAAACAACAGTTGATTTATTTTTTGTTTTTTATGTACTATAGTGATAACTATTCAACTAGCGTCTACAGAGTTACGCTTAACATCTTCTTGAATGCGATATAAACACCATTATTATTACTTTTCACCTGTATCCATATTAGTCCATACTCTTTCAACTCCTCTTCAAACGATCTCCTCCATGTCACCCTTGCACTGACGTCCCACTCGCCGCTTCCCTTTAGGCCTGGTTCCACTCGAGCAATGGCCTGACGCTCGCGCGAAGTCACCAACCGGCCTCCTCAGCCGCGAGTGTCCAATCCATCTCCACTTTCTCCTCCATATTTGTTGGTTGACGATTGGTTCTTGTTTTCTTTGTTCTTGTTGGTGACTCTTTCCGGCCCGGCCATCTGATCTTCAGTATAGAGCCAGCGAAGACAGTTGTTGGTTGATTAAGGTCTGCAACAGGCTGTTGGAAATATTCTTTGTGACCCACCCGCCAAGTTTCTGATCCGTATAGAAGAACTGACTGACTTGACGTGTTTGTATTCAAAATCCGACCGAATTTTGTTGTTGATGCTGAGTTGAGTGACGAAGATTTCCAGATTGGTTTCAGGTTGATGAGTGAATGTGTTTCTCGCCTTCCCGATTCTCGCTCGATTTGATATCCTCGTCCGTTCCGACTGCCTGTAGTTGATACAATGCTCCCTAGATGATAAGTGAATGAAGTAACCTCTTTCAAATCCCTCCCGTTGATGGTGATTGGCGCTGGAAGTTGCTGCTGTTGTTGTTGTTGTTGGTTGGTTGGTTATCTTCATAACCTCCGTCTTGTCTTTGTCCACCTAGAATCTTGTCTTCCCTGGCTGCTTCTTCGACCAGTTTGTCGGTTTTCGCTTGTAAGTCTTTGATTTTGAGTGACATCCAACATAAATCATCCACGGGCGAAGTCCAGGTCTTCTAGGTTCTTCACATCGGTCGGGCCAGGATATCCCTGTCTTCTCGTTTCTCACTGTCTGACGCATAATGTCTGTCTGTTTTCGACATAGAACTTTGCACAAATGTGCGGAAGTTCAAGTCGCCACATTCCGTGTAGCACGCGAAGCAAGAGAAGAAAGTACAAGAAAAGCATAATAGAAACAGTGAGCAGAGGTGTGAGACAAAGGAGTAATAAAGAAGAACAAAACAGTTTCATTGGAGATCATAAGTCACAAGGAGTGGATGCATCTGCGCTGTCACTGAGAACGATTTTGAGCCATGTCACCAATTGTTTCCAACCATAGATTTTTACCGTCCCGAGGACCCCAGCCTGGAAGTCTACACCTTCCTACGTGGCTTAGACCAACTGTTGTGGATTTCATTGACTGGTGATGCCAAGTTTTTGTTTGACCGCCGCTAGCTTTTTTCCAGCCTGACCCTATATCCGCTAACATTGCTCGTCGAGGGAGGCGATGGCTTGGCATACGTAACACATGTCCTAACCATCTCAGTCTTTGTAGCTTCACGACTTCGTCGATTGATTTCCCCTGTTTACCTAGAACTCTACGCCTAACCTCCATGTTGCTCACCTTATTATGCCACTTTACACGGGAAATAGAACGCAGGCACCTATGATCAAAGACAGCTAGTCTTTTCATGTCTTCCACTCTCAGTGGCCAGGTCTCACAACCATAAAGGAGGACGGAGCGGACTGATGAGCAGTACACCCGCCCTTTGGTCGATAGTCGAACATCTCGTCTACGCCAGAGTCGGCGTAAACTAACAAATGCGAAACGAGCCCCTTGTATTCGTGCTGAGATTTCGTCAGAGATCAGCCCGTTGGGGCTGATGGTACTTCCCAAATAAGTGAAGCGGTCAACGTGCTCTACCACTTCACTTCCTATTTTTAAACTAGGCGTCGATGTAGTCCAGTCCTGTAACATCATCTTGCATTTGGCGGGAGCGAATCGCATGCCAAACATTCGTAGATTGCGGCTCAAGGTGTTTAGAAGACTCTGCATTTCGTCAGCGTCTTCGCCTAGAAGGACTATATCGTCTGCATATTCCAAGTCAACGAGATTATTCCCGGTAGCAAGTCAATCCCTGAGTCGCTGAAGTCACCTAGGGTTAAGTCCATTAACACATCTATGATGAAGTTGAATAGAAAAGGAGATAATGGGCATCCTTGACGGACACCACTGGTCGTCATCAGTTCAGATGACAGCTCGCCGTAAGCCCTCACCTGGCTGTATGAGTACGAGTAGAGTGCCTTAATCAGTGCAATATATTTTCTCGGAATTCCCTTTACAGCCAAGCATCTCCAGAGAACTTCCCGATCGACAGAGTCGAATGCTGCCTTTAGGTCAAGAAATATAATGACTGTTGGACGCCGGTAGGAATGCCTATGTTCTAGAATCTGTCGGAGGGTGAAGATATGATCAATACACCCTCTTCCTGGTCTAAAGCCTGCCTGGCTCTCTCGTGTTTGTGCTTCCCGAGCACCACTCAGTCTACGCATGATTATTGAGCCTAAGACTTTAGATACTATATTAGTCAAGCTAATCCCTCTGTGATTATCACAGGAAGACTTGTCTCCCTTCTTGTATATGGGGATAATCAGTGACTTACACCAACCCGATGGGACTTCTTCTGATTCCCAGACGCTGCCTAGTACCTCAGTTAATCCGGACAGTAAGCTGTCTCCACCGTACTTAAATACCTCTGGAGTCATTCCATCAGGTCCCGCTGCTTTGCCTAGTTTCAGATTGGTGACAGCTTTAGTAACCTCAGTTAGTGACGGAGGACCTGTGTCTATATCCCATTCAGGGAGGTGTTGGATGCTCGGAAGGTTGAGCGTGGCTGTGGGCAAATTAAACTGCTCCTCATAATGCTCTTTCCAACGATCCAGTCGTCTATCCTGGAGCTAATTATAGTGCCATTTTTTTCCGAGATTGTCTCACTAATGATTTGTCTTCTCCCACCCGTTTCCCTGATGAGTCCAAAGAGTTGCCTGGTGTTGCCTATCCTCGAAGCTTTCTCCATCTCTTTGGCTTTTGTCGCCCACCACTGTTCACGGTCCTTGCGGAGACTTTTCGTAAGTTTCCTCTTGTGCAGCTTTCGCTCCTCATTGAATTCGGAGCTCGCCGGAATAAGTCTTCTAGCATCTATCAGTTCGGATGAGGCGGTGGAGATCCAGTGGTTTTTACTCACCTTTGGGTTTACCTTATTCACAGCTTTTACAGCTGTATCTATGGCTGCCTGGATATTTTTCCAAGCTTCTTCAGGGTGAGCACAGCTGTCGAACACAGATATGTGTTTAGCTAGTTCTTCCTGAAATACGGATTTAGTTTCCTGATCGAGCTGGGGACGTGATGGTTTTACCGCCAGCTGTTTCCTACGTCCGTTCAGTCGTAAGCACACCCGAGCGCGGACCAGTGCATGGTCGGTATCTACGCACGTGTTCCAGAAGGAGCGACAATCTCCTACCGACCCACGCCAACGATAGCTTATTGCTATGTGGTCTATTTGTGTCCAGCGTTGGTTTGATGAAGGGGGTCTCCAAGTCAAACAGTGTCTCTCCTTGTGTTTGAAGTTAGTGCTTACAAGAAACAAATGATTATCAGAGCAGAACTGTAGGAGACGGTCACCGTTGTCGGTTCGCTGGCACGGGACTCCATAGGTGCCACCGACATCCTTCTCAGATTGACACAATTTCCCTACTTGAGCGTTAAAGTCACCAGCTAGAACGACTATGTCTGAGCGTTTAGCCTTTCCACCAAACTAGACAGCTTTTGGTAGAACTCATCCTTCGTTTCATCTGAACTGCAGTCAGTGGGGGCGTAGGCGGAGATTACGAAAAGGCATCGGCGAGTAGTGCAGTCCTTTCTCCTTCTTACTGATCCGTTCAGGCGGACAGCACACATTCGGCTATCTACCGGGATCCAGTCAAGCAATGTCTTTTCTGCCCTAGTACTCAAAGCTATCCCTACGCCAGCTAATCCTCGTGAACTAGCTGTGGCATCTCCTGACACCCTCAAGGTGAATTTTGCAGATTCAACCTGTTGGCCAGGTGGGGTTAGGTGAATAACCACACTTGGGTCTTGTATGCGTGTTTCTGAAACACAGCATACATCAATGGCTCGTGATGCCAGGGTCTTGGCTAGTGATGCTTGTTGTCCTATTTGGCAAAGTGTCCTAACATTAAGAGCTCCTATATGAAATTGGTGGCGCGGCTTTAAGAGGCTGTCGGTGGTGGTTTTTTGGCTTCCATCGTTTTTAGTGGACGCAGAGTGGAGAGGAAGTGGAGAGCTATCAAGTCGAGGAGTTGCATCAGTGGAAGGAAGGCAAGATGATAGAGATGAAGATGAAGACAAAGATGAGTGAGTAATAGAGAGGTTTCGTGTGCATTTCGGATTGTGAGGGCGATTGTTACTTCCCGGCTGCCCACACCGTGGAAGTTGGTTGCGTGACCGCAGAGCCCAGGGGACAACTGCTTGAGGCCGGTCACACGCGGCCTGTTTTTGTTCGTTCTTTTTGTTTGGTGTGCTCAGTAGCATATTTATCACTCCTGCCCTGTGACACGGCAGCAGGAAGCGCGGTCGTTGTTAATCCGGGCCACGGCCGATCCGGCATGAAATTTTGTGATTTTGTATTGATCATGATGTTGGATTGGGTAGCTGCTTTTTGTTTAACCGCTATCCAAACAACCTTCTGGCATGGTAGACCTCAAGAGACATAAGTCTCAGCCGATATAGCTTGAATAGATCATTGAGGTGTTCGAGCCCGACCACCTCGTCAAGGTAGCAACTTTCGGTCGCATAATCCAGTCCACCACAATTAGGAATATCATTTGTGATACATAATAAGCACCCTTGTTTGACACGAATCCTCCATCCTTAATTGAGGTCACATAAAAGCTGTTTGTAATATGAAAGGAGATAAAACAACGGGATTCGATGGAATGACTCCAGAGGTGTTTAAGGACGTTGGAGACAATTTACTGTCTGTGTTAACTAAGGTTATTAGGCAACCTCTGAGAATCACAGATAGTCCTGTTGGGCTGGTGTAAGTTATTGATTATCCGATGTACAGGAAGAGAGACAAGTCTTCCTGTGATAGTGGTGTCTAAAGTTCCAGGCTCAGTACCCATGCGTTCACTAAGTGGCGCTTGGGAGAAACATGCGTGAGTAAACCAAGCAGGTTTTAGACCAGGTAGTGGATGTCTCCATCATATTTCTACCCTTCGTCAAATTCTGGAGAAAATAGGCATACTTACCATGGCGTCCAATAATCGCTATATTTCTTGACCTAAAGGCGGCGGCATTCGATTCCGTCGATCGAGGGGTACTATGGCTATGTTTGGCTGTGAAGGGAATGCTAAGGAAATACATCGCACTTATCAAGGCACTCTACTCGAACTAATGCAGTCAACCATGCAAGAGCTTACGGCGAGCTGTCATCTGAAATGGTGACAACCAGTGGTGTCCGTCAGGGATACCCACCATCCCGATTTCTGTTAAATTTCATCATGGATTTATTTGCTAATGGAATTAATTCTAACTGAATTGAGCGACTCAGGGATTGACTTGTTACCACCAGGGAATAATCTCGTTGATTTAGAATATGCGAATGACACAGTCCTTCACCTTCTAGATGAAGACGCTGACAAAATGCAGAGTCTTTTGTAATTGATAGTGTTCTCTGAGCTCCTTGGTTTAATTGCGGAGCTTTCATCGCCTTTCTGGACGACATCTTCAGCGCAGTATTTAGGATAAAGTGAAATGATTTAAATTTCTTCATGAGTCTCCCGGTAACCATCTTTAGATATTTATTGACCGTTTTCTATTGATTGGGATTTTAAACTTCTTGATCACCTGATTTACTTCTTATTAGTTGGTATATTTCATCTATATTAACGTGTTTATTAATGGCATTTTCATTTGATTATCAGGCTTCTAGGAATTCTCTGGCACATTTGGTGTTTCCTCTGTTTAAGATTTTGACATTATCATAATCAAATTGATGTCCATGATCGTCTGTATGTATTGATACTAAAGAATTTATATCATGTCTTTTCACGGCTGATTTGTGTTCCTGGATTCTTATTCGAAGGGGACACCCACTTTGGCCGATGTAATGTTTATTACAGTTCATACAATTTATTTTGTAAATGGTGTTAATTTTATCTCCCTTTTCTATCGGATCTTTTGGTTTGCATAAGATGGAATTAAGCGATTCAGCTGGTTTGTGTGCTACATCTATATCAAACGGTTTCATTATTCTAGCAGTTATTTCAGAGATGTTTTTGATGTATGTTAGGATGAATTTGTTTTTGGTCTTTGGTGATGGTTCTTTGTCGGTGCTTTCATTCGATTTTAAACACTTTTTGACGAAATTTTTTGGATAACCATTCTTCTTAAAGACTGTTTGTAAGTATTTTTCTTCCATTCTTTTCAACTGTGGTGTGCAGAGTCTTCTGAACATTTTGAGAAGCAACAATCCGAATGTTCGGTATCCGATTTGCTCCTGTCAAATGTAAGATGATGAGGTTACAGGACTGGACGGGACTGGACTACATCGGCTCTCTCGTAGCTTAAAGATAGGTAGGAGTGAAGTGGTAGTATGCGTTCGTCACTTCACTTATTTCGGGAAGTTGCATCAGCCGGCCCCGCGGATTGCACGAATGCAGAAGTCTAGTGTAGTATTTGCCAACCTACTCCATCTTTAGCGTAGAAGTGATTTCCGGTTGGCTGACTGGCTATCGACCAAAGGACGTGTTTACTGCTCAGAAATTCTCTGCGTCCTCCCTTATGACTGTGAAGCATGATCATTGAAAGTGGAAGACATGAAAAGCCTGGCTAGCTGTTTTTGATCAAAAGTGTCTGCGTTCTGTCTCCTGTGTGTGTTAGGTGGTGGTATAATGCGGTGAGTAATATTGAGGTTAGTCTTCGGTGGAGTGCTAGTTAAGGTGAAGGGAAAATCAATTATTGCGGTTGTGAAGTTACATCGATTATATTGAGTGAGATAGTTTGGAAATGAGTTATGCATGACTAGTCTAGCTTAGCCACTGCCTTCCTCGATAGCGAGCAATCTTGTCCGCTGACAGGATCTATCAGGTTAGAAAAGAGCTGGAACATGGCAGTCAATTCAAAACATGGCTTCATCACTCAATGAAATAATTCTCCCTTGTGATGAATTTCTCTTTACTCTCTCCTCCTGCTGCGTGTACTACATGGAGAGTGAGTGTGTGGCACCTGGAACTGCTGCACATCTGTGCAAAGGTCAGATGACGAGGATGTAAAGTTACATAGATTAAGAGAGATGTTTAGGACACGCATACCTAGCCTAACCTCTGGCCATCGCCTTCCTCGACACAACGGGCAAGGTTAGCTGACTGACATAGGGCGGATCAAGTAGGAAAAGGGCTAGTGGTGTTGGTGATCAAACCAAACACATGGCTTCATCAGTCAATGAAATCCATAACAGTTAGTTCTAAGCCAATTAACCATATAGGTAGGGAGGTGTAAACTGTCTGGCTGGTTGTGGAGTCCTGTGGATGGTAAGAACCAATAGTCGCGGCTGGACACAATTGCTGATGTAGCTGAAAATTGTCGTTTTCAATGGCTGGCACAGGCGCATTCACTCTGCTTTGTGATTTGTCAGTCATATCCAGTAAAACCTTATTGTTACTGCATAATACTATTGTTATTTTGCTCACACCTCTGTTTATTATCACTCTCTGTTCAAAGTTCTACGTTGAAATCAGTCGCTCCAAGTAGAACATCGGGCTTCAAGCTAGAGCTTTTTAGTTTCGGCAGCAGTGGTTTTATTTTTACGGGATATGGTTGCTAGTCTCACGCCCAGCCTTCCCTCTTCACCGACCTAGCGAGGTTTAAGAGTGCGTCTGTGGCCGGGAATTGAAACCCGAGCCACGTGTGGCGTGGTTAGCGAGCGTCCTACAGATGAATTACTGACGCACTTTTCGAACCGATAAATACTAAAAACTTCGGAATGTTGATCCCTCGATAACTTTTACTGATGATTACTCTAGCAATGTTAGCGGATATAAGTCAGGCTGGAAAAAAGCTAGCGGCGGTCAAACAAAAACATGGCCTCACCAGTCAATGAAATCCACAACAGTTGGTCTAAGCCACGTAGGAAGGTGTAGACTTCCAGGCTGGGGTCCTCGGGACGGTAAAAATCTATGGTTGGAAACAATTGGTGACATGGCTCAAAATCTTCCAGTGGCGCAGATGCATCCACTCCTTGTGACTTATGATCTCCAATGAAACTTTTTTTCTTCGTTATAACTATTCCTTGTCTCACACTCGCTCACTGTTTCTATTATGCTTTTCTTGTACTCTTCTCTTGCTTCGCGTGCTACACGGAGTGTGGGACTTGAACTTCCGCACATTGTGCAAAGTTCTATGTCGAAAACAGACATCAATTACGTCTTATACCGCAAGATATCTAGTTCGAACATATCTATAGGAGTGTAACGACATAAGACAAGAGCCAGGCAACAGATCGTTTATTGAGAAAATCAAGAGGTATTTATAGATTTTTATTTGCATTATTATTAGCGTTATTGTTAGCGGAGAAGCAACCTCTTCTGATTGGTTGTTTTCTTGCCGGAGGTTATTCTGTACTGCTTGTGACCGTTCCTTGGAAAGCTAAGCCATATATCTGCGAATCGTATTTGCTCACGTTAAGTTTGCTGTGATTTTGTAGTTTTAGGCGGGGAGGATGGGGACGAACCTACCAATGAACTTAACACACTCTCTGAAAAGCAATTTCGTCTCCCCAACTCAACTCTAATCTTGATGTTTCTGTATGCTAATGTGAATGTAACACTAATCTCTATCCCTAACCAACTCTAATATCTCCCTGTTCTCAGGTTAACCTGTTTTCGCGTTTCAGAGTTATTGGTGCGTTCATCCCCTCCCCCCCACACTCCTAGCATCGTTATTCTTTAACTTAGTTTTTACTCTGGCACCAGTAAACAACAGACAACACACTCAAGTGTCGGTTTGTAGGAATTGATGAGTTGGTTACAGGATTTCATCATGAGCTGACATTAGTTAGAGAACCATTGGAAAACCTACATTGGAGTATTGGACAGCTGTTTCGTCCTAGCTTGGGACTTGGTTACAAGCCATTAAGTTGGGACCATTAGGGTGCAGCAGGTCGGGTGTGAAGACGAATACTCGCCGAAGACATTGGTCTGGGGGTCACGCTACGTCGTGAATTGGCAGAAGTTGGAATTCATGCATTGACTGGCCATTGGATTGACGGATCCCAGTGGCTGGCTGAAATGGTCTACGAGCTAGCTGCTCGCCTTGTAACCAGAAGGTCGTGGGTTCGAACCCTGGCAGTGGGTGGGTGCGTACTGATGAAGAGTCCCAAACTAGGCTGATGAAACAGCTGGCTGTCCAGTACTCCCTGGCTGATTTTCCAATGGTTTTCTAACCGATCAACGTCAACTCATGATGAAATCCTGTAAGCAGACATCACACTCGAATGACCTTGAACCAACTAATCAATGTCTGACTTGTTTTTTAGTAGATTAATAATAGTTATATAGTTTTCTAATTTATACAATGTCACTTGTTTTGCAAAAAAATAATAATTTAGATGTCCTCGAATTCAAGCCTACTGTCACTCGGAAACTAAGACGACGTGCTGGTGGCGGTGGGGGTGGAGGTGGTGCTGGTGGCGCCGGCGGCAGCGGCAACACCGGAGGAGGAGCAGGAGGAGGAAATTCTGGCGGTGGCTCTGCTAGTGCTGGTGGTGGTGATGATGGCGGTGGTGGAAATGATGTAACCCCTTCAAATCCTGCTAACTTTATGTACTGGGGGGATTTACTTCTTTGTGGTGCTAGTGGTGGTTCACGATGGCCAATCAACTCAAATTTAAACTCAAAGCTACAACGATCTGAATCAAACGATATGCGTAGTCCTGTTACCAATAATGATGAGGAGAATACTGATCTCGGTGGCCAGCCGTCTATATCATCCAATGGAGAAAATGAGTCGAAAGAGACTCCTACTGCAGCAGATGAAAAATTAGTGACAACTACAAATACAGGGAATAATGATAGTGGTGATAATACTATCTCATCGGTATGTGAATCATCGACAACGGCGTCGACGACGATGACGACGACTACTAGTACTACTAGTAATACCACGACGCATACGACGCAGACAATGTCAATGACGACCACTGTGTGCAATTCAGCCTCTAAGACGACGAATATGTTTGGAAGTTTAGGGCTAAATCTATACGATGGAAGTCTACTATCGCATTTACTAGCTTTTATGAATAGTAATAATAGTTATAATAATAATCATAATAATAGTAGTAGTAATATCGCATTATCCTTTGCCAGTTTCTATGGTAATTCGTCATCCTCTGCTGCTATTGCTCCTACTGCTGTTGGTGGTGGCGGGGTAGTGGTGGCGCTGGTTGTTCATCAGAGACTGCAAGCAGCGGCAACAGCATCGGCGTCAACAGTAGTACTAGTAATAAAATAATAATAATAATAATAATAATACTAGTTGTGTTGGTGTTAATTCGCCATCTGTTGTTGCAAATGGTGTTCTCCTCCCATCGAATAATGGAGTTGTAGTTAGTAATGCGAGTGGTGGAGGTGTTGGAAGTGGCGGTGTCGGTGTCGGTATCGGTGGTCTATCCAACAGTGTTGTCGGCTTATCATCAGTTGCGGCTGCAGCTGCTATCAGTTGTGGATTATTACCACATTCAATCAATCATCATCATCCTCATCCTCATAATAACATAAATAATAGTCCATTGTCATCTATGCGTAAACGACGTCATCAAAATAATGCACCCAATGCCCAGTTGAATCTTTTACTCCCTGAACATGATATCTATGCAGATTTGACAATTATTCACAGGTAAGAAAACAATGGGTGGTTTTCATTTTTATTGTAATTGTTTGCTTTTTTGTGTTTTTATTTTTGTTTTTTCTAGCATGTGCGTTGCTAAGGTATATATATATATATATATATATATATATATATATATATATATATATATTACGAAATATTATTATCAGTTAGAGAACCATTGGAAAACCAGCCAGGGAGTACTAGACAGCCAGCTGTTTCGTCAGCCTATTTTGGGACTGGTTCTTCAGCAGTACGCACACCCACACACCCAATGCTAGGGTTCGAACCCACGACCTTCTGGTTACAAGGCGAGCAGCTAGCTCGTAGACCATTTCAGCCAGCCACTGGGACCCGCCAATCCAATGGTCAGTCAATCCATGAATTCTAACTTTTGATGAAGAGTCCCAAACTAGGACGAAACAGCTGTCCAGTTTTCCCAGGTGGTTTTCCATTGGCTCTCTAACTGATGTTAGCTCATAATGAAATCCTCCATGCAATCAAAACAAAATCCCTACAAAAAGCAATACTTGAAAAATTGATCTGATGCTCACTACTAGCCTAGAGGAGAGCCGTGACCAGTAGGGTGCAGCAGGTTGAAGGTGAGTCAGTAACTCATCATCGAGGAAGACATTGCGAAGTGGTCGCGCTACTTCATGAATTATTGAGAAGGTCGTGGGTGCGAACCCTGGCAGTGGCTGGGTGGGTGGGTGAGTACTGATGAAGAGTCCGAAACTAGGCTGACGAAACAGCTGGATGTCCAGTACTCCTTGTCGGTTTTTTCCAGTGGTTTTCTAACTGATGTCAGCTCATGTTGAAATCCTCCAACCAATCAAACAAAATCTAAAAACAATAAAATTATTATAATTATTATTGTTCCCTTGGGTTCCGAGTAGAACATACCGCTTCAACAACATGTCTTCACTTTGTCCTACTTTCTGTTGTCCTTTGTAGCTGCGCCGTAGATTACCCGTAGCCTCTCATCTCTTCCTCTCCAAATGATCTCCTGTATGTCACCCTCGCTCTGACGCTCCCAATCATCGTTTCTTATTCGGGTCCCACTCGAGTAATGGCCTGATGTGTCATGTCATTCAACGGTCACCCCATTGGCATGTATCCATCCGACTCATCTCCATTTTTTGCCTACATATTTGTTGAGCAATAATAGGTGTTCTTGGGCTGGTTGGTTTGTTTATTCCCATAGTTTCTTGTTGCTGGCTGTTTCTGGTCAGCCAGCCAGCCGTTTGATCTTGTCAGTGTGGAATGGGAAACGATGACTGTGAGGCGGCGTCAGTGCGACAGTGACATGGAGGAGAAGATAAGAGATTATGAGTAATTGTGGGTTCAGCTAAAAAGAACAATAGAAAGTAGAATAAAATGGAGACGTGCTATTGAAGCGGTATGTTCCAATCGAAACCCAAGAAAACAATGATATAATAATAATTCCTCTTCCCCCCCCACTGACTGGTTACCAGGGTATAATCTCATTGACTTAGAATATGCAGATGATATAGTCCTCCCTCGTAAGTGTAGATGCTGACAAAATATAGCAGAGTCCTCTAAACACTTTGAGCTGATCATCAGTCTTCAAATGTTTGACATGCGATTCACTCGCTCCTGTCAAATGTAAGATGATAAGGCTACAGGACTGGATCACATTGATTCATTCCTAGCTTAGAAATAGGGAGTGAAGTGGTTGGTGGAGCGTGTTGGCCAATTCACTTATTTGGGGAGGGGAAGTTGCATCACCCCCATCAGCGAGTAGTTGGTCTGACTGCTGACGAAACCTCAGAACGGATGCCGAAGGCTCGTTTGATATATGCATACCAACTCATGCCGTCTCTGCCTTAGTAGACGACTGGCTGGCTATCTGTCGAACAAAAGACCTGTGTACTGCTCAGTAGTCGCTTCGCTCCGTCTCCTTTTATTGCCGGCTGTGACTGAGACATGGCCCCCCCATTGAGAGGGGAAGACATGAAAAGCCTGGCTAGCTGACTGTCTTTCATTATAGGTGTCTGCCTGTGTTCTATCTCCCGTGTGTGTTAGGTGGCAGGTGGTGATATGATAGGGTGAAGTAATATTGAGGAAGTTAGGCTTCGGCCGAGTGCCAACTAGACAAGGAGGAGGGAAGGTCAGTCGACGAGGTTATGCAGTTACATGGATTGAGAGAAATGGATACGACACGTGCTACTCATGACTAGCCTAGCCTAGCCCAGCCGTCGATCGCCTTCCTCGACAATGGACAATGTTAGCTGACTGACGTAAGATGGATGAAGTTGGAAAAGAGCTAACACATCGCGTGGTCCAGCAAAAACATGGCTTTATCAGTCAATGAAATCCATAACAGTTGGTTCAAGCCAGCCATATTGGGGGATGTAGACTTCCTGACTGTCTTTGTGGTCCTTGGGATAGTAAGAACCAATGATGTTGGCTGGAGACAATTGGTGATATGGTTCAAAATCGTTCTCAATGACTCAAATGCATGCATTCAGTCTTCTTTGTGATTTGTCAATCATATGCAATAAAACTCTATTGTTCTTCCATATTACTGTTCTTTCTGCCTCACATTTCCCTTTATTATCCGTCTTTTGAATCTGTCTTTACCCTCATGTCTTGATTTATGTGCTGTGTGCAGTGTGGGAACTGGAACTGGTTCACATATGTGTATAATTCCATGCTGGAAACAGTCAGTCACCTATGTAATTTTCAAATAGTCAATTTGAAAAACCAAAAAATATAGTCAAATCCACAGTATAATATGATCTATAGTTGATTTGTAAGGATTAGATTTGTGTTAACGAGTTGATCATGGATTGATATCAATTAGAGAAGCATTGAAAACCAGCTTGGAAGTACTGGACAGCTGTTTCGCCAGCCTAGTTTGGGAATTATCGGCAGTACGCACCCACCGCCAGGGTTAGAACCCAGGACCTTCCAGTTACATGGCAAGCTAGCTCGTATACCATTCAGCCACTGGGACCCGATCCAATGGCTCATGAATTCTAACTTCTACTGTGATGAGAGCTGGCTGTTAGCCGAAATTGGTGGACAGTAATTTACGTCAATGTTTACGTCCCCAATATTGGTCGTGAGAAAAATGAGAAGAAAGGCTTTGCGTAGGCGGATACAGTTAACATATAGATGATCTGACATTCAAGAAACAGTCACAAAGAGATGCAAGGTCAACTTTCTGTGAGAAACAACCACTAATCAGAAGACTGTGTTTGTTGGTTTGCTTGAATAAGCTATAATAATGTACATGAAATATATATAAATACGTGTTGATTTCCTTAATAAACGATCTGTTGTCTGGCCCTTGTCTTCTGTTGTTACACTACCAATTCGTGATTTAGCACGACCACAGCCAATGTCGTCAGTGGACATCCATCTCCACACGTGAGTGAATCGGATCCCAGTGGCTTAATGTTATACGAGCTTGCCTTGTAACTGGAAGGTCCTGTATTCGAACCCTGGCACTGTGGTGGGTGCCTACTGATGGTGATGATTCCCAAACTAGTCTGATGAAACAGCTGGCTGTCCGATAATCTCCCCAGCTGGTTTTTAATGGTTCTCTAATTGATATCATCAATCCATGATCAACTCGTAAAAATTATGTGTTCTGTTTAATGCCATGAATTGAAATCAATCAATCAAACAAGAAATATATACATATTGTATGTGTGTATGCGCGGGTGAACATATACTACTGTTGATTCATATGATTAGTTGGAAACCATTGACGTCAACTAGAGAGTTATGCTTGCTAGCCAGATGGAAATGACTTAAACTACAGTTGATCTCATTCCTCTTGTTACGGAGAGAGGCACAGGGAGACAGCGAGTGAGAGGCTGCATCATTTCAGGCTATACTGGCCTTAAGAATTCGACGGCTCGGTGGGCAGGGTGGGATTCATGCACCTTCGAGATTTTTGGGAAGTTTAGAATTATCATGCATTTCAATAATTTGTTGCTATTCCCCTCAACTACTACACATATATATATATATATATATATATATATATATATATATATATGGCAAATAAATTACCTTTCAGAGAAGAGGTTCAATTTTCGTCTCGTTCATTCATTATTATAAGAAAATCTTCCAGATTATATTGAGTAATCTGTTAATATTCTGGTTGACAGGCACTTGGACTCATGTGAAAAGTGGGCTAAAACCATTTTATCTAACTCACACCACCCTGTTCATTCACAACTCTCCCTTTGTATGTCATCAGGCAGAACCAGAAGCCTATATAGAAAATTATATGCTGGCACTAGCAAGTACAAAAATTCAATCATACCCTACTTAGCTTGTGTTCCGTGCGATAAAGAAAGCATTAGGCATCGTGATACCTATAACTTATTAAATAGTCAGTAGAACAACCGGATCTCGTCTTTCTAACTCATATCATTTTGAGGTACAACGTTTTCTTTCTTTCTTTTTTTCTTATGTGCTGTTTTGTTTCTTTCTTCCGCTTACGTCAGTAAATATTCTAGCATCTACTTTTCTAACACCTTCTAACGCTCTGTTCAATTTTGGCTTTGTTACCGCCATGCCAATATGTTGTTGTCATTAATGAACTGAGATTACCCTTAATCTATGTAGAATTTTAGTTATAGTCCATGTACTAACTGGATGCAATACTCTAGTGTAAAATGCTGAGAACTCCATTCTGTATCACAAGTACTGTTTTGAAATTAAGCAGACTGTGCGTCGGTGGCACAGTGGTTAGGACTCTCGCCGACCATGCACATGATCCGGGGTTCGAGCCCTCACCGACGCACACCTGATATCTATGGTTGGCCTGCGAAATTTGGGCTACCGATATCACATGCTTAAAATTCCATACTTGTACCAAAAATATGGTGTGGAATCAAGCTGTAATCAAAACTAAACTAAAAAAAAATATTGACGCATTTAGAAAAAAACAGGAACAAATTGAATGAAGAAATATACATTCTTTCACTTCAATTAGTTCCTTATCATCGACTCTACCTACACACTAATATAAATATCAAAAGTTTACCAGTCTTATTGTTATTTTAGTTCATCAATTTTAGGTATTAGGCGGGGGGGGGTGGGGTGAATTTAAGTGGTTCAATTCATCGAAAACATTTAACTTAAAGGTATAAATAACAAGATATCTAAGTTTTTTTTAAAGGTGGGTGAAAATTAATTACAGAATTCAAGAGAAGTCAATTCATAGGGCTTAACAACAAGTTATTACATATAATTTGTGGATGCTGACTACCTGTGGAATCCAGGATAATGTGCATTTTGTTCTATTTGGGACCCGTCGTCTGGATGTACCTGCATTTCCCAGTGAGTGATGGTGTTCCCACCGAGGCCAAGAACCCAGTGCCCATAGCTTCGAACGCCAAAGTGTCATCCACTAGACCACTTGGGCCACGAGAGCTACCGTCTCTTGTGCAACGGGTCATATTAATTTAATTAAATGCCCAGACATCGTCGATGCATCTGCACAAGAAGCCGACATGTCAACCTGATACCCGAGCACTTCGATCCAATTAATCGACGGGAAAATCTAAAAATTTAATTAAAAAAAATTTATTACATAACCAAGAAATGTGTAAAATAAGGGGTGAATCAGAAGAATTACGTAATAGAATAGAATTAGCTAGAATTGTATTCGCATAATAGACTAACAAAGTCAAAGAATAGTCACAAATGGAGGGAAAAGAATCGTTTTTAAAGACTTAATACATATTTGTGTAGTTAGTCAAGGCAAAGAATTGGGCTGTTCATACTTCTTTTGAACTGACTCACAGATTTGGCTGGTTCAGATAAATTCCGATTACCTCCTCTGCATGTGTGTGTAAAAGTCGTACTCGTAGACCATGCGGCGAGAGGTTGAGTGAAATACAATAAATGACTTTGAAAGCTTTGTTAGAGTCGACTTGATGTCCAATCAGTATCGATTAGATTCAGCTAGTATTCATGAGCTGCGTATAGCAGCTTTATTCTGATCTTTGCCAAATCAAGATAGGAAGGAGGTTTTCAGGAATTCGATTTTGAATTTGCCTGTCTAATGTGTAGCTAGCTTCACACGAGCAGTTAAACAGGGTAGTTTGCCTTTATTCCTCGAACTAAGGATTGGTTGGCTAGTGTGAATATACAGAACAGCTTAGCTGAGTTGAAAGTCATTTTGAAAGCCCTTCCCAGATGTGTTGTCATAAAATCTCACTATTAACATCACCACGTGAATTGCAATTTTAGGAAGACTTATTTTTTGGGAACTGTGGGCACCTTTAACTTTATACTTGCCGAGTTCATGTGTTTCTTTTAGGAAATTTTGTTGCATATCCGTTTCTACTTGGTAGGTCACGAATATTACCGAGTTCTTAGTTCGGTGGTTCATTTGAACAGATAATTGTAACTCCGTGAACGGGAAATGTGAACAAAATATGTTTGTATTTTAGAGGCATGAAATCCAAGGAAGCCAGTATTGTTTCCATTTGAAGTAGGTTTCCAGTGCAGTCGTCTACCCATTGTTCCGTCTATTTATTTAGTCAGTGGGGCGTCCAAAAAGTTGTTTGTATATTACGTAATTCTACTGAGTCATCCTATTCTTCGTAGCCGTCATCATTATTTTACAAATTTCTTGATTGCTCAATAATTCGTTGCTAACCCCTACGGATTAACTGACCTTGAATTCCGTAACTAATTAATTTTCACCCCCTCCTTACTTCAAAACTTAGCTATCCTGTTACTAACATCTATTAGTTGATTGTTTCGATGACTTTTAAATTCCCCTCCCCCTAGGTGTATACCTAAAACTGATAATGGGTTAAAATAACCACCTAATTAGTAAATTTTGATGTAAAAACTACATATTAGTGTAGCGCCATTAATGAGGAACTAACTGAAAAGGGATGCACATTTCTTTCGCTTAATTTGTTTTTTTTTTCAATATTCACTTTTTCAAGAGTTAGTTTGTAAGGGTTAGATTTATTTTATTTTGCTTTTTCGATTTTGATCACGTCGGATTGATGTCATTTAGAGAGAACCATTAAAAACCAGCACTGGAGGAAGGAGTACTGGAAAGCCAGCTGTTTTGTCAGCCTAGTTTGGGAATCATTGGCAGTATGCACCCACCCATCCATCCACTGCCACGGTTAGAACCTACGACCTTCCGGTTAAAAGACAAGCTATCTCAGAGTCAATTCAACCACCCACTGGGACCCGACTCTTCACTGGTCAGCCCATGAATTCTATTAACTTCTATCCATTCGTGAAATTCAGCGTGACTGGCGCAACCAGTGTCATCGGTAAGAAATGCATCCTCACACCCCGACTGGATGAACCTCACTGTTCACGACTTCTCACTAAAACTCCAGGAAACTCTGTCTTGTAGCATGTCACCGGCTAGCATCATATGAATTTTCAAAAGTTGGTTTGTAAGGATTAGATTTGTTTTTTTTCCGAAAACACTGAGTCGCTGAAGTGATTTAGGGTGAAGTCCATTAGCACATACATCTATGATGAAATTAAATAGAAATGGAGACAATGGACATCCCTGACAGGACACCACTAGTTGTCACCACTTCAGATGACAACTCGCCGCAAACTCTTCCATGACTGACTGTATGAGTTCGAGTAGAGTGAGTGGCTTGATCAGTGCAATGTATTTTCTCGGTATTCCCTTCACAGCCAAACATCGTCATAGTACCTCTCGGTTGGCAGAATCGAATGCCACCTTCAGGCAGGTTAAGAAATATGACGATTGTTGAACGTTGGTAAGAATGTCTATGTTCCAGAATCTGTCGAAGGGTGAAGATATGACCAATACACCCTCTTCCTGGTTCTCTCTTTTGTTTGCTCCCCTCGAAAACCGCTTAGTCTACGCATTATTAGTGAGAAGTCGTGAACAGTGAGGTATATCCAGTCGGGATGTGAGGATAGATTTCCCACCGATGACATTGGTTGGTGTCAATCACGCTTAATACCAGAATGGATAGAAGTTCTGTCTGTCTGCCTGTTTTCGACATAGAACTTTGCACCGATGTGCGACATTTCAAATCACCACACTCCATGTAGCACACAAAGTAACAGAAGAAAGAAGAAATGCATAATAAGGACAGCAAACAGAGGTGTGAGACAAAGGAATAGTAGTAACGAAGAACAATATAGTTTCATTGAAAATCATAAGTCACAGGAAGTGGATGCATCCGCGCCGCCCATTTAGAACGATTTTGAGCCATATCACCAACTCTTTCCAACCATTGGTTTTTACCGTCCTGAGGACTCCAAACACTCAAGAAGTCTTCACCTTCCTACGTGACTTAAACTAAGTGTTGTAGATTTCATTGACTGGTGCCATGTTTTGGTTTGACCACCGCTAGCTCACTCTTTTCCAGCCTGACTCTGTGTCAGCTAAGATTGCCCGTCGAGGAAGGCGATGACTAGGCATGCATAAGTAACGCATGTCCCAACCATCTCAGTCGATGTAGCTTCACAGCCTCGTTTATTGATTTCCCCTCCTTACCTAGTTGGCACTCCACCGATGCCTCAGATCAATATTGCTCACGTTATTATACAACTTCACATGGGACATAGAGCTCAGGCACCTATGATCAAAGACAGCTAATCTTTTCATGTCTTCCACTCTCAATGGCCAGGTCTCACAGCCATAAAGTTAGAAGAATTCGTGGGCTGGCCATTGAAGAGTCGGGTCCCAGTGGGTGGCTGAACGGTCCCCGAATTAGCTTGCCTTGTAATCGAAAGGTCGTGGGTTCTAACACTGGCAGTGGGTGGGTGGATGTTTACTGCCGATGATTCTCAAACTAGGCTGACGAAACAGCTGGCTGGCCAGCACTCTTCCAGTACTGGGTTTTCAATGCTACTCTCTCTAACTGATATCAATCCGCTGAGGTCATAAATCGATAAACTATACTTTTTGTTCTTTGTGTGTGTATTTTATTTCTGCTCGAATCTATGTGTATAGTGTTGCCCCCTCTTTCTTTCTTTCTTTTTAATATTTTCCTTCTAAAATATACTTATGCAACAGAGCATGTTCAAAGGCGTCAAATATTACAAATTCATCGAATAATGGACTATCGGGTAACAATCGTAAACATTCTTCACATATGATAAACAATAATGGTAATAATAACAATAATAACAATAATAGTACTACTAACACTAATAATAATATTAATTCCAATACATCTCAATTAGGTTATACCAGTCCATTGAGTCCAATGAACAAATGTTATGATGATAATAGTAATAATAATAACAATATAAACGTATGCAGAAATGCTAAAGACTTACATGGAGTCAATTCAACTGTTGCAACTTTATCCTCTTATTCTACTTCAATTGGTTCACCTAATCCATATAATAATAATATTAATGATTCCCCGACTACACGTAGTGGAACACGTAACAATAGCAGCCTTATGAGTAGTAGTGGTACAATGTTTGGCATTAATCCTATCGGCGCCACCGTCAACAACAACAACAACAGCAACAATAATATCAACAGTCCATTGAATACATCATCATTTTCTATATGGATAGATGATGGAAGACTTTATTGTGGACATAAATGGTAATTTTGTTAGTTAGTTAGTTAGTTTTTGTGTTTGTTTGTTTCGTTTGCATTTTTTGTTGTTTAACCAATGGGTTCTCGTGAAGATTTACAGACAAAAAAAAACCCAACAGTGTGAAGCAGTGAAGACAGGACTCCAACGGACAACAGCAGCAGCAACAACAACAACCGGTAGTAATAATCACCCCCATCGACGGGAGAGATTTAATAGAGGTTATTTCCTGCCTTCACTAATGCTGGCTAGGCAACCAGTAGTAGTATCGTTTCAACTATACAGGCGGCTTGAATGAATGAATGAATGAAGATGTCAAACCCAGTCAGCCAGCCAGCCAGCCAGCGGGAATCGGAAAGGCAAGATACGCTTTCGTCAACCTGAAACGAGTTTGGAAATCTTCGGCACTTCGCTCAGTCAGCATAAGGAAGATGATTCGGGTTTACGACATCAATGTGTTAAGTCGGTCACTGCTTCTATACGGGTCAGGAACTTGTACTGTACTCGCGTCACAAAAAGGATTTCCAACAGGCCAGTGCAGACTTTCATCAACAACTGCCTTCGATGGCTTCATTCTGAAGATCAAATGGCTGACAAGAAAGAATAAGTAACACGAAACTATGAAGATGAAGAAACCAGCAAGCAACAGCCGGTCGCTCAACAAATATGTAGTAGAGAATGAAGATGGATTGGGCATACTTCACTGAGGTGAACGTCGAATGACCTCGCACTCAATGCCAAGCCATGGCTCGAGGGGAAAATCCAAGTGGGAAGCGATGAGTGGATCGTCCTAGGGTGGTGACATAGAGGAGATCGTGTGTTGGGTAGGAGGAGATGAGAGATTGGGCCTGACCAGATGAAGAGGACAGCAGAAAATAGAATAAAGTGGAGATGTGTTGTTGAAGCCAGCCCTATGTTCCACTTGGAACCCAAGGGAATAATAATAATAATTAACCATTTTAACCCATTATTATTGTTATTATTATTATTATTAGTAGTAGTAGTAGGTTGTGACATTGAAATCTGAAACTGACGCTTTTAATTCTTTAATATTCGTGAATTGGCAGAAGTTGGAATTCATAGACTGGCTATTGGATCGGGTCTCAGTGACTGTATGGTCTACAATCTAGCCTACCTCATAACCAACAGGTCCTGGGTTCGAACCCTGGCAGTGGGGAAGGGCCGTATTGTGGTGTCTTGTCACATCTTGTCAGTAACACACCGCATACCCCTACTGCTTGCTAGCTAGCTCAATGTCATTAATTCAAATGCGTTGAGTTTTCAACTACTGATTGGTCTAGGAATGTAATCTCACTTTCTTCAGGCAGTAAGATTGGTGTGTTCACACAATGTACATGGATGGATGGCTCTTTGTGAAAGCCAGCTGAAAATGTTGATACTAGGTGATATTTTAAACTTTCTTCCTGTATTTTTTTTGTCAGTTATCAGATTGGTGCACCAGTAATCTTAGAAGGTCGTGATGGTTCAAGTCATCGATGCTCTGGTACTATAGCATCAATTGGTGTACAAGATATAGCTATCCGAAGAAGTTCAGATCATGGGATATGTCGTGTAACAGTTCAACAATTGAAACAAGGTAGATATGCTTTATGGCCAAATAAAACAGAATAGATTGATTGAATTTGTACACAATAAAATTATAAAAATATCAAAATATGCAATAAAATAATATATTTGTGTAATTAATTGTTGTTTTTACTTTTGAATACAGTGACAATTAGAAGACAAAAGATAGATTGAGTGAAGAGTACTCCTTTCAGTAACTTCCTCATCTGGGTCCATCATTATTGCTTCTTGGTGGATTGTAACTAGCAGTATAATCCAGGATAATGTGCATTTCTTCCTATTTGGGACTGACTCGTCAGCTGAATGTACCGTGCCTGTACTTACTTCCCAGTGAGTCAGCAATGGTGTTTCCCGCCCCCGCCCCCTCTCGCACTCAAGCTCGAACCCAGTACCCATCGTTTCAAACGTCAAAGTGGGTTATCCACTAGATCACTTGAGCCATGAGAGCTACCACGTCGTGTGCAATGGCTAACAGTAATTATTTAATTCAATGTGGCTTTCCTGGCGTCTGATTGAGCTGAAGTGCTTGGCCTCAGATTGTGACATGTCGGTTCCTTGTGCAGATGCTTCGACTTTGTGCATTTAGGTTTCCACTGCTGGTAACTACCCACCAAAATACTTCAAGTTAAATGATCAGACATCGTTGAAGCGTCTGCACAAGGAACCGACATGTCACAACCT
This sequence comes from Trichobilharzia regenti, assembly GCA_944472135.2. NCBI lineage: Eukaryota > Metazoa > Platyhelminthes > Trematoda > Strigeidida > Schistosomatidae > Trichobilharzia > Trichobilharzia regenti. The sequence continues at coordinate 7,795,781 of OX235267.1, read as the reverse complement.
GAGGTCGAACAACACTTCAGTCTAATCAATCGCCAGGAAAGCCAAATTGATTTAAATAATTATTGTTCGTGTTTAAATAATAATCATATCAATTTGTTATCGTCAGTCGAATTACAGTTGGAAGGCATGCGTAAGTGATAGTATGCATATACCTGTTCTCTCTGAGCTGAGGATGTGTAGCAACTCTATGTATTCGATTATCTCTGTTTCTCCGCAGAATTGTTTGCATTCGATGGCATCATCGTGTGATTGATTCAAAGGTTCGGCGGTGTGTGTGTGTGTTCGGACACAGTAGAGATCACCATTGGTTGGATATCGTCATCTGGAAATACCTCCTTCGGTGGCATAAATTTCATCCCGTACCACTGGTCTCTGTGCATTTCGGATAGGCAACACTAGGCAACTCTTTAGACTCATCAGAGAAACGGGTGGGAGAAGGCAAATCATAAGTGAGACTGTTTCTGAGAAAATTGGCTCCTTAATTAGCTCTCAGGATAGACGCCTTGAACGCTGGAAAGAACACTTTGAGGGACAATTTAACTTGCCTACAGCCACACTGAACCTCCCCGCCATCCACCACGTACCCGAATGGGATATAGACACTGGTCCGCCGTCTGTAGGTGAGGTTACAAAAGCTATCTGTAATTTGAAACGAGGCAAAGCGGCAGGACCCGACGGAATTATTCCGGAGGTGTTTAAATATGGGGGTGACATACTAGTTTGTAGATTAACTGAGGTACTAGGCAAAGTCTGGGAATCAGAGACAGTACCATCAGACTGGGGTAAGTCACTTATTATACCGATATTCAAGAAGGGAAACAAGTCCTCGTGTGATAATCATAGAGGGATCAGCCTAACGAACATAGTCTCTAAAATCCTAGGCTCAGTAATCATGCATAGACTAAGCAGAACTCGGGAGGAACAGACAAGGGAAAATCAAGCAGGCTTTAGACCAGGTAGAGGGTGCATAGATCATATCTTCACTCTTCGACAGATTCTAGAACATAGACACACTTTTCGGCGTCCAACAATTGTCATATTTCTTGACTTGAAGGCGGCCTTCGACTCCGTGGATCGAAAGGTACTATGGCAATGTCTGACTGTGAAGGGAGTGCCAAGAAAGTACATTGCACTAATCAAGGCACTCTATTCAAACTCACGTAGTCGTGTAAGGGCTTATGGGGAATTGTCATCTGAATTGGTAACAACCAGTGGTGTCCGAGAGGGATGTCCACTTTCCCCATTTCTGTTTAACTTCATCATAGATATGCTAATGGAAGTATCCTTAACTGAACGTAATGACTTAGGAATCGACTTGTTACCAGGGAATAGTCTTATGGACTTAGAATATGCAGATGACATAGTCCTGTTAGGGGAGGATGCTGACAAAATGCAGAGTCTTCTGAACACCTTGAGCAGCAATCTCCGTATGTTTGGCATGCGATTCGCCCCTGCAAAATGTAAGATGCTGCTACAGGACTGGACCACGTCAACTCCTAACTTAGTGATAGGGAGTGAAGTGATAGAACATGTTGACCACTTCGCCTATTTGGGAAGTTGTATTAGCACCAACGGACTGATTGGCGATGAAATCTCAGCACGGATCCGAAAAGCTCGAGCTGCTTTCGCTGACTTACACCATCTCTGGCGTAGGCGTGACATCCGGTTATCAACCAAGGGACGTGTGTACTGCTCAGCAGTTCGCTCCGTCCTTGTCTATGGCTCTGAAACATGGCCAATACGCGTTGAAGACATGAAAAGGTTGACTGCTTTCGATCATAGATGTCTGCGATCTCTGTCTCACGTTAGGTGGTTTAATAAGGTAAGTAATGTTGACGTTAGGCGTAGAGTGTTGGGCAAAGAGGGAAAGTCAATCGACGAGGCTATAAAGTTACACAGATTGAGATGGCTAGGTCACGTGCTGCGCATGCCTAACCACCGCCTCCCTCGACGGGCATTGCTAGCTGATATAGGTGGAGGCTGGAAAAGAGCCAGTGGTGGCCAAACAAAAACATGGCATCAATCTATGAAATCCTTGACAGTTAAACTGAGTTAGGTAGGGAGATGCAGACTCCCGGGTTGGGGGCCTCGGGACTCTAGGAATCAATGGCTGGAGACAATAGGTGACATGGCTCAAAATCGTTGTCAATGGCCGGGCAGATGTATTCAGTCTCTGTAATCTTTCATATTCCTTTCTACCATTACCCATTCAGTTTCGCTCTTATACTTGTCAAACTCTATTGATTCTCTTCACTCATCTTCTTGTCTACCTTTGTGTGCTATTTGGAACGTGGCAACTCGAACTGGTGCACTTCGGTTCCAAGTTCTATGTTGAATCCAGACAGACAGACTGGTCTCTGTTCGCTAGTCCTGGGACGTGATGGAAAAGGTGGCGGGGTGGTCAGTCCATGACATGGCGTCGTGGGATGAAGGATGTTTGTGCTAGATTAACATCGGTTGGTTCGTCATGACTCCCTGGTTGGGGTCCGCGAGATAGCTCGAATCGATGGCTCGAAAAGTTATCGGATATATGACCAAGAATCGTAATCAGTGGTGAACGTGTTGCAATTTCCTTCTTTCTTCCCTTTCTGATAATAATTGGCGAATATTGTTTGGACTTGTTCAGCATAGTTGCTTCTTTTCCGTATGAAGTCCTTATTCATTCTCCATTTATTTTTTTCATATTTTGTTTTATTAATATTGTATGGCGCACGTTTTGTTCCATGTTTTGTGTTTGAAATGAAATTATGCAAACTTCTGATGTCTTAAGTTTAGGGTTCTTCCGGTTGTTTTCGATGGAAGACGAACCTCCTGTAAGGTCAAGTTAATATTTGTCGGGATACGGTAGATAGTTTTGAATATGTCATTAGGATTGAAGAATCCTTCTCTATCATCATCTACCGGGTGTCTAATAAATTACCAAAAACATTGAAGTACCGCATGCTCCAAACAGCAGAGGCTATCGTAATTCGCGTGAAACAACCAGTGCTTTGAGTGCAGAAGAAGCATGTCCAGCTAGCCACTACTACTACTACTACTCTGGCCAGTCTTCAGTAGAGACTATAAATTTATGAATTTGTATTATGATTATCTTTCCTAATTCTTCTGACATTCAGCTTATTTTATGTTGATGCTATTGAGCTGTAATCTATCAATATTATTAATTGATTCGATGTCATTTAAACAACATTAATGCTGTTAATAACGCTAATTCATTCATTCACTATAATGTATATATAACTGTAGAACCTGATGATGAAGAAGTGGTCATCGAAAAGAATATTCCTTGTTCAGTATTCATTCTTTTGAGAATTTTAATGGGTATTTTTAATCAATTAGAATGTAGAATTGTTGTGGTTATATAACGAGACAGTGGATTTCTGCCTCACAGGACACTCATTTTTTTTACAGACATTATTATTGATGTTGATTCTTTGACGAGATCTCCCTTGGAGTGTGAAAATTTGGTCGAGGTAGTAGAATTAATTGAAAGACAATGTCAATTCGACTACTGGGATGGATGGATCTCTGTTATGTCCTACTTAAGGGTGACTCGTTTGCATTGTACACGTTATTAGTTGCTTGAGGGAGGTGTGCACGCTTCCATGGAGTGTAGTAACTCAACCAGAATTTGCGACTTTGTGATTGGTTCACTTCCAGAGATCTCTGTTGCTGATCTTTTTTGGCTGGCCATCTGATCTTGAGTATTGAGCAAAGATAACTATCATTGAGAACGATTTTGAGACATATCACCGATTGTCTTCAGCCTTCATGGGTTTTTACCGTCCCAAAGACCCCACCCAGCCAGTCAGGAAGTCTACACCTTCCTACGTAACTGGCTTCAACTAACTGTTGTAGATTTCATTGACTGATGAGGCTATGTTTTGGCTTGACCACCACTAGCTCAATCTTTTCCAACCTGACCCTATGTCAGGGGCTAACATTGCTCGTCGTCGAGGAAGGCAACGGCTAGGAGTACGTGACACATGTCTTAACCATCTCAGTGGATGTAACTTCACAGTCTCATCTTTTGATTTTCTCTCCCACCTACCTAGTACTCGACTGATGCCTAACCTCAATATTGCTCATCCTATTGTGGTGAGAGCAGGTTGCTAGCCAATCGGTAGACATTAATCTACGCTGATTGGTAGACATTAATCTAGACTGATTCAACAACCAATCACAGCAGACTTAAACGTGGGCAAATATGATTCGCAGATAGATGGCTCTACTTTCCGAGAAATATCGAAAACAACCAATCATAAGACTGTGTTTGTCTGCTTAACTTCCGAGAAACAACCAATCAGAAGACTGCCTTTTTCTGCTTGCATAAGCCTTATTAATGTACATAAATATATATAAATACGTGTTGATTTTCGTAATAAAACGATCTGTTGCCAGCCCTTGTCTTCTGTTGTTACATTTGGTGTCGCTGCCTCCAAAAATGAAGATCCCGTGGCCAGCTGCGTTTGAAGAAGGAGACATACGGAGCTTCTTACGTGACTTCGAGGCCGTTGCTGAGCTGGTGGGTGTCAAGGAGCAGGCGGCGAAGGCAGTTGTCCTGGGGACGCTGTTGAGAGGCCGAGCGAAGGCTGCATATGACAGCGTAGACAGGTCAAATGGCACAGCGTCTTGGAAGAAATTGGTTGAACGACTAGTGTCCGAGTTTGACAGCGAAACAGACAGACAGCTAGCAATGCAGCAGTTCCGGTCAATGAAGCTTGGACCTGATGGAGACCCGCTAGTGTTGGCGGTGAAACTGACTAATCTACTTCGACGCGCGCTTCCCACTTTAGATGAAGAATCAGAAGCGCAGTTACTGTCTTCCCAATTCATCGAGAGTGTCCCAGACCACATTTCTCAGCGATTACAACTGGTTAACGCAACGCAGCCGATGGATATTAGTGAGCTGGCGAAGGTGACCAGACAGCTGCTGAGCACAACGGTAGCCGCTATAGACCAACCAAAACCAAACGAATATGAGCAGAAAATTGAAGCATTGCAGCGGGAAGTGGCGGCGTTAAAGTTGGCTGATAGAAAAGACCGGTGTTTTGAATGCGGTAAGCCGGGACACTGGAGAAGATACTGCCCAGAAAGGCGAAAAAGAAAAAATTTCAGACGGTATAATGCTTGTTCTTTCTTTCGTATGAACCTAGATTTAGTGGGGGCTATTGAGAAAGGGCTCTGTATTCGAAGTTGCGAGTGAATGATCGAGAAGTAGTATGTTTGATAGATACAGGGCGGCCGTGTCGTTAATAGATAAGAATTTATGTAAGAGTGTTAGTCCGTGTTCATTGACAGTACAAACAGTAGGCGGGTATGTGTTGCGTATCACGGGTAGATCGAACTGTACGGTCGTTGTTGGTGGCTGCGAGGTGACGTTTCCTTTCATTGTTGTACCCGAACTACAGCGAACGATATTAGGAGCGGATTTTCTGCGTGAGATTGGTGCAATAATCGACACGCAAGCGAACGTGGTGATCACGAAATACGGGCATATCAACATGTATGAGACCAGCGAGATAGCAGCGATTAAGCTGTCGACGGTACACAATGTGACAGAGTTAATTAATAAATACGATCATCTGTTCACTGGAGATGGCGACCCATACGGTTATTGCGATAAGGTGAATCATGAAATTCCGTTAAGTGATCCGAAAGTAAGGTCATTTAACGCGAAGAGTTCCATGTCATCTGGAAGGCGAAGTGGAGCGACAAGTGCAAGAGATGTTAAAAGATGATATTATTGAGGAAGCTGATAGCCCGTACAACTCTCCAGTGCTGTTAGTAAAAAAAGCGAATGGGAAGTATAGATTCTGTGTTGATTTTCGACAGTTAAACAGTATGACAGAGTTAAGACCGTGTGCCATGCCAACAGTGGTAGAAACTTTAGATCGCCTACAAGGTGCGAATGTGTTTTCGGTTCTCGATCTTCGCTCAGGATACTGGCAGATACCGATAAAACAAGGTGATAGAGATAAGACGGCTTTCATCGTGGGTCAGACACAATATCGATTTAAACGCATGCCGTTTGGACTAGCAGGTGCACCGTTTACGTTCAGACGACTGATGAAGCTATTACTTAAGAACTTGAAAAACGTGGAGGTTTATGGTGATGATCTCGTCATATACAGTCAAAACGAAAACGATCACGTCAACCATGTAGAAGCCGTGCTGCGACGCATCGAAGAGTTTGGACTACGCGTCAACAAAACCAAGTCCCAGATAGCCAAAAAGAATGTTACTCTGTTGGGACATAAAGTGGGAAATGGTGAGATTAAACCACTGCCGGAGAAAATTTTGACGATTAAAACGATTCCAGCCCCGAATTCAAAGAGAAAACTGAGACAATTCTTGGGTAGAGCAGCGTTTTATAGTCGCTTCGTGAAGAACTTCAATGAGATAGCAGCCCCTCTATACAGGCTACTAGGTGAGCCAAAGTTTGTTTGGTCGGAAGAATCGCAGAGGACATTCGACAGAATTAAACAGCTGCTCGACCACCAACAAATGACGCTAAAACTACCTGTGCCAGGAAGACAGTTCACAGTGTGCACAGATGCCAGTGACTACGCTATAGGTGCGGTCCTAAGACAGGACGAGGGAATCGTTGAGTATGCCAGTAGGGTTTTGACACTCACAGAGAGAAAGTATTCAACGATAGAGAAAGAATGTTTAGCAATGGTATGGGCAGTCGACAAATGGAGACCTTATTTACTCGGCCGGCGGTTCCACATCGAAACTGATCATAAGCCGCTACAATTTTTGAAGACAGCGAGAGACCCACGGGGGAAGTTGTCACGGTGGATGTTGCGTCTTCAGGAGTACGATTTTACGATCTCACACGTTCCTGGAAGTGAAAATGTCTTGGCAGATTTGTTATCGAGACCAGAAGATGAGTCTGAGTTGCCCGAGGTCGCTTACGGAGTGCATGCAGTAGAACAAGACCCACTAAGACTTGCACGTAGGCAGAGGTTGGACGATACGCTGAATACAGTAATACAGGTGATCACCAACGGAATAGAAGTGGATCAAACTACGGCGAGTAAGGAGCTAACCACACTACTCAGACAGAGGGATCGACTCAGAGTGAATGCCTACGGGACTCTGACCTGGCGAGAGAACGACGGAAGCTGGCTGGCTGTCATACCTCAATCGTCGCGCCACGACATGATAGAAGAATGTCACCAGCTAGCGCATACAGGCGTGGCCAGAACGACCGACCTCCTAAGACAAAGTATGTACTGGCCAGGTATGAGAGAAGACGTAGCAAGATACGTACTTGGATGTCCACGGTGCCAGCTGATGAAAGGTGACCGGTATATACGACCACCACTTCAGTCGATTCCAGTTACCGCGATAGGTGACTTGTGGTCCGTAGATGTCATGGGTCCATTTCCTCAGACATCCAATGGTAATCAGTACCTCTTGGTGATGACGGAACACGCGACACGATGGGTAGACGCCGTAGCAATCCCAGACCAACGTGCAAGAACCGTGACAGATGCAGTAGTTAGACACATTGTTGCAGACCACGGCGTACCGAAGACAATACTGACAGACCAAGGTCCCTGTTTCGAGAGTGAAGAGTTTACTTCCCGTTTGCAACAGCTGGGCATCAAGAGGATCAGAACGACCCCATACCATCCACAAACGAATGGCCTAACGGAGAGAAACAACCGTACACTGAAGGAGTGGCTGGCCTCGAAGGGCGGGAACTGGGAAACGGAGCTTCCACTGATTTTACTAACACATCGGGCTACCACTCAGGAAACAACGAAGAAGTCACCCTTCCAACTGATGTATGGTAGAAAACCACGATTACCGGTACACAATGAGACCTGGCCCATGCACCAAAAGTGGAGTACGACGAAATTAAAAGCAGAGAGGAAAGAGGCAGTCAAGAATGTAATACGGAAGCAGCGCAGTGATGTCGCGAAGTCTCAGATGAAAGAAAGGACGCAGTGCATTACCTTTGCAGTCGGGGACCAAGTGAAGTGTAGAGACAGGAGATATACAGTTGGAGGCGGGCTAGGTTCACGGAAACTCCTTCCAAAGTGGGAAGGACCATACACAATCACAAAAAGACGGGGTCAAGTATATACCATCCGAAGAGGTGATAAACAGAAACGAGTTAACGCCAGTCAGCTCCAAAGATGGGTACAGTGGGACAAGCCGGTCAGTAACAATCCTCAACTAGAGGATGTAGCACCCAGAAGGTCGGAACGTCTGCGCACGAAGCTATTTGACGGGGGGACGAGTGTGGTGAGAGCAGGCTGCTAGCCGATTGGTAGACATTAATCTACGCTGATTGGTAGACATTAATCAAGGCTGTTTCAACAACCAATCACAGCAAACTTAAATGTGGACAAATATGATTCGCAGATAGATGGCTCTACTTTCCGAGAAATATCGAAAACAACCAATCATAAGACTGTGTTTGTCTGCTTAACTTCCGAGAAACAACCAATCAGAAGACTGCCTTTTTCTGCTTGCATAAGCCTTATTAATGTACATAAATATATATAAATACGTGTTGATTTTCGTAATAAAACGATCTGTTGCCTGGCCCTTGTCTTCTGTTGTTACACTATTATGCCACTTCACACGGGAGATAAAATGCAGACACCTATGATCAAAGATAGCTAGCCTTTTCATTTGTACCCCTACCTGCAGGTTCATGTATTAGCGATAAACAAATAAACCTAAGTGAATGAAAGGTGAATATTAAAAGTTCAAAATGGTGGTTGAAGTTCAAGCCATTGCATGCATCGTAGAGTCAACCATCGTAATCTCTGTGAAAAAATTACGGATAAAAAGTTTAACTAGTCATAAGTAGTATACTCTAAAATGAATTATATGTAGCTAATCTGTAACGGCATCAGGTGTCAGATATTCATGATCAACGTTCAATGCTTCACCTGTCTTCAGTTTGGCTGGATATAGAAGTAACTTCAGTCTGTAATCCGCTGAAATGACTGAAGATTATTAGATGAAATTTACGATATATCTCGGAAGTGTACCAATGATGAACAATCAGGAAAAGGTCATATATATGAATAGTGACGTATTTATTTTCACTGATGTGCACAAAAGAACCTTTCTAAAAACATCTCATTATCGTTTTAGGATAGATCACAACAAGATAAACACAGAATATTTATAAGTTGAATTCATTATTTAAAGAGAAAATGTTTTGATAAAGAAAGAAAAACCAGATGTGCCGTATAAAATTCCATTTCACGGGTTCTGATCAGCTGCTGTGCACCACTACCTGAAATCACAGTGGTAATAAATAATGACAAAAACATACTTAAACCTTTGAATGGTAATAGGAGAGACAATATTGTAATATTAATGCGTCAGAAACAATTAGCTTTACAATCCTCAGTGTGAGTTAGCATCAATTTATATCCTTTTAAACTATGAAAAAAGAGCTGGGTGGGGTGAGATAAGACAGAAAACAGAAAAATCTTATAAATAGCTTTAGCTTGTAGGTTTACATAACAATCAACTCAAGAAAGTTATAATTCATAAAAATGGAAACTCGCTCAGTGAGCTGAAATCATTCGCTAATGTAAATGACCAATCAGTGTAATCATCAAAATGCAGTTACCAAGGGAGCGAGTGAGAGATTGGTTACATTCTCTTTCTGTATGCATTCGTTTGGTTTGAAATACTTAACTGCAATTGCTTCAACAGTAAATCGTAGTAAATTTGCTTTCTTTTGCACGTTTAATATTTTAAAGGATTTGGAAATCTGGATGGTATGACCTGTATCCACAAAGTGTCTGATAATTGTAGTTTGCGAATATCTGCTTCCTTTAAGGCATACATTTCTTGGGATATGTTGTGAAAACTTGATAGAAACCTTTCTTTATGTCCTTCCAATGTGCTTGCTTCCACAAGTGCACGTGAATTCACTAACACAGTTGGTGGTGACATCAAGAATGTACTTATCCAGTTTCTATTGGCTTACAGAGCTGGTGATACCGTATATGGTGACGAGATTAACCACAGGTAGGAAGTATTTTTCCACTATTCTTTTCATTCTCTTGTTAAACTTTTGTGACACTGTTTCTCCTTTGTGAACGGGAGACAAATGACCCACACAAAAATCGGGACTTCGCAGATGATATATATCTGATTTCCCACAAACTGGAAGATATGCAAGTGAAAAGCAACAAGTTGGCGATAGAAGAAGCATCCGGAGAAGGTAGGTCTTCAGGTGAACATAGAGAAAATAGACGTGATGAAGATTTCTGGCCAACAGCAACAGCAACAACAACAGACAACAATCAGTATAAATGGGAAAAATCTGAGAGAACCAACCTCCTTTATCTACCTACCTAACTGGGAAGCATCGTTTCAACTACAGGCGGACGGAACTGATGAGGATATCAAAGCAGCAAGGATCGGGAAAGCAAAGCAAGCTTTCATTACTCTCAGGTCTTGTTGAAGATCGACAACACTCCTCAGAATGAAAAACAAGATCCGGATTTTCAACTCTAATGTGAAGTCAGTGCTGCTTACTATACCTATGGGTCAGAGATTTGGCGCCGCCTCACGAAGGGCACTTCGACAAAACTACATATCTTCATGAACATCTCTCTTTGCTTAATACTTCGCTCGAGATCAGATGGCTGGCGAGAAACGATCAGTAACAGTGATCTCTGACAATTAATGAACCAACCCAACAGGAACCGATTGTGCAACAAATACGCAGGGAGAAATGGAGATGGATTGGAGGCCATACTCACAGAAAACAAACCATCAAGTGAATGACATCACACGCCAGGCTATCACTCGATTTGAAACCGAATGGGAATCAGTGAGTTAGTTAGTGGTCATTGCGAAGGTGAAATGGAGGAAGGGGTCACGTGAATAGGCGACGGAAGCATGTGGGCAGACGTGGAGGCAGGTGAAAACGTTGGCAGAGGACCGAACGCGATAGGGACGTGCGGCTGAAGCACCATGTCCCTCTAGGAACTGAAGGAAACAATAATAATATAATAATACTATACTTTTGGATACCGTTACACTTTAACAATCTGTAGAGCCTTGTGTGTATTTCTATTCACATTGTAAGTTTAATTCTCACCTTAAAAGCTCACACGTATAAAGTGAACAGTTTTGAAAATAAAAGATATACTGAAACGGATGCTTCATTTGCTTTTTATTAAGAAAGAAATAATCTATTAATAATGGTACATACTCACATTAGTACTGTATGTTGAGATTACAGGTATCATTTGTACCCTGAATATGTTATTTTCACACACACTGAGGTATATTACAATGGCTATTGATTCTTAAATTCTGCTTTGTGTGTAAACAAGATACTTAACCGCTTAATAACACTGCGTGGAAAGTAAACACTGGATTGCTCATGAATAATCCCAATCCAGACATTAATGAAGATCAAAACATATAGAATTCAGCGTAAAGTCGCTTTTCGACGGCGAATTCATACACTCAGCTATAATACTGCAATTATGTATGATCATTTTTTTCTTGTCTGGAGGATTTCATCATCAGGTAACATCGGTTAGAGAACCATTAGAAAAACACCATTCCGAGTACTGGACAGTCTACTTTGGGACTTCTCAGTAGCACTTGTCAACCGAAGTTTGAACTTCAGACCTTCCGGCTACGAGGTGAACGAGCTCGTAGACCATTAAGTCACTGTGTGCACATTAGCTTTGTCAGACAAAAACAGAAATTATTTAGGGCTATTGTTAATGTCATTAACACATTTCTGAAAATGTGATGGGCATTCAAACCTTAAGCAGGGCTACTGAAGATTGGTACGAGTGTAGTTTTGATGAGTTGTCGAAAAAAACATAGTTGTCAATGCATAATAGACGTTGAATCATTACTGTTAAAACACTTAGTCCCTTTGATAAATTTCAATAAGGCATTTCGAAGACAAATATCGCGAGATGATATGGTCACTTCGTTGTTTCGCTACAATCGCTTTACAACTAACATGGTTAACAATAATAATAAAATAAAAGGCATGACAACTACTCAGTTATATAAAACAACAAAAGTACGTACTAATGACCAATCATATTTAAATAGGTCAAATAGTCCATGGTAGATGAAGGTTGAAGTCTATTGTGTTGTTTTTGTACACATAGTTTAGGATGTATGTGATTAGTCCCCAAAGTGCTTCCATCACCTTCAATAACCAACCGTGAATTAGAGTTATGTGAAATAACTGTGAAACAGTCATTAATATTGATTGATTTTGTGACCTGACATTAGTAAGTGATTTGCGATGGATGATGCTGGATTCCCATTCAGATTAATCGCATTGGGATTTTCTATATGTTTTAATAACCATTATGGAACATGATCTTTTCGACAACACTGGATGATTTGATTGGTTCTACCCATATAGGTGTTACCGAAACTGTAGGTGAACTTGTAGATACAGTATGAAGTAGAGTCCACAGGATTTTGTCCTTTGAGATGTGAGAGAAAGAGATGCAGCGTAGAGTGTGTGCTTGATGGCTGACCGAAGTCCTTGAGCTGCCAACTGCATAATCTCGTCACCCTTGAAAGGGGTAGGTTAATAAAGATAGATTTCTTTGGCACAGAAACTGTATTTTCTAGATGTGATCTATCCTCACTACTGTGACAATTGATAAAGTTTTCTGGATAACCAACCATTAGCTAACAAAACTGAATGTATGTGTCGAAGCTCATCCATATTTTTCGGGCCCTTGATAATAAACATTTCACTAAAGGAAAGTTTATACTAGATAGTTATGCAATAAGATGAATAATTTAATGCGTTGGTTTTGATTAGGATGCTCATTGAGACAGAGGAAAATATGGAATTATGTAAGCATTGTAAAGAAATAGAAGAGTTATGAGAAGTTGTTAGGAAAGCAGGCACATTGGGAATGGAAACGGTTACTACCATGATAGTAGAAGGGGTTGAATGATTTTCTTTTATATATATAACTATGAATGGATAAGGCTTCAGCAATACAAAGGAGACGAAAGTGTATTGTCTTTGGTAGGTTATTCTTGTCTCTGTAGATTACTTTGAAAGAAACGTTTGTTGAAATGGAGTGACCAGTGTTGACAAGATGTCAGATTATCGCACTCCTTGTAGAACCACTACTACTACGTTTATGCAAACATACGCGATGGGTTTCGTGAATATTTTGGACAGGATACGTGTCGAACAACTTATGTTTCTGGCTCCACAGCAACAGGTGGACTGATATACACCATAGAGAAGTGGTCTGACATGAGATCTTATTCCTGAGGCTACTGCAGACCAGTGGGCAACTGAAGAACACTTGTTAGACAATTATTATTATTAAAAAATTATTCAACAACTTCTGTTACCAATGGCAACAAGTGTGTTGATTTCTACAGACTTGATGTTTGTGTACCTGCTTTCGTAACAGTTCCTTATAACATCTGTATTTCTTTACAACTCTTATGTAATTCCATATATCCTTTCATTTCTCTGTGCATCCTGATCACAAGTCAAGCATTAAATAATTCATCTCATTACGTAACTATAATACACTTATTCAATTTATTTATTTATTTAAACGCATAAAAACTTGGTACAATATGGCACCAAGAAGGATGCGCCACACAATAATAATAAAACAACGTAGATCAAAAGAAAAAAAGAAAGAAGAGAAAAAAGTACATATAAGTAGAGAACGGATAAAGAACTTCATCTGGAAGGAAAACAGTCTTGCTTAACAAGTTCAGACAGTATTCGTTAACTATCATCGGGAAGGGAAGAAAGAAGGAAATTGCAACACGTGTAATAGCACGCGATAAGATAATTGATTGTTTGTTGCTTCATTCAATTCATTGTGTGAGGGCTGAGATACTGCCCGGGCGCCGAAACCGAAGCAGATGGTTTTATTAAGGGACCACCCCCCGAGCCTTTGACTTGGAGTCTAAACCGCAAGGCAGAGGAGCAGCGTCAGGAGCTGCATTCCCATGGTTGACGGTGACCCACATGGGTTCATACGCCATTTGATCCGATTGGAAAATGGAGCCCATGTACCCCAAGGTAACTGCTTTAGTTTAATCGCTATGCAAACAACCTTCCTGACATGGTGGGACCTGCAGGGACAGAGTCCCAGTCAGTTTAGTATGTTGGATCATTGCGGTATTGAAGCCCAGACCACCACGAGAAGGTAGCAGTTATCGGCCTGGACAATTATTCAATCCCTCTGGTTCACAAACTAACATTAACAAATATGTTTTTATTCAACAGCTCATCACCACTGCCTACACACCAGTCTTTACCTCTCTCTCTCTCTCTAGTTACAACTTGATCATTCACCACACTTTCTCAAATATTTTGATGACGTAAACAACAGCCCTAACTAATTTCTATTCTTGTCTGACACAGCTAATGTACACAAAGTGGCTTAATAGTCTCAGAGCTCACTCGCCTCGTAACTTGTCTCATCCGTTAACCGTTAAGGCGGGCTTAGTTGTTAAGTGTCTAACAAACCGAGCCATAGCACTAACTAGCACAAAAGAAGACCTAAATGATGAAATAAAACAGATAGAAGAAGCGTAGGCTGGTGTCAAATGACTATCCTATAAAATTCATTAGGAAGATCAGAAAAGGTCCCAAAACAAAATAAAAATAATTGTGGAACTAGTAATGATAACACAAATAATAGAGAATATAAGTCATCCACTGTTATACCACATAAGGAGGGGATATCTGAGAACCAACGTAGGATTCTTAATACAGCAGGAATTAGAGTGAGTGGCATTCAAACCTACAAACTCAATCAGGCAGGACAAGCTTTGTAGGCTAAAGGACCCTGTTGAACCAATTAGACAAAATAATATAATTTACAAAATACCCTTCAATGACTATGAGTGACGTCAACTAAATAGGTCAGGGGTAGTCAGATTATCAGAACATAAGAATTTCGTGGCTAAGGGAAGAATGGTTGACCCTGAAAAGATGAGTAATTTAGAAAAATGGCTCAGCTATTGCACTTCATTCATTAACAAACAACCGCACAATAGCATGGTGGGATAGGGTTAAAATTCTAAAAAGTAATATAGCTAAGTGGAGAGAGAGGTTGATTACGGAATCCCTGTTTATCGAGTCTACACCCAACACATGCAACAGAAATGACTCAATGCAAATACCAGAGATATGCATGGAAGATATTACTACCGCAGGTCAAATCAGAAGAGGATAATAAATAATCTTAAAATTCTATTTCAATCCAAACACATTACAACATTCTAACAAGTAGCTTATTATTATGACTATATAAACACTCGGCTTATTTCCCATCTGATTGGAATTGATCAATAACACTCACACTATTATTTCTGAATGTACATTATCCTATATTAACTTTTAGTCCAATATCTAATCGATTCCACACATGTATATAAATGAAAGAACAAAGTTGTGTGAGTAACTTGATATGATTATGAGTGGCAATAGTTTGTTCTCGAAACGTCATCAGTTCATATTACTGCACAGCACCACTGTGTGATTTATCAAAATAAAATTTTATCCATAATCGTAATCTGAAGGTCCCGAGTTCGAATCTCGGTTGGTGCGTGCTTCTGAAAAGTCCCAAATTAGTCTGAGGATACAGCTAGCTGTCCAGTACTCCACTGGTGATCTTCCAGTGGTTTTCTAATCGATTTCAGTTAATGATGATTACCAACCAACAAAAATGATATAAATATAATTCCTATTGTATAGCTGACTGAATCAATTCGCCACCGTAAACAGACTCAAGGTATTCTCCAAATTACAAAAATTATACTGAAGAGTTTATGGATGCGTATTTCGGGACACCTTAAGTAACTTGATTATCCTGTAACCTTTTTAATACTGAAAGTATTGAAAGCAAAACTCTTATATGATTGATAATGGAGATGACTTTAAAACAACGAATTTTTTCTGTATATCAATTCAGAGAACTTCGGCTGTTCAGCATATCATCCATCGCCTTCGTATACTTCCATTGTTTAACTGCTCTTCTCAACAAGAATGATAAGAAAGTGTAACATAAGAAAATAATAGTTATAGCTTTATTTTGAACACTGTTCATATAATGTGCAGAATTTTCAACGGAATCTATTGCTCGATATTTTCTCTTTGTCCAAGATCTTCAAATGAAACATCAGTTCACAAAAGACAGCGTGTGACACATTTGTATCCATCTCACCTGAAGTGTAAAAACAAATCCATCATTAAGATATCTTTTCTTTGTCTCATTCGAGAAATGCACGACGACATTTTGTTGAATACCGATTATAAAAGTGTATGAGTACATTTTGAGAACAAAGCACAGCATCCAGATACAACTTTCTCGTGTCCTGGAATAACCTGCAGTCGAAGGTAATGCCTCTTCCCACGTGTTTAGTAGAAACCTGGGAATCAGCAGATTTTAAATGATTTAAATGCTCGCCAGAGTAAGTAAAAGTACTATTAAATGTCATATTTTACTAGATTTAAACAAATTAAACAAGCGAAATTATATGCAGTATATTGACGGAGGTTTTCGGTATCCCAAGTTTTGAGTAGGCCACCAATTTGTGCTACTATCGTTTTATCTCTAGTTGGATCCCATGCCTTAAAGAAGCGTCTATGTAAGATCTGCGTCACCTAAGTAGTATTGCTTCCATAATAATATGAATAATTACGATAAAATAGTGTAGTACATAATTTCAAGAAGGAAACAATTTTCAAATTATTTCATCATTATTCGTCTTACTACTGACATCATTTTCAGTAGTCATGCTGTTTTAGAGGCTAAAGGTATTGACGTTCACAGATGGTACGAAGTATACTAACGCAAGATCTAATACCCACAACTTCTACAGTATTCGTTCCGCGTTGACCAAAGGCAAAGCAAAACACCACTATTGATCGTCCACCAAATTTCGGGTTATATTTCGGGACTAAATCGGAGTGAGAGATGATTGCTTAACTAGCAAGGGATCATGCACGAACGAACGAATGAAAGTAACACGATAACATGCCAAATGGTGTGGATGATTGACCGGAAGCCTTCAGCTAAACAAGGTGACTTAGACAGTGACGGTTGGCATCCACTTTTCAGTGGGTGAATGCTGTGGCCAATAATTCTGGGGAATTACATACCGCTACACTGTAATACCATATAATACGATACCATTACTGCTGACTGATTTGGTTACGTATGGTTGACAACCACTCATGTCAACCTGTAGTGTTTGCTTGAAAGGTCAAACGATTTAAAAATCGAGTCGCTATTTCGTTTGGACCGAGGTCATCATCAGTTTATGCGGACTGACACAGGCGTATCAGTTTAAACAACACGAATTCTGAAGAATTTCACCTGAATGGCTATCGAGTTTGTTTCACACATCAATTTTAAACACATGCTTTCAGATGGCGATGCATTTCATATTTCTCGAACATGAGGCTTCTCAACTCAGAGCTCTGAAATTTCGGTAGCAGGGATTTTATTTCTACAGAGTGCGAGAAGTTTTCTAATCTTCCCTCTTTTACCGGGTTAGTAAGGTTTAGCAGTGCCCATGTCGGCGACCATACCTTGGATCACCTTCGTGGTTGGTGAGAGAGAATTCTACTGCTGAACCCCCGAAGCGTCATTTCATAAATTCTGAGTAGAATATAATAAAGTTTTCATTCTCCAACTAAAATAAATTACAACAAGCAATACTCACAGTCCTACCAGATAGCAAAGATATATGTTGACTTGACAGAAAGTCAAGTACAACGTTCTAGAATCTTCTCTGCAGTATAAAGTATTTTATGCTTCCTAATTTTCTACGAATTCTGTATTGACTTCAGATTAACGAAATGACTAGTGCTGCGATAAGTGGTTATTATGCCATTATGTTAGATGGATAGACATCATTAGTTGACTACGCGTATATGATAACCTTACCTACTCAACTATTATATGTTAGAATAAGTCATCTTTCGACTACATGCATAGTCTATCACTGTTCAAGGTACAAATGTGGAGCCTGCTGATAATTCATGACGGTCATAATATGCTAATATTTTTAAAATTCTACAGCCTATACATATACATTAATTTACGGCATCATTTAAAGTTCACAGTGTATCTGAAACATGAAATTTAGCTTGTTTCAGATAAAATGGAATTCGTTCACTTACGCAAATTGAATCATGTGTTGGTCAGATTAAAACTCTACGCATTGTCATGACAGAACGAAGCATAGAATGGCAGTCACACCTCCATTATAGATAAGATTTTATTTTGATAAATCACACAGTGGTGCTGTGCAGTAATATGAACTGATGACGTTTCGAGAACAAACTATTGCCACTCATAATCATATCAAGTTACTCACACAACTTTGTTCCTTCATTTATATACATGTGTAGAATCAATTAGATATTTGATTAACATCAATGTGAGATAATGTACATTCAGAAATAATAGTACGAGTGTTGTTGATCAATTGCAGTTAGATAGGAAAAAAGGACGAGTGTTTTTTACAGTCATAATAAGCTGCTTGTTAGAATGTTGTGTTTGAATGTGTTTGAATTGAAATAGAATTTTAAGATTATTTATTATCCTCTTCTGATTTGACTGGTGGTAGTAATATCTTCCATGCATATCTCTGGTATTTGCATTGAGTCATTTCTGTTGCATGTGTTGGGTGTAGACTCGATAAACAGGGATTCCGTAATCAACCTCTCTCTCCACTTAGCTATATTACTTTTTAGAATTTTAACCCTATCCCACCATGCTATTGTGCAGTTGTTTGTTAATGAGTGAAGTGCAATAGCTGAGCCTTTTTTCTAAATTACTCATCTTTTCAGGGTCAACCATTCTTCCCTTAGCCACGAAATTCTTATGTTCTGATAATCTCACTACCCCTGACCTAATAGTCTGACCTATTTAGTTGACGTCACTCATAGTCATTGAAGGGTATTTTGTAAATTATATTATTTTGTCTAATTGGTTCAACAGGGTCCTTTAGCCTACAAAGCTTGTCCTGCCTGATTGAGTTTGTAGGTTTGAATATCACCCACTCTAATTCCTGCTGTATTAAGAATCCTACGTTGGTTCTCAGATATCCCCTCCCTATATGGTATAACAGTGGATGACTTATATTCTCTCTTATTTATGTTATCATTACTAGTTCCACAATTATTTTTATTTTGTTTTGGGACCTTTTCTGATCTTCCTAATGAATTTTATAGGATAGTCATTTGACACCAGCCAACGCTTCTTCTATCTGTTTTATTTCATCATTTAGGTCTTTTCTTGTGCTACTTAGTGCTACTGCTCGGTTTGTTAGACACTTAACTAAGCCTGCCTTAACAGTTAACGGATGAGACGAATTAAAGTCCTAATATCTATCAGAATGCGTTGGTTTTCTATAAAAACTAGTGTGTAGTTTGCCTTCTTCTATTCGTTTTATTTTATAATCTAACATAGCTAATTCTCCTAGTTCATTTTCTAATTCAAATGTGAATTTTATTCTTCCTACTTTTGAGTTTATTTGTGTCAGGAAGATAGAGATATGTTCTGTTTTTAACACTGTGAAAGTGTCATACACATATCTCCACCATATTTTTGGAGTGGGGGTAAACGTATTAAGAGCACTACTTTCCCAGCTGTCCATAAATATGTCTGCTACAATAGGGGATATTGGTGATCCTCATTGCTACACCTTCTGTTTGTCTATATATTTTGCCTTGGAACTTAAAGATGGTGAGACAAGTGAATGCCTAAAATAATATCTTCAATGGGCAGCTTTGCCCTATGATTCAGTTCAGGATCCGCAGTTAGTTCTTTTTTAACTGCTTCTAAGGCCATAATGACTGGTATATTACTGTAAAACTAGTTATATCAAAACTAACCATTTTTTCATCATTCTCTAGTTGAATGTCATTTAGTTTACTTTTCATCTCATATGAATTAGTTAGTCTAGAGTTTGAACGATTTCTAATGGGTCATTAGTATTACAGCTAAGTGTTTTGATAATTTATAAGTGCGGGTATTTCTAAAATCTACTATTGGTCTTATGGGGTAGACTGGCTTATGTATCTTAATAGTACCATATATTCTACTAGCATTATTAGTTTTAGGCATTAAATTAAACCATTTAGACTCACCCAGTGACATCTTCATTCTGCGTATTAGTTCTGCTGTAGATTTCTTAACCTTATTCATTATTGTATCTACAGGCTACTTAATTTCTTTATATGGACCCGTTTGAATATGTTCAGTAAATTTTTGTATATAGTCAGATTTATTCAGAACTACGGTGGCGTTTCCTTTGTCGGCTTTTGCGATGACAATATTTCTGTCCTGTTTTGGACTAATTAAAGCTTCTCTCTCCGATTTTGTTAAGTTTGATTTTGCCTTCTTTTGATTTTTCAGGGTTAATGCACATTGTGCTCGGACCTCTTCTGCTGTTGTCTTATCTATTGAACCTAGTGCTACTTCTATGCTAGGAATGACAGCCTCTGGTTTTTATTTATTAACTGTTACGTTGAAATTTAGCCCTTTTTTAAGTCAAACGTCTCCCTACCTCAACTTCATCGACTTCAACAGTGTTGACCGAGAAGTAATTTGGAAACTGCTTCAACACTACGCCGTGTTGTACCCAAGTCTTCATCAAATTCACTCAACGGCTACCTAGATGACAATGCCTGTCATTTGTCAGCTGATCCGCAACGGAAAACTCAATGAGATGCTTGAATTGAATACAGGAGTAAGATAAGCCTGGCTGCCTATTATCACCGACGATGATATTGTAACAACAGAAGACAGGGGCCAGGCAACAGATCGTTTTATTACGAAAATCAACACGTATTTATATATATTTCACATACATTATTATAGCTTATGCAAGTAGACAAGCGCAGTCTTCTGATTGGTTGTTTATCAGAAGTTAAGCAGACAAACGCAGGCTTCTTATTGGTTGTTTCGGGATTGCTCGAAAAATAGAGTTCTCTATCTGCGAATCATATTTTGCCACGTTAAGTCTGCTGTGATTGGTTGTTGAATCAGCCTTGTACATATTTTCTCACTGCCTGATCTCACCACAATATTCTTAATTATGGTGGATTGGATTATGCGGAAGACTGTGGAGAGCGAGGAGACAGAAATACGTTGTACCGATAAGGAGGCTCCAGAAGATCTGGATTTCGCAAATGATATATGTATCTAATGTCACACAAACTCGAAGACTTACAGGCGAAAACCAACAAACTGTCTGAAGAAGCACCGAAGATAGGACTTTAAATGAAAATAGAGAAGACTGAGGTGATGAAGATAACCAATAACCAACCATCACCACCACCACCACCAACAACAACCAGCATCAACGGGAGAAATCTGACACAGCCTGCTTCCTTCACTTATCTAGACAGCGCTACAGACTGAAGTCACAGATGAGAATGTCAAACCTGGGCAGAATTAGAAAGGCAAGTCACGCATCCATCAACACTTGAAACCAGTTTGGAAATCTTCGGATTCACTGAGCCAACTGGCCTGAGCAGACTCTTATCAACAACTGCCTGCTTTGCTGACTCCATATTGAAAAGATCGAGGGGCTGGCTGGCCAGAAAGAATTATAGCAACAAGAAACTATGGGAATAAATAAACCAGCCTAAGAACCTATCGTTCAACAAATATGTAGAAGAAAATGGAGTTGGATGGGACACACGTCAATGAGGAGACCATTGAATAACATGGCGCATCAGGCCATCTCTTGATTGGAACCCAAATAGGATACGACGAGTGGATCGTCAGTGAGAGGGTGACATGGAGGAGATTGTGTGTTAGGGGAGATGAAAGATTACGGTCAACTGTGTGCCTAGCCAGTTGAAGAGGATAACAGAAAATAGAAGAAAGTGGAGATATCTTGTTGAAACCCTATGTTCCAATCGGAACTCAAGGGAATAATGGTAATAATAATAATGATACAAAACAAACATTTACTTAGAATTTCCACCGAGATTGTTATTCTGTGTACCAACTAATCTTTCATAACAATGTTAGAAAACATCAGGGCAGTCATTATCTAAGAACGCAGTCTATATTATCATAAAATCAAGCTTGAACTCAAACAACATTCAGAACTGGATTGCATGAAGTAATGCAGAACGTGAAAAATGGATAATTTTCCCCATCCACTAAAGTTTTTTGCCAACTATTATGTTATTTATACGTAATGACTACTATATCCTCTATACTCCTCTTGAAATCTGATAATTTTTACAATGACTTCGAAAGTGGATATTTTTGGTCAACCAACACATAAACATAAATGCATCTTTCAGAGGATATTTTCAAACTGGTTAACATTCTCCTACTGAACATGATTAATTATTCTCATTATTGTTCCCTTGGATTCAGAATGAAATATTCGGTTTCACTTCTTCCTGTTCTCTGGCCTCATGCTTGCCCATAGTCTCCCATCTCGTCCTCAAACGATCTCTTCCATTTTACAGTCGGACCAACGCCCAACTCGTCATTTTCCATTCAGATTCCACCCAAGTGATGGGACTGCGGACGATGTTATTCTACGGTCTCTTCATTGGCGTATGCCCAATCCATCTCCACTTCCTACTACATATCTGCTGACCGACAGGTTCTTGGTACTTTTGTTTTTCAGAGTTTCTTGTTGCTAATTCTTCCTGATCTTCAGTATGGAGTCATCGAAGACAACTGTTAACGAAAGTCTACACTAAACCATTAGAAATGCTTTTCCTGACTTATGCACTGTGCAAGTTTCTGACCCATATAGTAGAAGAAGTGACTGACTGACTGACTGACTTCACATTTGTGTTGAACAGAATCCCAATCTTATTCCTTCTGCCAATGAATATCTTTTTTGCCTTTCTTATTCTGGTTTCAACATCGTCATCCATGTCTCCAGCCCATACTTGAAAGGATGGTGCCAGGCCAAAGAAGTAGAGGAATTGACGTCTTCCAAGTTGTTGGCTATCGTCATCACCTCCATCTTCTCTATGTTCACCTGAAATCTTGTCTTTGCCGCACTACTTCTTCTATTAGTTTGTTGGTTTTTCTCCCTGTAGATCTACGAGTTTGTGTGATATTGAAAACATAAATAATCCACAGGCGAAATCCAGATCTTCTAGAGTCTTCTTATCGATCAGTCCAGGTAAACTAAACTCACACATCCATACACCCCCCCCCCGAAACACACACACACACAGACAAGTATTATGGCGAAAACTGGCTGTGAACAAGCCAACAACAATTTACGTCAGTGTTACCTCCGGAATCATGGTCATTCGATAAAAAAACTCACTAAAAAAGCTTAACCTTGAGGAACTCAACAACCAATCACAGCAGACTTAACGTGTGCAAATATGATTCGCAGATTTATGGCTTTACTTTCTGAGAAACGGTCATATGTAGAACAGAATAACCTTCAACCAGAAAACAGTCAATCAGAAAACGCGTTGCTTCTCTGCGGACAATAAAGTACATAAAAAAATGTATAAATATCTATAAATTTTATCAATAAACAATTTGTTGCCCAGGCTAGTGTCTTCCATTGTTACAGTGTAAATAAGCAATGGGTATATAAAAGGGTGTGTATATTTACAAATAATAATTATTTGAAATTATCATATACGAATATAAAGTATGTCTATATATATGTATAATATTTCACAAGATACCTAAGAGATTTATTATGTAATCTGTACAAAATATTTTCAATAATATTGAAAAGAAGAAGGAGTGAAAAACGAAAGAAAAAATGAGAGTTGTATGAAAAATATTTTCACCATCACATAATTTGCGCTTATCTCATTTTTATTTTGTTTAAAATATCATCTCACTCAAATTATTCAAGGTGATCAATGTGTTGTATATATTTTGTTGCGTAAAAAATTAATTAAGTCCCCCTAAACTCCATGAAATGTAAAAGCAAAAACACACTGACACACAAACGCACACACACACCCACACAACGTATCTCTAAGAGAATTTCGATAAACTGGATAACAATCGCCAGCTAATCAATAACTCACTCATAATTGTATCAGGTTAAGTAGAGAACAGTTGGAAATTTGAGAAAAAAAGTAATATCAATAAATTTGTACAAATATTTGTTGGTAAAAATATGGAAATTCATCCACAAGTATCATACATATATATATGTGGGCAGATGTGCAGCTTGGCGAAAACGTTGGCGGAGAACCGAACTCAATTCAAGAGACGTCCAGCTGAAGCCCAATATTCCTCTAGGAACTAAAGGAGACAGTAATAATAACATCTCATAGTAGATTAGTATAATACAGCCTTAGTCTGTAGATATTTGTGTTTTTTTTTATATAAAAATAGGCGGAGTAAATGAATGTACAAGAATCATACGATTTAATCGTTTTATTCACAGTCTGTGTTATTTTGACAATTCTAAGGCAGAGTTTTGATAGATAGATAGACAGACAGACAGACGGACAGATAGAAAGAAAGACAGACAGACAAAGAAACAGCTTTTAGCAACAAAAAAAATACAACAACAAACAAAACAAGAACCCCAGCGGGTGCGCACTGCTGAAGAGTTAGTCCGAAACTAGCCTGACCAGACAGCTGTCTGGTAGCAGTACTCCCAGCTAGTTTTTTAATGGGTCATGATGAAATCCTCTAACCAAAAACAAAATAAATATCAAGAAATTTCACTTTGAAGAGGAAGTTAGTCATACTAATCTCGTGTTTCACATGAAAAAAAGAAAAGCGGAGAAAGGGAAAAAAAATGAGGGAGAATAAACTGACTGAAGCCGTGAAGGATTGAAGCTGTCAAACGGTTAGATATTGTTGAAGAGAATACCAAGCCTTACTGATAATAAACTATCTGCCTACATCAAATATTAACCAGATAAAATAGGATATCTGAGGCGATGAATGACACAACATACACTTCAGTAGATCTATTTTTACCAATATCACAATCAGCAGAGCAATAAAAAAATTTTATCTTATTTGAAAATACGATATGGCACATAACACAGTAGGAACATGATTATGATTACTATTATTAAGGATAATGTTAAAAATGCCTAAAATCGAGTTGAACTATTCGAATCCGGTCGAGAATAGAAGATATCCAAATAATCAGGAAGTGCTGGATTCTCTTGTCCAACAGGATAAACCAATAATAGTTGACTATTGCTTTGACTTAAACTATGTACCTAAAAAATTCAATAAAAAAAGCAATATAGTGAATAAAGAAAGCATGAACAACAACAACATTAGTGGTAGTTTTTGTGTAGAATAAGAAAAAAAAAGGCATCATCATTGTTCGCTTCGTTGGCTACTCATCAGCTGCTGACAGCCATGAGGCATTACTATTAAGTTTCTGTACAGAAATGATGTTAACATACTTACCCAGAGAGTTCAAGTTTAGAAAAAACCATCGAAGTAAACATACAACGGTAATAGTGTAACAACAGAAGACAAGGGCCAGACAACAGATCATTTATTAAGGAAATCAACACGTATTTATATATATATCATGTACATTATTATAGCTTATTCAAGTAGACAAACGCAGGCTTCTGATTGGTTGTTTCGGGTTACCATGGAAAAGTGGAGTCATCGATCTGCGAATCATATTTGCCCACGTTACGTTTGCTGTGATTGGTTGTCGAATCAGCCTTGCTCATATTTTCTCACCACCAATATTTGCGATATACCCATTGACGTAAAATGCTGTCTACCATTTTTGGCTAGCCTGCTCTCACCACAATAGTAGTAATAATGATCACAATAAGGATCAGATTTGTTTTTACGAGTTCAACCACTAATTGATATCAGTTAGAGAGCCAATGAAAACCAGCACTAGGATGAAGCAGCTGTCTTGCAGTACTCCAGTGCTGGTTTTCAATGCTTCTCTAACCGATATCAACCCGCCGTGGTCAAACTCGGCAAAAAACAAATCTTATTCTTACAAACCAACTCTTAAAAATCAACATGGTGTTGGCTGGTGACTTGCTACAGGATAGAGTTTCCTGGAGTTCTTGTGAGAAGTCGTGACCAATGAGGTCCAACCATTCACGTGTGAGGATGGATTTCACACCGATGACATTGGTTGGTGGTCGTGATAAATCAAAAAATTGGTAGAAGTTACGATTCATGAGCTGGCCATTGAATTGGGTTCCATTGACTGAATGGTATACGGGCTAGCTTGCGTTGTAACCGGAAGGTCCTGGGTTCGACACCCTGATGGTGGGTGGGTTCGTACTGCTGATGATTTTCAAACTGAGATGAAACAGCTGTCCAGTATTCCCTAGCTGGTTTTTTAATGGTTCTCTAACTGATATCAATCCGTGCTCAAACTTTTAGACATAATAATAATCATACTGAATAGAAATTTTCAGCATAACGCAACGAAATGAAATAGGGAATAAAGACATCCGGTTACCAGAGCAAGGAAAGATTGATAAATCAGGCTTCGGACGTCTGAAAGATATTACTTTAGCAAACTTGAGGAGAATAGAGCACTTTTGTGTAATGATAATTCTAAAGGATGTTGCGACGTCTATCACACGACCCATATCCACGCGATGACTAGCAGTTGCACTGTTGGAAGCATTTGTTCCCTTAAGATGTAGACTTTTTGTTACATATTCACAAAATCGAAAGTGTGCCCGTTTCCTTCTCCTAATGTAACTGTTCCCTCGGATACATGTAAATTTTTATGCACAGTTAGAGGTGACATGAGAAGGTATATGTCGACTTTCGATTGCACAAAAGAGAACGTTTTTCGATTGACGGGAATCAGCTTAGCTGCAGGAAAGGATCTGGCTAGTGACGTACTCAATCCTCTGTAAACTATTCCTGAAATATTTTTTCACCTTTAAAATCTCGTTGAATGAAGACAAACGTTTTTCCCACTGTGATTTGTTTGATGTTTGAGCCTTCACACCTTCCATATTTGTTAGTGAATCTCTGAGAGTAACCGTTGTTTTCCAACATCTTTTCGCGAATCACAATTTGCTCTTTTAATTTCTCTGTAGAGCATATTCTCTACAAAACTGAGGATCATTCGAACCTAGATGGCCAAGGTAAGAACAATGTCGGAACTAGCTCCTGCTTTTAGATACATAAATTAGGCTTCTTAATATGGATCCCAACAGCAAGCCTCAGCAATATTTAGTAAACGAACTCTTAAAGTGAAGTTCGGATTTGTTGGCATGTAGTGAATGACTTTGAAAGCAGCCTCGTTAACATCAGTCTTATGTTCTGTATCCACAAGATGCGATAGAATAGCTCTGTGAATAAAATTTTGTTTGTGCTTTACTTGACTACTATGCATCAAGAGGATGTTCAGAATTCCGATAAGAAACACCCCTTTGAAGTTAATCTTCCTTCCTCCCTTGATAAATAAAGTTCAACAAATTTAGGCGAACAACATTGTGCTTTCAACTCTAATATACATAACTTTACAAATAAAAATTCAAATATAAACCAATCATGGTGTTTTGTCTATAAATAATAAGATGGTGAATATAAATTGTGCAATTAGTCATAATGTAACAACAGAAGACAAGGACCGGCAACAGATCGTTTTATTACGGAAATCAACACGTATTTATGTATATTTCCTGTATATTATTATATCTTATTCAAGTAGACAAACGCAGGCTTCTGATTGGTTGTTTCGGGTAACCATGGTCAAGTGGAGTCATCGATCTGCGAATCATATTTGCCCACGTTAAGTTTGCTGTGATTGGTTGTCGAATCAGCCTTGCTCATATTTTCTCACGGAAAATATTAGTGACCTAGACAATGACGTAGATTAATGTCTACCAATTGGGTAGCAGCCTGCTCTCACCACAATAATAGTAGTAATGCTAATAATAATGGTCTTATCAATAATAAGGATGAAAAAGTGAGGCAATCTGTGATAACTCGAATAATGAAAAACACCATGATTAAACAAACAAATGTTCAGGTAGACGTGGTAGTCGATAAAGGCTAGTAAAAACAAATGAACCGATTAAGTAATGTCAGATTGTAAGGGAACTGAATGAAACAGGTTTTCAATGAATACCTGATAAGATTAAGGGATGATAAGAGAGGGGTTGAAAATATAAGTGAAGGGTGGTGGAGAAGCCATCAGTTGGTTAGGTCTTCATAGACCAACAAGGGAGGGATAATGGCTGTACGAACTTCTTTTGAATGCCTAGTTTAGGCTTAATAGTTCGAATGCCTATCGCCTCAGCTATATACAGTCAACGAATAAGAAGTCTATTAGCAATATTCAGTGGGATGCGATGAACCACCTTGAATGCTTTCATTTCCTCCACTAAATGAGACAAAACAGAGTTCAGGATTGTTTTTGTCTCTCCTTTGCCAAACCACGATGATAGATGTTCAGTAACACGTTTATTGGCTAAGCTGTTCAGTAGTGCGCCCAACATAACTGTCACCGCAGATGCAGTTGAACTGATAAATACACATAGATGTATGGCAAAACTATCAAGCTTATCCTTCGTTTGTGTCCCAATCATTCGTTGGCTAGAGAATGACAAACATAGGTATGCTGCGTAAAAAGTTCTTCGTATACTATTGGGAAGTCTGTGGAATAAAATCTCGCTTAATAAGACACCATTAAATTGTAACTTAATAAATAGAGGTCTTAAGTTTTATCTCAGATGTTTTCATATGTTTAATTATGAAACTACTCGGTTCATTTGTTTATACTAGCCTTTATCGACTACCACGTCTACCTGAACATTTGTTTGTTTAATCATGGTGTTTTTCATTATTCGTTTTATCACAGATTGCCTCACTTTTTCATCCTTGTTATCGATAAGGCCACCATTATTATTATTACTATTACTATTATAATTAATTACACAATTTATATTCACCATCTTATTATCCTATAGACGAAGCACCATGATTGGTTTATATTTGTATTTGTAAAATTATGTAGGTGTATTAGAGTTAAGCCTGATGAGATCTGAGTGAAAGCTCAATATCACTGTTTGCTTAAATGTGTTGTTCTAAATTTTACTATGGGAATATGTAATATATTAAAGAAAGTTCCTCAAAAGGAGCAAATAGGGTTGTGACAATGAAAAGCAGATTTATCAGAAACCATAGTGACGAGGTTTTAGTATTCACCATCGTCAATAGTAAAAAAAACAGTTACTCATCATTCAGTACACACAAAAAAAGGAATTGTACTCACAGAATAATACTTTACTAAATCTCTTAAATCGGTGAATTGTTCTGGATTAGCAATACCAAACAGTTGATATGTACTTTTAGTGAAAGCACGATTGGACGTCTGATTAGTATTATTATTATTACTGTTATTTGTCTGTTGTTGTGTTGCAATCACCGATACGAGGAAATGATCACAATAGGCGGAGGAGGTATATACACTTATCACATAGCCTGGAAATGATTCATTCAAGTGTAGAAGGAAACTGCCTCTTCTATCGGTTTGAGTTAATAAGCGTTCCGCCTGTTCTCGAGAAAGTATTCCTGCAAAAAGGGGTGAATAGAGTTACAGGCATATAAAAAAATAAAATGTTGATATAAATATTTGTTAAGTTTAGGGGGTAGAGTTGCTAGCACTGCACCCCATCCCTCCCTCTTTATCCGGGCTTGCGATCGGCTAGAAAACTAGCGAGCTAGTAATCTAGGCGAGATGGTGGACTGGATTATGCGTCAGATAGTGAGTGGGAAACGAGAAGACAGGGATATCCTGGACCGACCGACGTGAAGAACCCAGAAGACCTGGATTTCGCGCGTGGATGATATATGTTTCATGTCACACAAAATCGAAGATTTACAAGCGAAAACCGACAAACTAGTCGAAGCACCAGCCGGCGAAGACAGGACTCCAGGTGAACATAGACAAGACGGAGGTTATGAAAATAACCAACCAACCAACAACAACAACAGCAGCAGCAACTTCCAGCGCCAATCACCATCAACGGGAGGGATTTGAAAGAGGTTACTTCATTCACTTATCATCTAGGGAGCATTGTATCAACTACAGGCAGTCGGAACGGACGAGGATGTCAAATCGAGCGAGAATCGGGAAGGCGAGAAACACATTCATCCACCTGAAACTAATCTGGAAATCTTCGTCACTCAGCCAGAATCAACAACAAAATTCGGTCGGATTTTCAATACAAACACGTCAAGTCAGTCAGTTCTCCTATACGGATCAGAAACTTGTCAGGCGGGTGGGTCACAAAGAATATTTCCAACAGCCTGTTGTAGACGTTACCTTTATCAACCAACAACTGTCTTCGCTGGCTCTATTCTGAAGATCAGATGACCGGGCTGGGAAGAATCACCAACAAGAACCTATGGGAACAAACAAAACAAGAACCAATCACCAACCAACAAGTATGCAGGAGAAAGTGGAGATGGATTGAACACTCACTGAGTAGGCCGCTGGGTGACATCACGCGTCAGGCCAGTGCTCGAGTGGAACCCAAAAGGGAAAAGGCTAGTGGGACTGTCAGTGCAAGGGTGACATGAAGGGGATCGTGTGAAGAGGAGTTGAAAGAGTATGGACTAAGATGGATGCAGGTGAAAAGCACAGCAGAGGACAGAAACAAGTGGAGACGTGCAGTTGAAGCCCTATGTTCCACTAGGAACCCGAGGGAGCAATAATAATAATAATTTACCCGCTTAGCAAGGTTTAGGAGCACCTCAGGCGAGCATCTATCCCCAGACCAATTGAGTAGTTGGAGAACGTTCTACTGGTGAACCACCGACACTGAACGTTGAAGTTAGAGGTTCAAAATCCGTTGCTGGATTTTGTCTACATTTAAAGCACAGTCTGTTTATACATAAAGTAAAATGAATGACATTCTGTCAATATTAGATAAATTACGTGGAAGAACAACAACAACGTGAAAACTCACTTGCTGTGTAAGTCAGTATTCATTTTATCTTAGATATTTCTACATATCTCTGCTTAAGATGAAATTTATTACGTCTTAGGGTCCAAATACACAGAGTATTGTGAAATATTTTCTATTCAGCAGGACAGAAATTAGAGCTACATCCATGTGAAAATACCTACTGCTTTTCTCTCTAAACTAATCTCTACTAAAAGTATTCACTACTTGAAACTATTGGATAGACAGGTTACAGGATTTCGTCATGAGCTGACATAGGTCAGAGAACCATTGGAATAACTGAAGGTACTGGATAGCTTTTCAGTCAGTCTAATTTCAAATTTATTTAGGGTAATCACCCACCCCACTACCAGGGTTCAAACCTATGACCTCCCGATTACAAGTCAAGCTTGTGTGTACACCAGTCAGCAACTAGGGACAGATCCAATTGTCCAGGAATTCCAACTGCTGATAATTCACAACATAGCTTGAATATTTTGTCCTCATACCCTGACTTACTGTGCCCCACTGGTCACGACTTTTCACTAAAACTCAGATTACTACATACTGATCAAGTGTCTCAAACTAGGCTGACAAAGCAGCTGTCTAGTACTCCAGTCTTGGTTTTCCAATGGTCCTCCGATCGATGTCGGCTTATGATGAAATCCTGTAACCAATCGAATTTCTGAAAATCAATACTTGAATATTGGAGAGATTGCTTATTTCGTATAAAACTGATTGTTGTCTGTTTTTGAGGCTTAGAAGGAAGGTGTCAGCTTTGAACACTTAATTAATGTTAGCTCATTTCATTGATTTCCATTAGAAAGTCTCCACCCTCGATACAAAATAACATGTAACTTGGTATTACAGTGAAACAATTCAAAGCGACGTACTGAAAATCTTTATACTTGTTAGAGCTAATCAGATGGAAATCATAAGAATCTGAGAATGTAAACGTCAAATGGCATAATATGATGTAAGATAAAAATGGCAAAGCAAATAAAGTGACAGGAATCAGCTTAAACTAGATCTCATCGTCGTATGATCGGATAACTGTAAAATTTCATCATCTTTTTCACACCTTGGTCTTGGTCAAATTGCCAACCAATCAGAACATTCGGTTTTTGCCGACCTAGCCAAAGCGCCTACCAATCAGAACAGTCCTCTTTCCACTTCCCCAGGCCGATTGTAATGTGGTTGTAATGTGGTTTCCTCATAAGAAGTCGCCTCCTCATAACAGTCACGTGTAAGTCTTTGTATTTTGATATTTTACATGGCTCAATGAAGCAGAAGGTACCACCACGAACAAATAGGCAAATTTAGCACATCGGTTGAGTTGCCTATTGCATCAGTTCTATTATACCCACACATAAGTTCACTCCATCATGTCAACTATCGACGCGATTATGTCAGTTAGCGACGAGGTCATAACATAAAGAAACATAATAATCAAATCAGCGTTAAGTGAGAAGACAGTAAGTTATCAAAAGTCGAAACATATTATCTGATATTGTGAAGACAGTGAGTAAATATAAGTCTCCACAATAATAAGTCAGTAGAAAGATAAAAGTGACAGTCATAATTAAACAGAGATATTTCGACAGTGGCTTTTTGACGGGGAGGATGGGAACTTAGATTAATTTCTTCACAAATAAACGCCAGTTAAATCGAACCATCGAGAACCAGTAGGAGCACTAGACAGCTGTTTCATGCTACTTTATATGCTTCAGAAAGGCATATCTATGATCACACCAAGAATCAAGCTTGAAAACGAGTTAGAATTCACCAGTCAATGCATTTCGGCCTAAGTGCCTGAATGGTCAATTAGCTTGGCCTCACAACCTGAAGATTCCTAGTTTTAGTATTTGGTGGGATCCAAGAGTGCTGAAGAGTTCCAAACGATGAGACCAGAGAATATTGAGTTATTACATATCTCTAATAACGGGTTAAGAATGTAGTATTTATGAAATAGGTAAAAGTCCGAACATATAAAAATAAACAACTCGCTAAGAAGATCCATCTACAGAAAGCTCACATGGAACGGACAGTTTATTATCTTCCCATATCGTGCATGTCTTAGTAAAAAGAGAAGCCAAATATACTCTCTTCCCTTGAGGATCCCGAAGATTTGCACTGAAGAGTCAAACGATGAAGAATTACAGAATATCCGAGAGACCTTTGTAGAAAATGGATTGCCACCCAGATTCATAGATAAGAATCTAAAACCGAGGAAAACACCTGAAAAAAGGACCAAGTCACCCCTAAAAGGATGCCGATATTGAACCTCAAATGTAAAAGTGATACCAAGGCAGAAATTCTCCAAAGACGGCTTTCTAAGTCTCTCCGGAAAACATACTTCTCCGACAACCTACGAATAACATTCTCCTGCAAGAAACTACTCATTCAACACGTGAAACACAAGCTGTCTCATTGGACCACTTCATCATGCATAGACAATTTCACTTGCTCGTGTAGAGCTGAGTACATTGACCGTACCATGCGTCCGCTTGTAAAACGCGCGCGGAAACACTATCCGGCATGGTTAGCAAAGGGGTAGACAGTTCGATAACGGAACATATGATGAATTCTGGACATTCAGCTGGATTTGAAAAGTCTTTCAAAGTCACATACAGGATCGATTCAATCTACCAAAGGGAGTGAAATCAAGACATCTAGGAATAGCTGAAGGACTGGTGATCGAAAAACTCAAGCTTATTCTATGTGTCCAAAGGAAATACGTTCAATCGTTGTCCTTACCGTCGCAATCATGAAAAGTCAGTCTCAGCAATTATGATTATCCTTTTACGTTTTTTGTTCAACCTTACCATTTGTTTGTTTTATTTTTACCTTTTTAAATCCCTATTTACATTATTAGATTTGGTTCCTTTTTTATTATATTTATATGTCCGAACTTTCCACCTATTTCATTAACAGCTCTAATAAATTACTTATCAAAACGTCTGTACCCATTATATGCATGATAACTTAAGAATGAACCGCCCTCCACCCCCCTCCCAATTCCTTCTCAATAAAAAATGAAAAACCATATCGTTTTGTTTTTCATTCATTGGGAAATACAAAAAAACATTTATTATAATGAATATATACGTCTGATTTCCCACAAACCGGAAATATGCAAGTGAGAAGCAACAAGTTGGCAGAAGAAGCATCAAAGATAGGAGCAACTTCAGGTGAACACAGAGAAAACAGAGGTGATGAAGAATTCTGGCCAACAGCAACAACAACAACAGACAACAATCAGCCAGCATAAATGGGAAGAACCTGAAAGAAACAACCTCTTTTACCTACCTACCTACCTACCTACCTGGGAAGCATCGTTTCAACTACAGGCGGACGGAACTGACGAGGATATCAAAACAAGAATTGGAAAAGCAAGACAAAACTTCGTTACTCTGAAGTCTTTGTGGAGGTCAACAGCACTCACCATCAAAAATAAGATCCGGATTTTCAACTCCAATGTAAAGTCAGTCAGTGCTACTTACTATACGGATCAGAGACTTGGCCGGCGCATCATAAAGAGCATCTCAAACAAACTACAGACCTTCATCAACAGCCGTTTTCGCTCAATACTCCTCAAGATCAGATGGCTGGCCAGAGAGATCAGCAACAGGGAGCCATCTCTGGGAGCGAATCATACAGTAACTGACTGTGCAACAAATAGGCAGGGAGAAATGGAGATGGACTGGCCATACTCTGAGGAAACCATCAAGTAACATCACTAGACAAGTCCTCGAGTTGAACCCGAAAAGAAAGCGGCAAGTCACTTGGTTGTCAGTGCAAGGGTGACTTGGAGGAGGTCATATGAAGAGGAGATGAATGCATGAGGACAGACTTGGAGCCAGGTGAAAACGTTAGCAGAGAAACGAACGCGATGGACACGCGCGGCTGAAGTTCTATATTCCTCTAGTAATTAAAGGAAATAATAATAATGAATATCATATACCGAATGCCCAAATTTTCTCAAACTGTTAAAAGTGAACTTGGTTTGGCTACATATATAACACATATTCTTATTTGTGAAGATCTCACTCACCATGAAACCATTCAGGTACTTGTGAAAATGCTAGCGAGGATAAATTTGGACTGAATCCAGTTATTGGTAATCCAAAATCAATAAGTAGTCGTGAAGCTTCATATTTTTCAAACCATCGACAAACTTTAGTCCTTGAATCACCTTCATGTATATTAAAGGCTTTACGGGAACTTCTAACATCTGGTGTCCAAAATCCAGGCTTTGGAAGTACTAATGGAGCTCGATCACTTTTATATAGATTTGAGTTCCAGTAACCTGGTAAATATGACATGAGAAAGGGATTATAACAAACATATACATAAATAATCCACTGAAATTTAAGAAAATGCAACTTCTTAATATTTTTATTGAATTCCAACCCAACCGCTTCTCCAAAAAACACCTAGAAAGTTTTGACTTCAGTCCTTTGTTTGTATTTAGAGCTTAAAAAATACATTTCTACTTTGTTCTGTTTTCTGCGGTCCTCTTCAGCTGGCTGGGTCCACAGTTCCTCATAATCTCTCATTTTATTCCTTACACAGTCTCCTCCATGTCACTCCCCCCCCTCAGCAACGATCCACTCACCCTTCTCATTGGGATTACAGTCGATGGCCTGGAGTGTGATGTAATTCGGTGGCCCTGATCAGTGTAAGCCTGATCAATCTTAACTTTCTCCTACACATTTGTTGAGTGATCGGCTCTTGGCTGTCTTGTTCGCATAATTTCTTGTTGCCTATTCTTTCTGGCCACTTGATCTTCAGTATGGAGCCTGCGAAGGCAGCTGTTTAATAAAAGTTTGCAGTGGCCTGTTGGAAATCCTTTTGGTGATTTGCAGTGCAAGTTTCTGAACCATATAGAAGAACTGACTTGACATAGGTGTCGAAAATCTGAATCATGTTCCTTATGCTGACTGAGCGCAGAAGGCGTATTTTGCCTTTCTGATTCTGACTTTGACATCTTCGTCCGTTCCGTCTGTAGTTAAGACGATGCTTCTCCCATTGACGGTGGTTGCTGCTGGTTGTTGTTGTTGTTGCTGTTGAGTGGTTATCTTCATCACCTCCGTCTTCTCTGTGTGTTCACCTGCAGTCCTGTCTTCTCTACGTCTTCAGCTAATTTTTTTTAGTTTTCATTTGTAACTCTTCGAATTTGTGTGACATCAGAAATGTATCATCTGCGAAATCTGAAGTCTGTAGAGTCTTCTTATCAGTAGTCCAATGTATTCCTGACTCCTCGTCGACAACAATCTGATGCACAATCCAGTCACCACAATGAGGAATATCGTCGTCGGGGATAATAGGCAGCTTGCCAGCTTGTCTTACTCCTGTATGCTCTTCGAAAGGCTCACTGAGTTTTCCATTATGGATCACGTGACACGTGGTATTGTTCTATAGCCAGCTGTTGAATGAGATTGACAAAGAGGGACACGTTTACCCTTAGGTTCCCCTTAGGTTCCGAGTAGGACATACGGCTTCAGCAACACACCTACACTTTTTACTTTTCCTGTTGTCCTCTTCACCTGTACCCACGATTGCTCATAACCTCCTATCTCCTCCTTAAATGATCTCCTCAATGTCATCCTCTCACTGATGCTCCAATCGTCGCCTCCCACTGGGATTTCAATTGATTTATTACCTGACGCACCATTTCATTCAACGGTCTCCTCAATCATGTATGCCCAATCCGCTTCCAATTTTTTCTGCATATTTGTTAAGCAATAAGTTCTTGATTGTTTCGTCATGTTCGTTAATCACAATATCTGGTTATTTATTTTGAATGTGATTACTCAGAAATATAATCTGAAATGAGATTTTTTTCTATATTGTCAGGTAAACAAAGAGATATTGAAAGTGTTCATATCACAAAGAGTTAAAAGATGTCTAGCTGAGTTGCAGCCCTAGTTATCTTATGCAGTCGGCCTCTTGAAAGCTCTTTTAACAGCATTTTTCAGACTCTAGGTTACTATTTCGCTAATATTATCACCAAGGAAGTATAGTTTTTTGAACAATGGTTTTTTTGGAGCTGTTGCCCGCTCGACTGACTGGTTTTGGTAGTAAAATCATGTTTTTTCCTCAATGAACTTATCTGGATAACCATTTTTTTATTTATTAATTCTCTAATAATTTTAAGCTCCTCATTGAAGGAGGAGACTTTTTCACAGATTTTATCCCAGCTCTGTGAATCAGACACTTTACTCAATTTTAATAATAATAATAATCACAGCTGTATTCCAAACGGTATTTGTGGTACAGGTATGGAATTTTCAGCGTGCATTACAATATATTGTATCTAATTACTTCATAAATTTTATAACATTTTAAAATCAAAAAGCAACACCCAAAAAAAAAGAAAAAGAAATAAAAAGAACAGCGTTGCGTTTACATCTTAAACAATGCACCACAGGATATGGAATATAAAGTTGGTGTGTAATAGAAGATATGAACAACAATATAATAGTAACGAAGAAAGGAAAACAAAAACTAATGGGACTATTTGTTAGAGTGCCACAGTAAGTTGATCGTATCACACCTAACGGATTTCTCATCACATAACAGCTGTGCCAGATATGGTATTGTGGAGTTTTTGTATTTGGTAGTCCTAGCATATAGCCGCCTATAACTGCTTCTAGTTCTACCAGATGAAATGTAAGGAGAGAGCAGTGTATAGAGAGGATGCTCGGGGTCTGACAATATTTTGGTTTCGCTAGTTTCTTACATGGCATTATATGTCTATCCACAATAGTGTTAACCAGTTGGTTTAACAATATCCCACTTGCCCTACTAACGGCTTTTAGTGCCTGCCTTTCTCAGCAAAGCAAAGTCTTTCTTAAGTAGTCCAGGAAAGATTAATGGGGAGCAGTAAAGAGGGATGGGTAGAATACAAGAATTGACAAAATGAGAAAGCAAAGACTGCTTTATACCAGACTGCCTTAACTTCCTAACGTAGAACGTTAAGCGAAACATCTTTCTAGTAAGTAACTAGCAAGATGTAGGAGGATCAGGAAAGATCGGAGGAAATACTCAGTCCAAGGTGCTTGACATTAGATGTAATTTCAACCTCTATGCCATTTATGATAGTGGGCCATGTGAGCTAGCTAGTTGTTGTAGGTCACGTTTTTGTTTGAAAGTGAAATTGACTACCTGACATTTAGACAGATTCAGCTTAAGACCGTTTGAAGAGGAACACTGACTAATTTTCGTTTATATTTCAAAAGTGCAAAACCCAAAAACCGAGTGTACTGACTAGTTGTTGTAGGTTTCATATACACACTCCTTATCAGTGTGCCATCTTCTTTCCTTGCCAGGAAGACGTCTAGGAATAAGATACTATCCCTACTTTCTTCCTCTATGGTGAAGTTTATTGCTGAATGCACATCATTATAATTGTCGAGGGTGTTCATTGCTTCATTTTTGTTTTGCATAACCAGAAATGTATCACCTATATATCAACAGTAGAATTCCAACTCATTGGGATTACACTTTTCAGTAGTCCATTCTCTAACTAAGCGAGGAGAGGAAAAAGACATCTAGGACAGGACCTAATGGAGAACCCATAGCCACACAGCATCAGTTTGTCTGTAGTATTCGTTGTTGAACAAAAAAAATGAACATTCACTGTATATCTTAAAATAAGTTCAGAAGAAATTCGTATAGCCACTTTCCTTATCCTTACATGAATGTAAAAATCTTCTTATAAACCTTTTAAAAATTAGAATTATCCAAATAATTTGTTTTTCTTTAATAACCTATTACGTAATCAGCTTGAACACTCTCTTGTCCCTTAATTACTCTTCATTCTTCTTCAGAACTGTGTATTATGTAATCTACTTATTGCAGCCACTTCTACCCTTTAATTGTCCGTATGGATTATCTTCGTTAGGTATCACTCCCTTGATATGCTGATATTGACTTATTATTTGTCAAGACTTTGTAGGAATTTGATTTGTATTTCAAGTTGGACAGCGGACTGACATCATTCAGAGAACCAATGAAAGCCAGCACTCTGGTACTCAACAGCTCTTTCGTCGGCCTAGTTTGCCACCTACCGCGTTTCGAACCCAGGAACTTCCAGTTACAAGGCAAGCTAGCTCGTAGACCATTTAGTCACTGGCACCCAACTCCACAGTTGCCATCAGCCATCGTCATCAGTGAATGTTTGTTATCACTGCTGACCTAGTGGTGTCCCCCACCCCACTTATTACGAATTCTCACTAGAAATCCAGGAACTCTGCCCTGTAGGAGGTCGCTAGCGAGTCACGTGTCAGTAGCTG
Source organism: Trichobilharzia regenti (assembly GCA_944472135.2). Classification (NCBI taxonomy): domain Eukaryota; kingdom Metazoa; phylum Platyhelminthes; class Trematoda; order Strigeidida; family Schistosomatidae; genus Trichobilharzia; species Trichobilharzia regenti. The sequence goes on along the minus strand of OX235267.1, from coordinate 7,756,589 downwards.
AATGGCCTACGAGCCAGCTTGCCTTGTAAGTGGAGAGCTGTAGGTTCAAAACCCAGTGGATGCTGATGAGTCCCACACTGGGACAAAAAACAGCTGTTCAGCACTCCCTGGTTTTCCACTGGTCCTCTAACTTATATCTATCTGTTGACAAAATTTGACTAATTATTGTTAACTAACATATCACCACTTACTTGGTAAATTGTTGTGTATTGCGATAAAAATGCTATGGATGTATATTAGAGTAGAGCCAGAGATGAGAATCTAATTGCAAAGTAAATATATTTCTCGGCTCACTCCTTTTGCACATTTGCTGATCTATGTTATGAATGAATATAGCACATAGATCCTACACTGCCAGAGAACATGATTCAACTTGTTTTTTGAAAGCAATTAGTTCCTTTTATCAGTTTCGACAACACATTAAGAAGACGTAGTTTATCTGAAACGTGTAATGTATTGGCGCAACACATTTCGAACATTCTGATCACACAATCACGAGTACTTGTCATACACAGTTTTTATGGAAGGCAAAAAGGCATCAATAATTACAATACATGTCAGACTGTATACAGGTCAAGGCCACAAATAACTGAATAGGGAGATGACGCAAAGGTGTGAGTAAGAAAGATAAAAAAAGAGAAGAAAAAAAAGAGGTTTTCCAGTGGTTCTCTAACTGATGTCAGCTCATGAATAAATCCTCCATATAAAAAGAGAAAAAACAAAGCAAGGAAGGGGTTGAAAATATTGGGAAGTAAATTGGTCCTGCGTTCTAACTTGGATTACCAAGGCAGGTTTAAAGTGATAACAAATAACTTTTGGACACATAAGACAGGTTTAAGTCTTTTTATATCTAAGGCATCAATGAATTTAAGTATGTGGCCCAACCTTGTTTTATATATCGGCTTTAAGGCACTGTTGAAATCAACACCTTGTGACTCGTCTCTATAATGTGCTTCGCTATAAATGATGTTGGACATCTATTTCCGGGGTCAGTTGTGTCTGGTGATTTTATTTGTTGTTGCAGCCACTTCTTTGGAATATGTTCTGTAGCCCTAACCTGCAAAGACCGATGGATCCTCCCTCTGTACGTGTCTCCCTTCACACGTACATGTAAATTGATAAAATTGATAATTTCTCTAGCATTCTTGTTGTTTCCTCTGTCTAATATTTCAACGTTGTCCCAGTCGAATTGATGTCCGTGGTTGTCTGTGTGTAGTGAAATGAGGGAGTGAATATCATGTCTTTTGACGGCTAGCTTATGTTCGTGGATACGAAGGCGAAAGGGACGTCCAGTTTTGGCCAATGTAGTGTTCTTCGCAGTTGTTACAGTTTATTTTGTAGATGATGTTGGTTTTATCTTCTTTCGCTGTTGTGTCTTTTGGTTGACATAGAATTGATTGAAGCGACTTTGTTGGTTTGTGTACGGCGTCAATTCCTAAAGGTTTGAAGAGTCTTGTAGTGATTTCTGACATATCCTTTATGTATGGTAAGGCGATTTTCTTTGTGCTTTCCTTGGTGGACTTTGGTTTGATAGGTTGGCTTGGAGGTATATGTCTCTTGATGAAATCCCGTGGATATCCATTCTTTTGGAAGACGTCCATGAGATACTTTTCTTCAATTTTCCTTAAGGTGGGAGTGCTGCAGTGAGTCCTTGCTCTCTTGAATAGTGTTTGTATGCAATTCCTTTTGTGTGTTATTGGGTTGTTGCTGTTGTATTTCAGGATTTGATCTGTGTGAGTTGACTTTCTATAAACTTAGGTTTCTAATTCTCCTGTAGTTGTTCGCCTGACTAAGATATCCAAAAATTGTATTTTGTTCTCGGATTCCTCTTCTCTTGTGAATTTGATGTCGTTGAAGACTGAATTATAACAGCAACAACCCAATAACACACAAAAGGAATTGCATACAAACACTATTCAAGAGAGCAAGGACTCACTGCAGCACTCCCACCTTAAGGAAAATTGAAGAAAAGTATCTCATGGACGTCTTCCAAAAGAATGGATATCCACGGGATTTCATCAAGAGACATATACCTCCAAGCCAACCTATCAAACCAAAGTCCACCAAGGAAAGCACAAAGAAAATCGCCTTACCATACATAAAGGATATGTCAGAAATCACTACAAGACTCTTCAAACCTTTAGGAATTGACGTCGTACACAAACCAACAAAGTCGCTTCAATCAATTCTATGTCAACCAAAAGACTCAACAGCGAAAGAAGATAAAACCAACATCATCTACAAAATAAACTGTAACAACTGCGAAGAACACTACATTGGCCAAAGTGGACGTCCCCTTCGTCTTCGTATCCACGAACATAAGCTAGCCGTCAAAAGACATGATATCCACTCCCTCATTTCACTACACACAGACAACCACGGACATCAATTCGACTGGGACAACGTTGAAATATTAGACAAAGGAAACAACAAGAATGCTAGAGAATTTTTAGAAGCCTGTCTGGTATTTCAGTGAATCATCAATCAATAGACACATCGAGATAGACAAAATCTATCAACCAATAAGAAAGAAACTTCACACACAAAGGGTCAAAGTTCAAGTCAAGGAAACAATCAGTTCCAATACAAGTAACCTAGAAGGTGTGAAAACACACATAAGCAAGCAATCACGTCCAAGGTCACCAGGAGGGATGATTAATAAACTCGTGGAGAAATCTAAAAGCTCACTTCAGTAAATTGAAGTATGCGCTGAAGATGTCACCCAGTAGGGTGATGAAAGCTTCGCAAACTAACCATTCAGCTCAGAGAACAAAACCACATCAAAATCATCCACCTCAGCTAAAAATCTTCTCTATCATATCTAAAGAATGTTCGAAATGTGTTGCGCCATTATATTACACGTTTCAGATAAACTATGTCTTTTTATTGTATAGTTAACTTGTTTCCTTTTTTTTATTCCGTCTTAAGACAAGAGTTGAATTCATATATTAACCTGAGTCAAATTTTAAAAAATAAGATATAATTGATCCAAAAACTTACTTGTATTTCTATTTTCTTCATCTGATGAAAAATTCTGTGATTTTGCAGTTGAAATATCTCTGATAATGTTATTACTATTTGGTGTAATAATTCGTTGGTATTGTTGTTGCTGGTGTTGTTGATAAGCTAAAAGAGGTGTAGCTGGATGTCGTAATTGTAATTCACTTCGTTGATTCAAACTTGTATTGAATCGACTATAAGGTGCAAATGGTTTTAATGACCATTGACTTCCACCACCATCAGCATCCTCTTCCTCGCCATCATCATCATTGCCAACATCCTCATTCAACAAAGACTTTGAAGGTAATGAAAATGATGTGACAACATTGTGATGTTGACTTGCCGTTGTCGTTGTCGGTGTTGATGTTGTTGTTGTTGGTGGTGCTGTTGGTGACGTTTTGCTTTTATCATTCGCTAAACTAATCCTACTCAAATGATTTGTACTTGGTGATAACAGTACAGAATCAACCAATGATATAGTTTTATCATTTATGCTGTTATTATTATTATTATGAGTGACTAAAGGGGATGGTGGTGCACTGATCGATGTTGTCCCAATCGATGGACTACAAGCTGGACTTCTTGACAAAATGAATCGTTTCAATGATTTACTTGATGTAGACATTGGAATAATATCACAGAAGGAGACATCACTGTCTTGGACACACTCTCTCTGCTTGTTATCATTGCTATTGATGTTCTCATTTTGATTACTATAGATTGTTAACTGGAAGTTACTATAACCTCTTGAATTATAAAGATTAGTATGATGACTATTCGTAGAGTTAGTACGATAATAATTAACCGGCTGTTTTGGTTTCTCTGTACGGTAATTATCACTTTGAGTACTACCAAAAGAAGTAGGATTACTAAAACTACTGCTAGTATTACTAATACTACTGTTGTTAACCGCCTTTGACAGACTATCGCTAGTATTACCATCGTCCACTTTGTTCCTGGGGTTACTGCTATTATTATTATTACTGGTATTCTTATTATAGGGTGAGGCAGTTACAATCACCGTGGAATTATTCAATGTATTATGATATTTATGTATAATATTAGTATTGTTTGGTTCATCATGATAGATATAATTGATTTTATTACTTTTAATATTAATCTTATCGTTAGTATTGATTGTAACGTCGTCGTCATCGTCGACATCGACGTCATCTTCGTTGTCGACATCGTCATTATCACTCTCATTATGGACACAGTCAACATTTTTTGCATTATTCCTATAATAGTTATTGATACTGGTATTGTTATTGTTATTACTATTATTTCTTTTCGCATAGGTTGAATCTCCCGAGGAGAAATCAATAGCGTTCGACAGTCTACTTCGTATGATTGTTGTTGCTGTTGTTGTTGTTGTTGGTAGTGGTGGTGAAACAGGAATTGTTGAATCCTTCTTGAAAGTATTATCTTCGTGTATTGATGATGTTATAATTGAGATATAATGTCCATTTTTTTGTCCTTGATGTATTGTATTGGCATTTTCACGATTAACATTGATATTTGTCTTACTATTACTTATACTACTACTATTATGCGTATAATCAGTAGTATTAGTAGTAGTGGGAGTAGAATGAGTTTGAGATTCTGAGGAGGAGGAGCAGGAGGAATGCAAATATTGATTCATTGAACGTTGATTATTATTATTATTATTAATATTTGGACTACGCGTGAAAGGTGTTGGAGATAAGAGAAATACATCTGTACTTGACGCTGGGTGTTTTTGTTCATCACGAATTCCAGACACTGGATAATTTGGTATGATCACTAGTGTTTCTGATATACTTGAATTTGTTGTTCTACTCGTGGATGTACTACTACTACTACTACTATTTATTGAGGAATTTGTTGATGATATGGTTGATGAATTAGTATATGAGGAAGAATCACACGTGTACGATGATGAATCATAAGATTCTGAGACAGAGGAATCAAATTGTTTTTGACTGGTATTCGGTTGAATTAAACGAATACTATTTTCTGGATACTGGAATGTGATAAATAGTGTGGAATTTAGCGACAACAACAACAAAATCAATAACATAACTGTTCTATATATCAAATGGTGAAAAAGTCACGTAATCACTAAGTGATCAGTTCTACTTGCCTGTTTGATAAGTAAGCAAGCTTTATTGATTTTACTAGTGTTCTATTAGATGGTTGAAGGCAATCAGCAGAAAGCACTGTCTTTCCCAGGTTTCGTGCCTGTCGGCACTCAGCAGTGAGTAAGGCTTATTTACACCTTTGAAAGAATAGCTTGGTGGTACCGTCTCTCTCTCTCTCGCTGACTTCAGCACTGCGTGGTGATGTGGGGTTCGAATATCAGGAAGGACATGAGTGCCTTCAAGGCGGTTGCAGATACGCCTTGCTACCTTATTGGTGAGTGCCAACAAGTATGAAATCTAGGTGGTGTCTAAGGCCTTCCTACGATTTCCTGTAACCATATAATATCAAGAATTTACAGTGTACCGTGATAGTGATCCACCTAGCCTAGCATGTTGGACACATTAAAAACTTGACAGGCAGAATTCAGTCGGCATCAAACATAGGGCTAGGATCATGATACCAGTTAATTAGCGTCCTAGTAAGTGTGTGGTGAGAGCTGTCTGCTAGCCAAAATTGGTAAGCAGAAATATTTTTATTTTTATTTATTTATTTTTTGATTACAGCTTGATTCCACACTGTATTTTTGGTACAAGTATGGAATTTTCAGCATGGATATCGGCAGCCCAAATTTCGCAGGTCGACCATTGATATCGGGGCATCGAAACTACGACCATGTGCATGGTCGGCGAGAGTCCTAACCACTGTGCCACCGACGTCAATGTTTACGTCCCAGATCTTGGTCGTGAGAATATAAAGCAAGAGAAAAGACTAACTCAACAACCAATCATAACACACCTTACGTGGATAGATATACGGTCTGACCTTCAAAGAAACGGCCTTAAAGAGATGAAAGATTAACTTTCAGCGAGAGAGCAACCAATCAGAAGACACTGTTTCTCTGCTAACAATAACCTGTAATAATGGTACATAAAAATCTATGAATATCTGGTGATTTCCTCAGTTAAACGATCTGTTGCGTGACGCTTGTCTTCTGTTGTTATAAGTGTAGTTTATTAGAGTAGAGTATAGTAGAAAATATTTCCCATTTTTAGTTGTTTCTTGAAATAAACGATTGTGTAATAGTAGAAACAAGTGTGCTGTTACGCCACAAGGTAGTCTCTACAATTTCTTCACGGTTTACCGTTATATTATTGGAAAGAAACTATTATTGTAGGATACATACATCATCCGGTCATTACTATACAAGACAGTAGTATGAAATTACACTGATAAAAAACTAACTAGCACCAAATAGTTATTTTTAGAATTTCATTATTAGCTGACGTTAGTTAAAGAACCATTGAGAAACCCTGGTAGGTGAATAATGATGAACAGTCGGAAAGTCGGCTGACGAAACTGCTGATTATCGTCCAATGGTTCTCGAACCAATGTCAACTCATAATGACATCCTGTAACCGATCAAATCAAATTCCTACAAACCTACTCTTGATCAAACAGGTGTTTATTTTTTTGTTGTTTTGTTTTGTTTTTGGTGCGAACTGTTCTCACAGTTTTAATCACTGAAGGATAACACCACAACTATGACGAAATACCTCCGGATTCATCATCTGCCACTGTTTTTTGTTCCTTTTAGTGGGTAAAGTGTTTTGCAGATCATATTCTGTTTTTTCTTAAAATTTTATTTTACTTGTATTGATAGATCTGAATTACACTTAAAGGATGCCTTTAAACCTGAATAGACAAAAATACTGTTAAGCTCAAGGTAATCTTATCAGAAAGAGGAGGCTTGGACGACACTTAACAAAATACTGAATATCTTTCATTGGCGAATAGGAGCTTAAAGTTATTCTATTCAAAATACTTGATTAAAAAAAATATTATTACTGTTTCGTTTAACTCCTGGAGGGACATAGGGATTTAGCCAAACGTCTCCATAGAGTTTGGTTCTCCGCCAACGTTTTCACCTTGCTGCACGTTTGCCCATATGATTTCATCTCCTCTTTGCATCACCTCCTCCACATCACCCTAGCACTGACGACCAACCAACTTTCGGCTTCTTATTCGGGTTCTACTCGAGCAATGGCCTGGTGTGTGATATCACTCACTTGATGGTTTGTTTTTTCAGAGTACAGCCTCCAATCTACCTCCATTTCTCCCTACATATTTGCTGCACACTTGGTTCCTGGTTGGTTCACACCAAAAGATCCCTGTTGCTGATCATTTCTCGCCGGCCATCCGATCTTGAATAGTAAGCGAAGACAGCATTTGATGCAGGCCTGTAGTTGGTTCAAAGTGGCCTTCGTAATTCGTATCGTATTTTCATGCTGAGTGTGCTGTTAATCACCACACAGTCTTAAGAGTAATGAAAGCTTGTCTGGCTTTCCCAATCCTCGCTTTGATATCCTCATCACTTCCGTCCGCCTGTAGTTGAAACGATGCTCCCCAAGTAGGTGTGTTCTGACTGCTTTATTCCTGATTTTCCTGATTCTAAGGAAGCAAAGCAAAATATCAATCCTCTGTAACCTATATATATTCATGTAACAAACCCGTCTTTAGGCATGAAGCTAACAACCCCACCCTGTAAAGAAAGCTGTTATAAAAACTCCAGTACGATGAGTTTCCTTGCAACAAAACTTAAAGTCTGAATGGGACATGGAACGTCCACACCATGCGTGAGACTAGCAAAGCTGAGCAAATTGCAAATGGGATGAGAAATGTAATCTTGTTAATTAATTCGTGGATGATTTATGTCCAATTCACACAGAATTAAAGACCTACTGGCGAAAACTAATAAACTGGCAAAGGAATCAGTGCAGCGATTCAATTGAGCCTAGAGAAGAAGGAGGTGATAAAGAAAGACAATCGATCACCGCAATCAATAACAACATTAAGAAGCCTTAATCAATACCAATGGAGGAAATTCGAAAGACGTCACTTTCTCTATCTGGTTAAGCAGCATCCTTTCACAACTAACTACACAAGTAAGCATGAATGAAGATCAGGCAACACAAAGAAATTCATCACTTTGGAAATCTTCCCCACTCCACCTCATCATACACAACAACAAAATTCGGATTCTTTTCAACAACAATGTTAGTTAGTAAAGTTTTCTATATGGGTCAGGAACTTGCACTGCCCATCACAAAAAGCATTTCCAACAGGCCAGTGTTCATACCTTTATAAACAGCTGCTTGCTTCGCTGACTCTATATTGAAAATACAATGGCTTACTGGCCAGAAAGAATTAGTAACATGAAACTCTAGAAACTAAATAACCGACAACCTATTATTACTCAATACATATGCAGAAGAAAGTGTAGATGGATTTTGCACACTCTGAGGAGAACTTTGAATGACATCTAACACCAGGCCATTGATCAAGTGGAACACCGATTGGAAACAATGAGTGGGTCAATCGTGAGTAAAATAGAGGAGATCATCCAAAGAAGACATCAGAGATAATCGGCAATCGTGGGACCAGCTAATGGGACCACAGAGAATAGAACAAAGTGTAGATAGGTGTGTTAAAGCCTTATGTTCCACTCGGAACCCAAGGGAACAATAATAACTGTTACTTCAAGTTACCAAATGTATTATTAATTATTTAAGACAGACACCAAGACCACAATGTCACCTAGCTGACTGCGAACTCTGGTCGCACATAAAATTGAATATGAACAGTAAGGAAAACTATTGAAAATTTAAAGCATTTATACGTAGCCTGTTCGTAGGAAATCAATTTCCAAGTGTTGTTGTGTTGAACCCAGGTTTTATGAAGGTTTTTGGGGATATATCCCAATAGTTGATCTTCCCATTGAAACGATCAACTCTTTGTATGAGATTTTATCAAAACACCTATATATAAAAGCTATCGACTACAAGATTAGATTTAATGGACAAAACAAATTAAGCCATAAACTTTTGTTTGCAGGTGAATAAGATTGCATTGTTTCATTTTCAGGCAGATGTGACTATTCTACTCGTATTTTGTAAGTAGTATACGGGTAAGCAAGTGAAATTGCCATTTGTGCTATGTAAATAATGCCTACGTGTCTTTGAAAACGTACTAGTTTTTATTTTGGAAACAGTCTAACAAAATCAGTAAGTGATACGTTAGTTCGGCTGAAAAAGGGTGCACACTAAGCATTAGCTATGAGACGATATGTGAAACGACGGTGATGTTTTGGTACAGCCTCGAATAATCTTACTTAAAACCCAAAGCTGCTCATTTATGCTCAAATAAAATGACATAAATACAATTAGCGTAAACCGAACTTTTCTTCTCAAAACATTTTTATTCTTTGTATTTAATGTTGGTGAACATTGAATGTTTTGTTTATTCGGACTGGTCTCCATATGGTGGGAGACAACAATTGCTTTCGTTGTTTTATCTTAAGCTAGTTGACAGAGGACTGGAGAAATAGCATCAGAAGTATTAGTGTACATTTTATTAACATTTATTCACAGATTTTTCGCATAGTAATGTGTAACATAGTAATCATGTCTCGTAATCGGTGGAGGAATAGGCGATTATATTGTTCTTCCGTTTTCTGTTACTCCGCGTTGGTTACTCTGCATGGTATTTGATGGGTTAGGCGTAGTCTTCTGAGATCAGCGATAGATTCAGGATCTTAGCTATCTTGACATTTAGCACATTATGTTTATTGTTGTTAGTAATAATTTGTCTTTCTTATCTTATTCAAATTTATCAATGCTAACAATTTTATGATATTCTAAAGGGATTGACAAAACTTTAGTCAAAATTAAGGATATGCAGCAATTTTCTAATTTGATTTGAGGGAAGCACTTCCTAGTTAGACTAATGTGCCATCTTAAAAACTACCTGAATACTGACCAGCCTACTGTATAACGCCTTCAACAGTACGAAAGTAACAAAAGTTGTTTCACGTTAGCCTTTTTCTAACGACGATTATCCATTCTTTTTGCATTTCGAGTAGAATACAGGCCTCCATGCTTTCTTGTAATTTCACTAGTGGTAGTGTTGTTTGTTTGTACGGTAGGATTTTGTTAGCCTCACGCCCAATCATTCCTCTTTAAATCCCATTTACTATCGGTGAGTAAAGTAGACGAGGTTTACGAATCCGTTATTCAAGGAACTAGGGGGGAAGGACCTTGATGAGTGGTTAATGACCATGCTACAAAAACCGAACCACCAACTTATCAAAGTACCAAGATTTAATCCTTTTTGTATACCTTATCACAAGAATAACATAGTTACAAACACAAGTCCAAAATAATAATAATAATAATTTAAAGATAGTATAATATACACAAATTATTTTAAACATGATTACTACCTGTTTATCATTTTTGTACGTGACTATTGTATTCATCGTAGTGGACGCAGCAGAAGAAGGCACAGTAATTGTGGCGTTATTTGTAGCTGAACTGCTATTTACACTATTCGTTATTGTAGTTGTTGGCAGTGTTACATTCGTTGTGTATATACACTTTTCCATTGGTGTTTTCACTATACCACTTGTTTCTGAATGTTGACCTGGTCGTTCAAAATCTCTAATAACAATGATGGATTTTGATGAAGTTGTTGAATTATTCCTGAAGATCCATAACAATCTGAACTGAGTTTTATAAAATAAAAGATAAATTATTATTAACATTATCCACATAATAAGGATTATTAATATAATAATGGCTTCAAGTATTGATTTGTAGAGATTTGATTGATTGGTTACAGGATCTCATCATAAGCTGACATTAGTTAGAGAACCACTGCAAAATCAACAGGGAGTACTGGACAGCTAGCTGTTTCGTCAGCCTAGTTAGAGACTCTTCATGAGTACGCACCCACCGGGGTTCTAATTCAGAACCTTTGTTTCCAATGCGAGCAAATGGGAAGTCGTGACCAGTGGAGGGTGCAGCAGGTCGGTGTGAGGACAAATACTCACCAGCAATGAATGACATTGACTAGCAGTAGCGGTATGTCGTGAATTGACAGAAGTTAGAATTCATGGGCTGGCTGGCCATTGGATCGGGTCCCAGTGGTTTAATGGTCTACGAGCTAACTTGTAACCTGAGGTACTGGGTTCGAACCCCTGTGGTTGGTGCGTACTGGTGAAAAGCCCAAACTAGACTGACGAAACTGCTGGCTGTCTAGTACTCCAGTGCAGGTTTTCCAATGGTTCTCTTACCGACATCAGCTCATGATAAAATCCTGTAACAAAGAATATAAAATAAGAGTGGTAGAAAAGGCGTAAATCAGAGCAAAAAAATTCAGACATACTGGACAAACAGTAATGTTCACTTTATGGTGAGAGCTGGCTGTGAACAAGCCAAAATTGTAGACAACAACTCACTTCAAAAAGGTTGTTTGCGTCCCGAATCGATGTCATGAGAAAAAAACACCCAATAACAAAGCTTAACCTTGAGGAATTCACCAACCAATCACAGCAGACTTAAAGTGTGCCAATACGATTCGCGGATATACGCCTTAACTTTCTAAGGAATGGGATCACAATCAGTACAGAGTAACATTTGTAACAAAAATTATATTTGTAAAATCTCAGCGAGATTGAAATGAGTAATTCCAACGTTTCCTGTGTTCGGCAATCCGGTGGTCCGAACTTCTTCAGGGAAATCAATCGAAATTAACATAAAAGAGGTTTATATATATATAAAAGGAACGTTTCTTGTTTTTAAAAACTTTGTCCAATCATAAGTCATAAAACAAGCATTAACAAGTATAACAAACAAAATTGTATGAAATAAAGTATAACTATATTTCAATAGTTTACACACAAAGATAAGTTTTGTTATTGGTAATATTTTGAGCAAAATTACTGCCCGTGTTCACACCACTGTTGGAATTGTTTTTCATTAAAATTGTATGAGCTGTGATCAAAATTTGACCTCGGACTCACAAATATTTGTCTACCTTTGTTAAACATTTTAAACACAGTGTGCATGCGTGTGCGGGTAAACAGTTGTAAAACAGTTTCTTAACGTCTCCATAAGAAGATATAGACAGTCAGGAACTTTGACCAAGTATTATTAATTAGTGATACATATCCATTTTTTATTTATTTATTAATCAGGATTTCCTATGCATCAGCTAACATCACACCCTCATGTCTGTTCATACCGCTAGTATCTAGAATTTATGATTAGACGTATTTTCAAAATTATGGTGTTTAGGATTAGAGTTTAGTTGAAGCACCCTGACGAACTTATTACTTTGTCTTCTTTCTGAACAAAGTTTTTAAAAACAAGAAACGTTCCTTTTATATATAAACCTCAGTTTTGTTAATTTCAATTATTTTCCCTGAAGAAGTTCGGACCACCGGATTGCCGAACACAGGAAACGTTGGAATTATTCATTTCAATCTCGGTGAGATTTTACAAATATATAATTTTTTACAAATGTCTACTTCTCACTCGGCGCCTAAATATTTTAGAATTATTCTGTCAAATCCTGACGACAGTTCATTTGAAGTACGGAATAACTTTCAGCAAGAGAAACAATCAATCAGATGAGACTGTCTCTCTGTGAATAATAACGAATAATGATGTACATAAAAATATATAAACATTTGATTGCATGGAGGATTTAATCATGAGCTGACATCAGTTAGAGAACCACTCGAAAACCTGGGAGTACTGGACAGCTGTTACATCCTAGTTTGGCAATCTTCATCAGTACGCACCCACACCACGGGATTCGAACCCAGGACCTTCTGGTTACAAGGCGAGCTAGCTCGTAGACCGTTGAGCCACTGGAACCGATCCAATGGTCCTTGAATTCTAACTTCTGCCAATTCACGATACTTGAAAATATAAATATTTCTTGATTTCCACAATAAAGGATCTGTTGCCTTGACCTTGTCTTTTGTCGTGACACAAGTATCTACCTCTATAAATATATCATTAATGTGGTCAGTTTTGTTGACACAACAACAATTACTACTACTCACAAATATGAGTGAATTATTATTCTTAACATTTTTATTACAAACACAAGAAGAGAGTAAACAAATCGATTAAATCACAAATAGATCTAGGTTCTGCTAACATCAACTATTTGCCTGTCTGTGATGGAGATATATGTATATTATTATAGCCACAAGCAAAACATATTTAAGCATATTTTAGAGTATCACTATTCACCTGAAACATGAAATGTTTCTACCCTATAAATGTACAACTTACACACACTCACACACACAGACACACAAGCATAACGATTTTCTCTGTCTGTCGTATACAGAGAGAGTGTGTGTGTATAAATAGTGCTCAGTTAATAAAATATATTCTCATCAATTATTCCATTGAATTTATTATTACTATTATTCACTAGAAATAGAATATTATTATTATTAGTAGTAGTAGTATTATCAGAATAATTATCAGTAATTGATTCATTTACTGTTTCTAATTGTATATTACTAACAATATTTATACATATATACACATATATGATCTATGTCATTAAACGAGCATGTATGAGTATACACGGTCTATTGTGTAATACAATGAAATTCTTACTTTTATGGTGTAACGATGGTTTACTGTGTGGTTGTGTGTGTGTGTGTGTTTGTACGTGGCTGTGTGTGGGGGAGTTGAGGGTGGATGACATTAATGTCAAGAGGATGAATGGATGGTATCATAAAAGAGTATTTTATTGCTACAAAATTAAACAATCATCACCTATCAATTGTAAGTATTCACAGTTGATACATTTTCAGCTCAATTCAGCACTGTTGGTTCTGTAGTGTTCAACTTATTCTACTCTATTCTATGCTTTTGAGTTCACAGAGTAGAACATAGGACTTCTTCAAGGTTGAGATTTGAAGTTTCAATAGAAGTGGTGTTTATTTTTTTTTTACAGGATGGGCTTTTGTGGCGTCATGTCTAGTCTAGTCTTCCGTCTTTGTTGGGCTTACAAGTGGCTAGTTTTGTGTGTGTGTGTGTGTGTAGAGGGTGGGATGTCGTTTAAAGAAAGGAACGTCAGAGGCCTTATGTAGGATTCTCAGTGACACTGAAATTAATATGCTACTTAAACCAACCAATATGAATTCAGTGCTACTTACTATACGCACGGGTCAGAGACTTGCCATTGCACTGAGTCACGAAGGCCACTTCGAACAAACTATATACTTTCATCAAAGACTTTCTTTGCTCAGTACTCAAGATCAGATGACCAACGTGAAGAGATCAGCAACAGGAATCTCTGGGAACGAGCCAACCCATCAGGAACCAATTGTGCAAGATATATGCAGGAAGAAATAGAGGTGGATTGGCCATACTCTGAGAAAACAAACCATCAAGTGACATCACTAGATAAGCCATTGCTCGAGTGAAACCTGTACGGGAAGCGGAGAGTTGGTCGTCCAAGGGTGACTTGAAGGAGGTCTTGTGAAGAGGACATGAAAGTATGTAGGCAGACTTGGAGCCATGGCAGAGAACCGAACAAAATAGGGACGTGCGGCTGAAGCCTTATGTTCCTCTAGGAATTAAAGGAAATATTTTTTTTAATAGTAATATTAAACCAACCAACCAACTCTCTCAGAGATAAACTTTGTTGGCTAAATGATCCAATAGATCCAACTGAGAAATATAATCTAATTTAGTAAATGTCATGTAATGACTATGAGATCAATTATATAAGTCAGACTAGTAGATCGGGGTCAACTAGATTATTGGAATATAAAAATTTAGCTGAATCTGTAATGACTGACCTAGAACAATCCTCAGCTATTACATTACATCCACTTGCATGTAATCACACAGCAGTAGGGTGGGACTAGATGAGAGTATTTAAAAAGTATTTTAGTTAGGTGGTGTTAGGTGTTCCTCGATTCAACACCACCCACGTACAATCGGAATGATACAACGCATCACCTATATTGGAGATATGGAAAATGGCAACAAACAACAAGGGGATGTTGGAGAGAGAGAGAGAGGTAGGGAGGGTATATATATGTATATATAAGACAAATTGTGGAACCGTGTTGCTAAAATTAATACGATTATGTGCATCAGTAATTTATGCTCAAAACCTTGTCAACCAGTTGTTAATAATACTGCCTGATCATCACTGTGTGTGATATTGAAAATAAACTTATATATATATAACATGGTATTACCTCTTTCATAATGCCCAAGTTCTACGCTTACAACGATGAGGGAATAAAGGTGTGTGCACAGTCTGAGAATCGAACCCTAGACCATGTGAGGCGTTGGTTAGCAATCATTGCACCGATAAACCATCCCAAGGCGTGCTCAACTTAACAGCTGCTTAAATTTATTCGCGCGCTTTTCGACTACTGCGTTACATTTTGCTTATTAATAAAAAACTCTCGTTTCTGTAAAAATTTTATGCCAAGAGTTTGTGGAAACTATCACAATTATTAACCTTTCGAACACTGAATCCAAGAATACAATCTTATTGACAGATAATACATATAACTAACTATTTGGATTTGTGGAATTTTTAAACATAAACACATCTATAATTGTATATATTGTTGGATTTATATGTTCAAGTTGGTCCAAGTCAGTGAGTTTATGGTTGAGATATCATTTTAGTTAACTGTGCTGAACTATATTGCATGTTGTTTTATTGTATAGCTGTTGTCGCTTTTTGCCCTTTTTTTCTGTGAATTGTTTCCTTTTGTTGATGTTGTTCTCATTGTTTGTCCGTTATTTTCCGATTTTGAGGAGAGCAACCCAAAAAGTCGCTTCTCTCTAAACTTTAACTTAATGTAATCATTCCTTTCTCAGGCGTGAGGCTAGCAACCCCACCCTGTAAACAAAATTGCTAAAGAAACTTCAGTACGATGAACCTCTTTGCACCAAATAAATTTATTTATATGACCATTTGATTTAGAGGAATGAGACGATAGCATATAGTAGATTGATGTATGCATGGATTAATGGATGGATGGGATCCACGATATGCGTTTCGCTGTATCTAGGATTCGCCGGTTAAGTAGATGTACTTTTGTTCCGCAGTAAGGTTAGTAATCATTGTTCCTACTGAAGCTAGAAACTAGTACCAATGTGGTGAAAGCTGGCTACTAGCCTAAATTGGTAGACAGTAGTTTACGTCAATGTTTATGACCCAATACTGGTCGTGAGAAAATATGAACAGATATTGATTTTGCGTAGGCGGATACAGTTAAAATATAGATGATCTGACATTCATGAAACAGCCACAAAGAAAATGCAAGGTTAACTTTCTGTGAGAAACAACCAATCAGAAGACTATGTTTTTCTACTAACAATAATCTATAATAATGTACATGAAAATCTATAAATATGCGTTGATTTCCTTAATAAATGATTTGTTGCCTGGCCCTTGTCTTCTGTTATTACACCAATAGTTTCACACTCTCAAGTGTTATCCACAAGATAATTTGGGTGGCGACAGCCAACTCATGTACAACAGGTATCAACAATTATTTAACTCAGTTTGGAACTTCCCGTTGATTGATTGAACTCTGAAGTGCTCTATCTCAGATTGACATGTCGGTAAACTGTGAAGATGCTTCAGCGATTTCTGATGATTTAACCTGAAGTAATTAGGTGGTGGATGGTTACAAGTAGTGGAATCCATCCACGATTCGCATTCCATTCTCTTCAGAATTCGTCATCATCCACTAGTTTACTTCAATTTAAATAATTAGACATCATCGGAGTATTATGCACAAGGAGCCGACATGTCAGCTTGAGGCTGAGCAATTCGGAGTCCAATCAATAGACTGGAAGATTCAAACTGATTTACATAACGATAGTAAGCAGGTTACAAATTAATCATTTCGTCATTCAACAACTAAGTATAGATTTCATGATGCGTGATTTCCAAGTTTCACTAATCGCCAACATGCCACAATTATGGCCTGTTTTCATACTCATGTTGATGAGTCACTAGAGTTCACCAAATAAAAAAAGGTTGAAACTTTTATCATTGAGTTCCATCCTTAACTTTATTAATTAAACGTGTTACAAAACATTTGGTATTCCTATTTTACCGATTATTTCATACAGTGAAGCTGGAAATCCATAGAAATCAGTCTAAATCTTTTAAGAAACATGATAACGTAAAACTGTGAAATGATAAACTTAGCACGTTTGAATTTTTAGAATCTTTTCAAGTAAAATAAGAAAAAAACAAGTCAAATCTCGATTCTCCGTTTACTGAAATCCTGGTACAGTAGCAAACTAGGCCGATGAAACATCTGTCCATTGTTCCCGATTACGTGAGTCAATAGATCAATGCTAGAGCATACATACTTCACCAGCCACGTGAGAGGTTAGAGTTAGATCCCTGCCCAGAAGAAAAGGAAGATTGGCAACTAAGCCCTCCCCTAACCACCACCACCACCAGCACACATCCCCGCTTATGAGACTGCGAAATGTTAAAGTCTGATGTTTCCCTCGGAACTTAAGGAACAAACAAACAACATTGTTTGGTTCATAAAAGATAGGTGTCTTATCATTATTTCCATCTAGTAAATCGTGTGACAGGATCTCAGAGCTTTTTAAAAAAACAAAACTGTCTTTTTCGATGTTATTTAGTGATTTGCTAAACATACATTTTGACTGACCAAAGTGGCAAGCAATTCTCCAGCTGTTAACTACATATCGAACCATCTTTTTTCTTCATTTGCTTGACCTTAGTTTTAACTGTTTCTTCTTCGATCCCAACTCGTTCGGTGAGAATATTCTCCGTTGATTCATGGCACTGTTAGCGAAAATTTTGACTTCTGATGCTGTTACTATTGCCTTTTAAATAGAATCGCTATAAACTGAAGAAAAATCGTCTTTTCCCTGCTTTTTGAACATCCCATGATATCGTGTTTCTCAAAGAAGTTTTGTCGACTATATAGTAAAAGGTAGAGACCGGTATTTTGCGTTCAGGCAGATGGTAACCGAGTAAATTTAGTCCTTACATCCTACGCCACTTTAAGCGCCTAAAAGAGCTTCATTTTATTTCATTATGATTGTAATTTCTCACTGGCATTTTTGCACAGCATGGATCAACCTTATACATTTTATTGTGATCTATTATCAGGCATACATTATACTTGTCTGTGACAGAATATTAGTTTGTACCTAGATTATTGTTTCTTTTGGTTCCTAGAGCGACATAGGGTTTCAGCTGCACGTCTCAAATGCGCTCGTTTCTCCGCCAACGTTTTCATCTTGCTGCACGTCTGCCCATATGATTTCATCCCCTCTTCACATCACCTCCTCCAAGTCATCCTCACACTGATGACCAACCAACTTTCCGCTTCCCATTCGGCTTTCACTCAAGCGATGGCCTGGTGTAAGATGTCACTTGATGGTTTGTTTTCTCAGAGTATGGCCAATCCACCTCCACCTGCATATTTGTTGCACAATCGGTTTCTGCTGGGTTGGTTCGCTCACTGCCAGAGATCCCTCACTATTTCTGATCTTTTCTGGCCGGCTATCTGATCTTGAGTAGTACTGAGAGAAGACAGATATTAATGAAGACCTGTAGATTGTTCGAAGTGCCCTTCATGATGTGGCACCAAGTCTCTGATTCGTATAGTAAGTAGTACTGACTTCACATTGGAGTTGAAAATCCGGATCTTATTTTCCATGCTGAGTATGCTGTTGATCTCCCTACAGACTTGAGAGTAGTGAAAGCTTGCCTTGTTTTCCTGATTCTAGCTGCTTCGATATTCTCATCAGTTCCGTAGTACCTAGACTACTCAACCAGTAATGATTACAACAAATAAAACCATCCCTATTATTACTAATTATTATTATCATTAATCATTTCTTGCTGGTGTTTAGAATATCACAGTTATTCATCTTCTAGCATCCAACAGCCAAGTGAAGTGATAAAAATAATAATTCATGAAAAATACTCATCCAGACGTGAATATAAGAACAAACAGTTCAGCGAAGAGTCTCGTTTCGATGGCGAATTCATTCACTTAGCTGTGCAGTCTCAGTGATATATAGCAGTCTTGAATAAATAGAACAAAAGATCACTCAGTTGAGGAAGACACTACTTAAGAATAGCTATCATTTACGCTTTATAGGTGATATGTACCCATATAATATGTGTGTTTGTTTGACAATCGGTTATATTTTACTATGTATACAAGGATCGATATTCCATTATAATTAGCCAATCATGTTAAGACTGTCTATTGATTTGTTCGTTTTGGATATTCGCTCACACACTTGTGTTCACACACTTGTTCGGACATTCATATATTTTGCTCGCACACTTTTGTGTGATATATTTTGATTCTCCTTGTGTTTTGGAAAACAGAAGTATCATCGCAAACCTAGTGGTCTTCTGATTTCCGTTTTTCTTGTGTCAGGACTATTAAATTCTCGACCAGTACATAACAATAGGTAAACACATAAAACCGAAAATCAACAAAGAAAATAAAAAACCATTTTTGTGCTGAGGAAGATCCCATACATGAATGTGGCATTCAAAGGCAACCTTCTGCCTAACAACCTAGACAGCAGAATATCAAACGCCTTGAAAAGAACATTCTCTGAGGCTACATTACGACTGATATTCTCAGGCCGATCATTTTTCTTCGACAACTTTAAAGGTAAACAATCGCATTTGATCACGTGTATCTACCAATTTACTTGCTCATATGGAGCGAGTATATATATATATATATATATATATATATATATATATAGGTCGTTCGATGCGTGTTTTATCTCAAAGAGTTAAAGAACATTATCTTGATTGGCTACAAAAGGAGTGCTATAACTAAACATATATATATTCAACGCTGATCATTCAGAATGCGGGGAGAATTCATTCACAGTTATCCAGAAAGTCAAAAGATGCGTCCCGAAAACAATAGGCTTCCGTAGACTTCTCACTGTGGAGAACTTAGCGATCCGGATGGACAACCATGATTTCTGTGAACAGGAGAAACATCTACATCCTCTGCTTCTACCTTGAGTATAATTCCAAGTTCGACTACTTTGTCACTAATACTATTTTTTAAATTTTTGTATGACATTTTGATAACATCTCTTTTCGTTAACTAAAGCTTTATTTACTCCTTCTACCCATTACATAATTTATTCCAAACACTTGTCTCCATTCTCTTCCAATAACATCCTATTTTTCTAGTTATCCTCAATATTACGTGACTTTTGTGAGTATTAAATAATCCTCAACCCCTTTAGTTACAATTTGATTATTCACCACATTTCTTGAAACATTTTGATGACGTAAACAATTATTATTATTTCCTTTAGTTCCTAGAGGAACATAGGGCTTCAGCTGCATACCTCCATTGCCTTCTGTTTTCTGCCAACTTTTTAACCCCACTCCAAGTCTGCCCACATGCTTTCATCTCCTCTTCACATGACCTCCTCCAAGTCACCCTTGCACTGACGACCAAGTGAATTGCCGCTTCCATTTCGGGTTCCACTCGAGCGTTGGCTGGTCTAGTGATGTCGCTTACTGGTTTCCTCAGTGTATGGCCAATCCATCTCCATTTCTTCCTGACTATTTGTTTCAGAGGTCCCTGTTGCTGATCTTTTCTGGCCGGCCATCTGATCTTGAGTATTGAGCGAAGACAACCGTTAATGAAGGTTCGAAGTTTGTTTGAGATGCTCTTTATGACGCGCTGGCCAAGTCTCTGATCCCCACGGTGAGTAGTACTGACTTCACATTGGAGTTGGATATCCGGATCTTATTTTTGATGCTGAGTGATGTTGACCTCTACACAGACTTGAGAGTAATGAAAGCTTGTCTTGCTTTTCCGATTCTTGCTTTGATATCCTCGTCAGTTCCGTCCGCCTGTAGTTGAAATGATGCTTCTCAGGTAGGTGGGTAGGTAAAGGAGATTGTTTCTTTCAGGTTCCTCCCATTTGTGCTGGCTGATTGTTGTCCGTTGTTGTTGTTGTTGGTGGTGGTGGTGGTGTTGGCCAGGAATCTTCATCACCTCTGTTTTCTCTATGTTCACCAGTAGTCCTATCTTTGATGCTTCTTGTGCCAACTTGTTGCTTTCCACTTACATGTCTTCCATTTTGTGGAAGACGTAAACAATAACTCTAAGTAATTTTTATTCTTGTCTGACAGACCTAGTGTAGACAGACATACACAAAAGTAATTGTATATCGTTGTGATTTTACAGCTGAATGAATAAATTCACCGAAGAGAAAAATAACAATATTAATTATAATAAGGGAATATTGCAAAAAACTAAGAGAAATGAAGATTAGTATTCGTGAGAATCGGATCAACCTGAAATTAAAAGTTCACACTTCAGGAGTTATACAGACGAATAAGCACTCAAGGGGCTTTTAAGTGTTGGCTTTCAGGAATCTGACCACTTTCAGGCTAGATCACATGCTATCATCAGCAAAAAAGTCACTGAAAACCAGGAGACATTGGACGAGTGTTTCGTCCTAGTAACACATCAGTGACTTTACCGGAGATCGAACGCAACTCGTTCTTTTTATAGGGGGAGTCGAATAAACAATTTATTTAATCACTTGGATGTGACCCAACACTTCACGGACTCTAAATACTGCTGATTAGATTCCCACTAAAGTCAACTGTGCGAAACCACTGAAGAGTTCAAAACTCGGACGAAACACTTGTCCAATACTAGCTGATTTCAAGTGGTTCCGTATAACTGATGAAAATTTGTGGTCTAACGTGAAACCAATCTTGTGATTGTTTTAATAACAATTAGCATTTGAAAACAACATTGAGTTATCAAAAAAAATCACGAATTTAGACAAAGGTTAATTAATAATGGCCTTATCTGAGGACCGTTTTCTTCGAATTCGTTGTTACAAAGATAAACTGATATTCAAGTGTTGGTTTGTAAGGATTTGACTAGTCATTGGATTTGGTCATGAGCTGAAATCAAGTGGGCAAAAACTGGAAAACCAGTGAGTGCTGGGCATCCGTTTTGTCCTACTTTGAGGCTCATCAAAGGTTTGCACCTGCTCAACTTCAAGGACTGATATCCACGATCTTCCGGTTACAAAGTTAGCTCACAGACCAATAAACCACTGGGAGCCAACTCCTCAGTAACCAGTCCATGAATTCCAACTTCTGCCAATTCACGCACGATACAGTGTAACTGGCACCAGCCAATCTCATCGCTGACTAGTATCTGTCCTCACACCCGACCTGCTGGACCCCTTGTGGTCACTACTTTCCACTAGAACCCACCCAGATAACTACCTACATGAATAGTGTAAACTGCTAGTGGGTATCAGATTGATATTCAAATACTGGTGTGTAGGGCCATTGGACCAGGTTCCAGTGGCTTTATGGTCTACGAGGTCAACTTGCAACCGGCAGATCGTGCGTAAGAATCCTGGCATTGAGTGCGTACTACTGAGAAGTCCAAGACTAGTCTGACGAAACAGCTGTCCAGTACTACAGTCAGAGTTTTCCAATTGTTCTCTAACCGATATCAGCTCATGATGAAATCCGGTAACCAACAGAATTCCTGCAACCCAACAAATGAATAACAAAGATAAACGTCAAAATCTTCAGAAAGTTCTTGTGCGAGGATGCGTTCACATTGGATTTGTAGAAATAAGCTGTCCAGTGCTCAGTTCACTAGGCTTAACTACATAAAGCCTAAAAATTCGGTAAGATGTCACTAACCACTTGCATATAATGTCACTGAATATAGTTGAAGATGAACGTCTGAATGTTATGACTAAAGGTAAAAGATATCTTGGATGGAAAACTCAGCCCAGAAAAGACTGAACTGTAGAGAAATAAATCATGTGTGAATCAAGTTTTAATGCCTCTCATCATCAGTGAACGCAGTCCAGAAAGGCAGCCAATTCTCTATCTCAGCTTCATCGACCCTGAAGGAACCTTCAACACCGTAAACCTTGAAGTAAATTGACAGCTGTTTCAACGAAGAACATAGTATGCCTCAGATATCTGTACACCTCATTCAACATCTGAACGACTATATGACGAAAATTTGAATCGAATAGAGGGGTAAGACAATGTTGCCTACTGTCGACACTGATATTCCTGATTTTGGTCGACTGAATCATGAGGTAGACCACGAGGAGTGAGAAGACAGACACACAGTGAAATGACAAGGAATCCAGAAAATCCAGATTTCACTAAAGGTTTGTGTCTGGTGCCTCGCATAGTCAAAGAATAATAAGTGGAATCCCACTGATCTGCAGAAGAGGTGGCGAAGAAAGAAATTCAGTTGAATATCGAAAAAAACATAACAGCAAGTATAGTTCGTTCAATTGAAGAATCCTGAAGGAAGTTGTCTGTTTCACATATGCTAAACACGAAGACTTTAACTACATGCGAAACAGATGAGGATGGCAAATCGACACACCGTCGGGTTGGGAAAACTAAACAGTCTCTTACTGTTGTGAAATCAGCGTAGAAAATTATAGCACATACCGAAACGAACAACAGGAATGTCAAGTTATTCCATGCAGACACTTGACGACGTTCTTATCATGAACAGCATTTTCACACCGAAGATAAAACGGCCAGAAAGGATAAGTGGCGAGAAATTCCAACAGGCAGTAGACCAGTTGACAACTTATTGCCTAACATGTATTCGGAAGAAAGTAAAGTGAAACCTTACATACTTTGTGCAGACTTTCAATTGAAGTCACAGTTCAGGCTTTCAATTGAGGTCTAAATGTACAGTGAGGAGTTTAACGTCAGAGAAAGATATGATGGTTATATGGAAAGAAAGTAAAAGCTTTTAAGTGTCAGGATGTACACCAAAATTGATGATAGCCAAGTGAGTTGAATGTAAATCTTTCCTTGGACACAAGTTAACAATGAATGTGAAAGGTCCAGTCTCTTGATATCAGTATAAACGTGAGAACTGTGGTGGTCGAGTATAACTCCATTATAGATAAGATTTTATTTTGATAAAGTGTCACACAGTGTAGTGTTATACAGTAATATTAACTGATAACGATGTTTTGAGCACAAACTTTTGCCACTCATAATAATATCAAGTCATTCACAGAACATTTCTCCTTCATTCATATACATGAGAAAACTTATGATTAGACATTTGAATAAAATCAATACAAGATAAAGTAGATTCAGGAATAATATTAAGGTTATCGATAAAATACAATCAGAATTTCATCATGAGCTGACATCAGTTAGAGAACCATTGGAAAACCTGGGAGTACCGGAAAGCTGTTTCGTCCTAGTTCGGGACTCTTCAGCAGTACCCACCCATACCACGGGATTCGAACCCAGGACCTTCTGGTTACAAGGCGAGCTTGTATACCATTAAGCCACTGGGACCCAATCCAATGGTCCTTGAATTCTAACTTCTGCCAATTCACGATATAGCGCGACCGCTAGCCAATGTCTTCGCTGGCGAGTATTTGTCCTCACACCCGACTAGCTGCACCCTACTGGTCACGACTTCTCAATGGAACCCAGGTAACTACCTATCTGAATAGGGTCAGTCGCCAGCGAGCATCTCATTGGTATTCAAGTATTGGCTTGTAGGGATTTGATTGGTTTCAAGATTTCATCATGAGCTGAGATTAGTTAGAGAACCATTGGAAAACCTACAAACCAACACTTGAATACTGATGAGGTGCCCACTGGCGACTGGCCCTATTCAGATAGATAGTTACCTGGGTTCCAGTGAGAAGTCGTGACCAGTAGGGTGCAGCTAGTCGGGTGTGAGGACAAATACTCGCCAGCGAAGACATTGGCTAGCGGTCGCGCTATATCGTGAATTGGCAGAAGTTAGAATTCATAGGTTGGCCATTGGATCGGGTCCCAGTGGCTAAATGGTCTACGAGCTAGCTCGCCTTGTAACCAGAAGGTCCTGGATTCGAACGGTGGTAGTAAGGGTGTACTGATGAAGGGTCCCGAACTAGGACGAAACAGCTGTCCGGTACTCCACCGGTTTTCCAATGGTTCTCTAACTGATGTCATCTCATGATGAAATCCTATAACCAATCAAATCCCTACAAACCAACACTTGAAAATACAATCACATGGGAAATAAGACGAATGTTTTTATAGTCAAAATAAGTAATTTGTTAGAATGTTATGATGCACGTGAATTGAAATACAATTTTAAGATAATTTATTATCCTCCACTGATTTGACTAGTGGTAATGATATTTTCCATATCTATGGTATTTGCTCTGAGTCGCTTCTATTGCTTGTGTCGGGTATAGACTTGATGAACCAGGATTCACTGATCTCTCTCTTTCTCTAATTGGTTCATCGAGTCTACACCCAACACAACACATGTAACAGAAATGACTCAATTCAAATACCAGAGATATGCATGGAAAATGTCATTACCACCAGTCAGTCAGTCAAATCACAGGAGGATAATAAATAACCTTAAAATTCTATTTCAATTCACATTCATTATAACATTACAACAGGTTACTTATTTTGACTATAAAAATATTTTATCCCCCATCTGATTGTATTTGATTGATAACACTCATATTATTATTATTATTATTATTTCTGAATGTACTTTATCATCTTATATTGATTTTTATTCAAATGTCTAATCATCAGTTTCACTCATGCATATAAATGAAGCACAAAAAGTTGTGTGATTGACTTGATATGATTATGATTGACAATGGTTTGTGCTTGAAACGTGGTCATCAGTAAATATTACTGTATAACCACACTGTGTGACACTTTATCAAAAATAAAATCTTATCCGTGTCCAGTCTCTTCTTTAGTGCAGACCGAATACTATCAGCCAACTTTCCAATGTGACCACCATGCTGAGTGGTTGTTGATATTAGACGGTTGTAGTTGATCAGTAAAGGGTTCTGTCTGACCCAAGTATCGTGCTAGTTGGCACTCACTAGTCAGTCAACTAGGCGATTCTGCGGCCAACTTTTGTGGAAAAACTCATGTCACTTCTAAGATACGAACCCGCATCATCATCCAATGAGAGCTGCAGTCCGTCAGAGAGACATTACCACCGAGTTATTTTGGCTGTCAATTGACCTCTTGCAGGACTGACTTACTCTATTGGATACTTTGATTCGATATTAGTTAGTGACTAGTATAATGTGTCTAGTCCTCCTATATTATTCGGTGCAGACTTAATTCTATCAGTCAATGGAGACCTATGGATGAAGCCGTATATTCCGCTCTCAACTCAAGGAATGTATAATAATAATAATAATAATAATAGCAACTTATCGAAATATTCAGTGAAGTGCTTTCGTTCTAATACTGTAACTACGTTTATCAATAAACATATATGCATATATGTACAAAACAAGGGTGTGTATATGCAGGTGTCTAAGCGACAGAAATGTCATTCCTCACTCACTATGACATCAAATTACAAAATATTTTGATTGAATTCTTAAATCTTAATTCTTAATTACCTTCATAGCATACATAGTATGATTGACCAGTTCACACTTTAGAAAACAAGATACCTCAATAGAATACATACATATACACATATATATATATATATATGTCATTGTATAACACACCACATTTAACACTATAAACATCTATCTATAGAGCACACAAATTGAGCACAATCCATGTCAATAAATAAATAAATATGATTAACCAACTGATTACTTCATCATTGAATAAAATCATAACGAATGATGACTTGACAATGCTAAACTCATTTATGTACAATAAACATTCCATTCAAGTATGTTACTTATACATTCTTATGTCAGTCATCAGATACAATATATGTATATTCTATAGTTGGTTAGTTAGTTTTGTTTTTACGAGTTTATCACGGACTGATATCAGTTAGAGAAGCATTGAAAACCAGCCAAGGAGCAGTGCCAGACAGCTGTTTCATCAGCCTAGTTTGAAAATCATCTCCAGTACTCACCCACCCCAAGCCAGGGTTCGAAGCCAGGACCTTCCGGTTACAAGGCAAGCTAGCTCGTATACCATTCAGCCAACAACTGGGACCCGATTCAACGGCCAGAGCGTGAATTATAACTTTTACCAATTCGTGTGTTTAGCGAAAACACCAACCACTGTCGTCGGTGGAACATCCATCCAAACATTTGACTGGATGGAGCAAACTGGTCACGACTTCTCACTAGAACTTACTCTAGGAATCTACATCCCATCGTGACCAGTGAGTTTCATCCAGTCACATGTGAGGATAGATGTCTCACTGATGACATTGGTTGATGCCAGTCGCACCAGATGCATCACGAATTGGTAGAAGTTATAATTCACGCTCTGGCCGTTGAATCGGGTCCCAGTTGTTGCCTGAATGGTATACGAGCGAGCTTGCTATGTAACCAGAAGATCCTGGGTTCGAACCCTGGCACGTGGTGGGTGCGTACTGGTGATGATTCTCAAACTAGGCTGGTGAAACAACTGTCTGACAGTACTTCTCGGCTGGTTTTCAATGGTTCTCTAACTGATGATATCAATCCGTGATCAACTGGTAAATATATATATATATATGTATACTTTTCGACTTGCTTGTATACAAGTATAGATAAATTTTTGTATATATAAATATTTGCGAAATAATGTTACCAGTACATGAAGTGAAATATAAAGCTGGTAGATACACAGTGTGTTGTGTTTATGCGCATTTCAGCTTCAAATGTAAAAAAAAGTTTATTGATGAAACTGTTATATCGATAGAGAAATCAAGTCTGACGTTAAGTATCTTAGAATAATTCTCTTTATTCTGATCTATTCTAATCTTCGCATGTCTTAGCAATTTCTACTCGTAAACTATTCCGTCTGACGCTTTACATTAGGAATTAAAGGTATTCAGGCATGACTCAACCTCTTTTGTCTACTCGTGTATCGTGCCTATTCTTCGTTATTGTTCACCTTTATTCTTTCGAGGTTGCATGTCATAGGTCGTAGGATTCTGAAGACAGTTAATTACATGCAACAAATTTGCTAAAGGAATTTTGTCAGACTGTGCGCTTCAATTTCACCCGCAGCTTTCACCTTGATAAATCTCTTCAGGTAGAACAAGGAGTCATTTCAAAAAACTTTACGCGAGCGCACGTTTAAGTATAAAAATTCCACGATACCATACTTAGCGGTACGTATTTTGCGTCATAGAAACAGTGTCAGACACGAAGTAACTAACTAACCTTCTTCCCGGTAGTTAAAAAACAATTTTCTCTATCGATATAGGTATACAACTTGAACATTGTGGTAGATAGACTATAACTCCATTATGGATAAGATTTTATTTTGATAAAGTGTCACACAGTGTGGTTATACAGTAATATTAACTGATGACCACTTTTCAAGTACCAATTATTGCCACTCATAATCATATCAAATATCATATCAAATAGGAGAAACATTGGTGTTAAATAACTAACTATCTTACAAAATGTATTATGAATATCAAAAATGGTCAAAAGCAAAATAAAATTATTGGTGAAACCAATAATGATAACATAAATAATAAGAAAGAATATAAAGCATCTAATTGAAGTTTTACTATGTAAGGAGAGGGGACACTTGAGGCTCTATGTAGGATTCGTAATAAAACAGGAATTACAGTGAGTGGCATTCAAACCTACAAAAATTCACTCAGGTAGGACAATCTCTGTGGGATAAAAGACCCGGCGGATCCAATTAAACAAAATAATACAATTTACAAAATACTCTTCAATGACTATGAGTGACGTCAACTAAATAGGTCAGACTAGTAGGTCAGGGGTGGTCAGATTATCAGAACATAAGAATTTCGTGGCTAAGGTCAGAATGACTGACCCTACGAAGATAGATGAGTAATTTAGAGAAAAGAAAAGCTCAGCACCGCATTGGACTGCATGCATTAACACACAACCACACAATAGGATGGTTGGGAGAGGGTTCAAATTCGCAAAAGTACTATAGGTAAGTGGACAGCGAGAGAGATTGATTAATGAATCCTGGTTCATCGAGTCTACACCCAACGCAGCACATGCAACGGAAATGACTCAATGCAAATACCAGAGATTTGCATGGAAGATATTATTACCACCAGTAAGTCAAATTACAGGAGGATAATTAATAATCTCAAAATTAAATTTCAATTCATGTACTTCATAAAATTCAGCCAAGTTACCTATTTTGTCTATAAAAACACTCGTCTCATTTTCGATCTGATTGTATTTGATTGATAACTCATATTATTATCTCTGAATGTACTTTATCCTATATTGTCTTTATTCAAATGTCTAATCATCACCTTTTCACACATGTATATAAATGAAGCTGCATGCCAAGTAATCCACAACGGGAAAATTACGGAAGCCTTCGAAGCAGTGAAGACGGGAGTGAGGCAAGGCTGTCTATTATCGCCAATGATCTTCCTGATTGCAGTAGATTGGATAATGTGACAGACAATGGGCTAGGCAGCAACGAAACAGGCATAAAATGGACTCACACAAAAAATCTTGGAGGACCTGGACTTCGCCGACGATATATGTCTGATTTCCCACAAACTGGAAGATATGCAAGTGAAGAGCAACAAGTTGGCACAAGAAGCATCAAAGATAAGACTACAGGTGAACATAGAGAAAACAGAGGTGATGAAGATTCCTGGCCAACACCACCACCAACAACAACAACAACGGACAACAATCAGCCAGCACAAATGGGAGGAACCTGAGAGAAACAACCTCCTTTACCTACCCACCTACCTGGGAAGCATCGTTTCAACTACAGGCCGACAGAACTGACGAGGATATCAAAACAAGAATCGGAAAAGCAAGACAAGCTTTCATTACTCTCAAGTCTGTGTAGAGGTCAACAGCCCTCACCATCAAAAATAAGATCCGGATTTTCAACTCCAATTTGAAGTCAGTACTACTCAATGTGGGGATCAGAGACTTGGCCAGCGCGTCATGAAGAGCATCTCAAACAAACTACAGACCTTCATTAACGGTTGTCTTCGCTCAATACTCAAGATCAGATGGCCGGCCAGAAAAGATCAGCAACAGGGACCTCTGAAACAAATAGGCAGGAATAAATGCAGACGGATTTGCCATACACTGAGGAAACCAGTAAGCGACATCACTAGACCAGCCAACGCTCGAGTGGAACCCGAAAGGGAAGCGGGCGGCGAGTTGATCGTCAGTGCAAGGATGACTTGTAGGAGGTCATGTGAAGAGGAGATGAAAGCATGTAGGCAGACTTGGAGTGGGGTGAAAAAGTTGGCAGAAAACAGAAGGCAATGGAGGTATGCAGCTGAAGCCCTATGTTCCTCTAGGAATTAAAAGATATAATAATAATATAAATGAAGCAAGAATATTATGTGAGTAGCTTGGTGTGTTTATGATTAGCAGTAATTTGTGCTCGAAACTTACTTATCAGTTAATATTACTGTATAGCACTGTGTGATTTATCAAAATATAATCTTATCCATATTGGAGTTATACTATATCACAGTGCCCAAGTTTTATATCGATTTTATTTATATTTTGAGTAAATGACAGGCAATCCTGTGACAAATGCTGAAAATTCCATATTGTATTATGAGTACTGTCTGTTTTGGAATAAAGTAGATTATTCTCATTATTATTATATGTTATGACAAACATGTTTAAATTATGATGATTCAAGGGAACTGTTGTCACCATCACACTTGGAATCATTAGAATAACTTATCCACAAGATTTAAAAAATACCTTAAAAACGCGAATGAAATTATCAACATCAAGAAAGAATAAATATTACTATTTTGATGTTAAACTTTAATACTAACCTAATGGTAAATCTACTGGAATTATATATATATATATATATTAGATGGTTGGAGGCAATCGGCACGAATCCTTGGACCTAGGTTTCGTGCTAGTTGGCACTCATTAGAAAGGCGTATCTGCAATCTTGAAGGAACTCATGGTGAGCTACCTAGAATAGTGTCCACATTACAAACCTGACTAATAGAATTCAGTCTGCACCATAGAAACGACTAGACATATCATGCCAGTTGCTAGTGCCCAATCAATATATATATATATATATATGAATGATAACCAGACACATCTGATGGAGTATTTCATCATGAGCTGACATCAGTTAGAGAACCATTGTAAAACTAGCAATGGACTACTGGATAGCCAGTTGTTTCATCAGCCTAGTTTCCGACTCATCGCCACTATCCACCCACCTCACTGACAAGATTTCCATCTATCACCTTGCAATTGAAAGTTGGGCTAGCTAATTCTTAGACAGTCCAGCTACTGGAATCCCACTCCTTAATGCCCAGTCAGTCATTCAGTCAGTCCATGAATTCCAACTTTTACTAGTCAGTGATTATAGCGCGAACGGCACTTTATGAAGAAAAGGTTATCGAATACAGAGCTTCCAGCTTGAGCTTTGAAGTTTCAGTAGAAGTGGTTTCTATCGTTTGTAGGGGTTCAGGATTGATTTGCTAGCTTCATGCCCTACTTCGCCTCTTTACCAGCTTAGCAAGGTTTAGGAGTGCTTTGATTTGGCTGAGGACCAAGTGCCGGAGCACGTGAGGCGTGGTCGGCAAGTCTATTCAACTCTGAACCACCGACGCGCAGCTTTTATGCATAAGCTTTGTAAATACAGCGTAGCATATCACATCATATTTATTAGGACAGTTAGAGATATCATTTTGACTGGACAGTAGTCAATAACTAGTGTAATGTGTCTTTTCCTCCCAAATATTTGGCGCAGAATAAATTTTATTGGTCATCACCATGCCACTAGGTGGCTTGATTTCACGGTTAACTGTAAATTGTTCACATGTTCAGATGTTTGGAGGCTTGAATAACTCAGTGGTAATGTCTCTCTTTCTGACTGGAGCACTCAGTGGGTGACGCGGGTTCGAATCTCACAAGGAACATGAGTCCCTTCAAGGCGGTTGCAGATACGCCTTACTGACTGATTGGTGAGGGCCAACTAGCACGAAACCTAGGTGATGTCCAAAGCTTTGTGTGGCCGACTGCCTCCAACCATTATTATCATAAACCACGCGGGCTATAACAGCGTGTATTTATTTATACAGACAGAATCTAACAACAGCGTGATGTGATTTAATCTAATATCGCTTTGTTTTGGGCAATTAGTCCACAGTACAGTATTAACTGCGTTAATATGTATAATGTTATAATGAAATGGGTTTCATTTTTCAAAAAAACTTACTAATTAGTTCTATCATAATCCGGTGCAACAGCTGCGGTGACAATCAACTTCCCATCAGATCCACACAGGTAATTGACATGTCGTTTAGAATGTCGACTGTTGTCTGATTTTCCATCATTTTCAGAATTTTCTATTATAAAAGAAAACAGTAAAATCAAAAACAAAAGAAACGGTTAGTTAAACACTCTACTTAGTGATGTACATTGTAAGTAGTTGGTTACTTTATTATATTTGACCAACAAAATAATATTCATAGGATAGGGAGGTGAATTTATAAGTAATTTTAAGTGCCACTCAATGTCTTATTACACATTCTGTTTTTTATGAAAGTCTAAATGAAGTGGAAAATATGTAATGTAATTTCAATATGTAGATTTCCCTACTGGAAACCAGGGAGTATTGGACGGAGAGCTGTTTCGTATAAGCCAGGGACTCCTCAGTAGAATCCACTACCTATAACTCCATCTGGTATTGAACATCCAGATCCAATGGCTAAATGGTTATCATACAGGCCTCGTTGGGTCCTTGATGAGGTTGTGGGCGGTCAGTGATGAAGAGTCCTCAGATGTCCTCAGGGGAACAGTTATTCAGCGTTCTCTGGTTCTCTTCAGTGATTCTCTATCTGATGTCGGTTCGTGATGATAACTAGATTAAATTTGGAATTGAGACTGTCCTACATTTATGTAGTAATATTTGGTCGTCGTCGTCGTCTTCACTTTTTGACATAATATAGAAATTAAGAAAATAATAATGAGGATTTGTCTTATTCTAAAACAGTACCTATAATACAGTGTGGAATTTTCAGCATTTGGTACAATAATATTAGTAATAATCATACAAAATTACAAGATATTGGGGAGACTTTCGCCCTAAAATAACAAATATGCGGAAATAACTGAGTCGTCTTTATGCTAATTACACAATAAGTAGGTCGTAATTTCCCCGTTTAACACTATCTTTATCACAGCCGGTGTGTCTTCTCTCGATGAATGCAGGAATAAGAATAAGAGGTTATCTCCCTCACTTATCTAGGAAGCATCGTTTCAATCATTAGCAGTTCGGAACGGATGAAGATGTCAAAACTAGCACACAAGAATCGGAAAGGCAAAACAAGCCTTCAACAAACTGAAACCGATATGGAAATTTTCTGCACACAGCCTGAAGAACGAGATTCTAATTTTCAACACTAGTGTGAAGTCGGTCTTTTTTTATGCGCGTGTGTTACTACACGACAAGAATTTTCAACAGGCCAGTGCAGACTTTCATCAACAGTTGTCTTCGCTGGCTCCATACTGAAGATCAAATGGCCGGTGAGAAAGAATAGGCAACAAGAAACTATGGGAACAAACCAACCACAAACCGATCGATCAACAAATATGTAAGAGAAAATGCAGATGGATCGGGCATTCATTGAGGAAACCATTGAATAACATCGCGCACCAGACCATCACTCGAATGGAATCCCATTGGAAATCGACGAGTGGGTCGTCAGGAGGTGGATGAAATGGAGGAGACCGTGTGAGAAAGAGACTGGATGTTATGGGCGATCGTAGACCCAGATGAAGAGGATGGCAGGAAATAGAACAAAAAGGAAATGTGTTGTTGAAGCCCTATATTCCACTCGGAACGCAAGAGATGCTTTTGGTTTAGTAGTTCTGTTGTCTGAGCTGGTTGATTTAATCGTGTAGCTTTCGCTGTCCCCTTCCCACTTCGAGACAGCATCGCTTCAGTGCACGTTTTTGTATGAAATGACAACGAATAATCTGATTGTTTGTTAACTCACTTCTCTATTGGTCATTTTTATTGACTTCGAATCCAGAGATTCTTGTCGTGTGATTCATTTTTCATCACCTGGTAATTATCGTCTTTAGAGGTAATGTGTTTGTTAATTGCTGGCTGATTCATTTGAGTACCAGACTGATAGAAATTCCTTGAATGCCTTTTTATTGTTTCCTCGCCGTGTCTACATTTCGTGTCCGTAATTATCTACTCGCATAGATATGAATTTGTGTTCTTGAATCGGGACTCAAAAGAAATATCCACTTTGACTAAGGTGATGTTTGATTGCATGGAGGATTTAATCATGAGCTGACATCAGTTAGAGAACCACTGGAAAACCTGGGAGTACTGGACAGCTGTTTCGTCAGCCTAGTTTGGGACTCCTCATCAGTACGCACCCACACCACGAGGTTTGAACCCAGGACCTTCTGGTTACAAGGCTACCGAGCTCGTAGACCATTGAGCCACTGGGACCCGATCCAATGGTTCTTGAATTCTAACTTCTGCCAATTCACGACATAGCGCGACCACTTCGAAATGTCTTCTTCGATGAGTTACTGCCTCATCTTCGACCTGCTGTACCCTACTGGTCACGGTTTCCCACTAGAACCCCAGGTTAACTGCCTGAATAGGGCCAGTCGCTAGTGGGCATCAGATTAATTTTCAAGTATTGGTTTTGTAGGGATTTTGTTTGATTGAATGGAGGATTTCATCATGAGCTGACACCAATTAAAGGAGTACTGGAAAACTGGGAGTACTGGACATCTGTTTCGTCCTAGTTTGGGACTCTTCAGCAGTACGCACCCACCGGGATTCGAATGTGTGATGTGATGTGAATTCGACGTTTGTGATGATGTTCGAATGTGATGTTTATTGCAATTTATACATTCTATTTTGCAAATGCCATTAATTTTATCTTCGTTTCTTGTTGGATCTTTTGGTTTGCACAATATCGAATGAAGTGAATAGGTTGGCTGGCTTGTATGCCATATCTATTTCAAGGGGTCTTAATATTCTAGCAGTTATTGCAAAAATATTCTGTATATGTATATGGTAGAGTGAGTTTTCCTGTGGCCTTTGATAATGGTTTCTTGTTGGTATCACACGACTTGAATTTAAAGACTTTTTGATGAAATTCTGTTGGTATTTCTCTTTCATTCTCTTCTTCATCCGAGTACCATAATGCTATGTTTCGACTCTTCTGGACAATATCTTCACATAGTTCCATTTATGAGCAGTATTCGCCTTATTAATAGTATAGTTAACAATTTGGTATTGTATGTTCCTAATTTCCTCTACGTTCCCAGCGGAACATAGGCCGTTTTCAAGCTAAAAGCTTAAAGTTTCTGTAGCAGTGGTGATTATTTTCACACGATGGGGTTGCTAGCCAACCTCATGCCCAACCTTTCCTCTCTTTACCAGTCTGTGCGTCGGTGGCACAGTGGTTAGGACTCTCGCTGACCATGCGTACAGTCCAGGGTTCGATCCCCTGCCGATGCACACCTGATATCTATGGTTGGCCTGCAAAATTTGGGCTACCGATATATGTACCAAAAAAAATACTGTGTGGAATCAAGGTGTAATCAAAAAGAAAAATTATTACTGGCTTAGCGAGGTAAAGAAGTGCATCCAGTGGCGGGGAATCGAACCCCAAACCATCTGTGGCGTGGTCGGCGAGCACTCTACCGCTGTGTCACCAACTGACTAGATTAGTCCCTGGATTAGTTCTCTTGATTAACAGATCTAACAAGACTGGAATTTTGTTGTCTTAATTTGTTCAAATTCTTTTTCTTGTGTGAGTTTAATGTCTTACTTAATTCATTTAAAATCAATCGATTTTTTGTGCTCACAAATGCAATAATTCTAAGTAATACTCACAGTTAGTTAGATAGAAAGCCAAATTACATACGAATTGTCAATACAAAAAGAAATATGCATATATATATTAATTAAATAATCTATTACAACGCAGGTCTGGCATTCTGAAAGTATCTGCACCGACAAAAATTCCCTTCAAATATGTACTGAGTCATAAAGAAGAAAAAAGAAAAGCCCAACAACAGTAAAAAAAAAATGAGTATTACACATTGAGATTCCTATAAATCAATCAGTTGATGTTTAGATGACTACATTTTTTATGCTTGAATTCATACTACACTAAGTGTCTAGCTGTCACATTGTCATGAAAAGAATGTAGTATTTTTTTCAACTTTTAATGTGAGTTATTTCAGCTCGCCGACATGGTGGTGTTGTAGGTATACCCCCAAACACACACACACATACATATATATATACACACACAACACACTCATGTAAACCACAACTGATCTGAACGCATGGAATGCAGAGTGAATAAATGACTCAATAACTCAAGTCATAACCTATAAGCCTGTTTTCGCATATCTCTGTTTCATCAACAACAAAAATCAAGGTGAACATTTTAAAATAGGTATACGATACAGAAGTAAGAGTAGTGAGTTGGTTTTTGATTTCGCAATAACACGTATAACTCAAAACAAAAAAGAAAACCACATTGGCAGTAAAGGAATGTTTTTCGCATCTTATTAAGTAGTATATCCAGGTGTGGTAGAGAAAAATTTAAAGGGAAGCGTATTTTCCTATTTCAAAGGTAGTTCATTAGCATGGGGGAGAAGGAAGACAAATAAAAATGATATAGGAAATCAAAACAAGTGATGATTCAGCGAAGAGATTCTTTTCAACAAAAAATTTATTTTCAAGTATTGGTTTTGTAGGGATTTTGTTTGATTGCATGGAGGATTCAATCATGAGCTGATATCAGTTAGAGAACCACTGGAAAACCTAGGAGTACTGGACAGCTGTTTCGTCAGCCTAGTTTGGGACTCCTCATCAGTACGCACCCACACCACGGGGTTCGAACCCAGGACCTTCTGGTTACAAGGCTAGCGAGCTCGTAGACCATTGAGCCACTGGGACTCTATCCAGAAGAGTCCCAAACTAGGACGAAACAGATGTCCAGTACTCCCAGGTTTTCCAGTGGTTCTCTAACTGATGTCAGCTCATGATTAAATCTTCCATGCAAAAAATTTATTATCACGCTGTACAATCGTTTATATATGGTTTTTTTAAGAAGTTATATCTAGTGAGGGAATTGAATCTTAGGTGTGAATGCATGAAATAATAATAATAATAGTAGTAGTAGTATGAAATGCAATTAAAACTAAAATGTTTGTGATTATACTCATGGTTAAATGTCAAGTGGCAAAGCAAATTAATGTCATATATAGAGTAGGTGTGAGGAGGTGCAAGAACGCTATCCTGCATGGCTACATAAAAGTGAAAGTGGAGCAATAAGAAGCGCGATCATTTGGTCGAACATCTGATCGATAATGATCACCCTATCTCTATAGCCTCCGCCCTTGAAGTCATCTACAAGGCAAAGAGTAATTCACCCAAATCACTACGTACCCGACTCATCTGTATTGCTGAAGCCATCTTTGGCTACCGAAACAGAAAAGCCAGATCTCTGTGTACAGAAAAAGTTCGTTCAATCCCTTCAACTTTCATGGTCTTAATCCCTCTATGCTGAAGTATGGTAATCTCCAATCATATTTTGGCTCTACCAATTTTTCGTTTTTCATTTTGTCTATTCAATTTGTAGTCTCTTCCTTTATTAAGTCAATTGTTACTACTACTGCTCTGACTTTGAACTGTCCCCGGTATTATTTCGTTTGTTCCACTTGTCATTCTAAATCAATTCTTTTTTACAACGTTAAATTCTATGCTATTAAATTTCACACAATATTATGTAACGTTTTTATTTTATTCGATTTGTTTACTAATCCCATAATTGCACACGTTCTATCTAAGTTCCATCCATCCTATGAATTATTCTACATATGACATTAATTTGCTTTGCCACTTGACATTTAACCATGAGTATAATCACAAACATTTTAGTTTTAATTGCATTTCATACTACTACTACTATATTATTATTATTTCATGCATTCACACCTAAGATTCAATTCCCTCACCGGATATAACTTCTTAAAAAACCATATATGTATTACGATTGTACAGCTTGATGATAAATTCGTTGTTGAAAAGAGTCTCTTCTCTGAATCCCCATTTGTTTTGATTTTCTGAAACATATTAGGCTTATTGCAGCAGTTTATTTTAATTCAATGCACTTGTCAAATATCTAGATCGCTGAGATCCTGGACCTACCGCTGATTTCAGAAAATTAAGCTTAATACGTAGTGCATTATGCACTGCACGCAGAACACCAGAAAATAGTTGAGCAGCAAGATTGTGTATTCTTCAGTCGATAACGAAACAGATTTACAGTGGTTAATCAATGCTAAATTCTGTTAACAAACGTTAATATTATAATATACAAGAATAGCTCTGATCGTATTTCTCCAATCTTCTGTCAATCAGTACACGATGTAGCAATGAGTCTTCTTGTCACCTGCCAAAAGGAGACCAGTTCGAATTAACTATCCAATGTTCCGCAACACTGACAGCACCTCTATATGTAAGGACTTATCAGCGACTAACTAACTGCTGTGAACGGATCGACCTGGATTTCGCGCATGGATGATTTATGTTTGATGTCACACAAAATCGAAGACATACAGGCGAAAACCGACAAACTGGTCGAAGCAGCAGCCGGCGAAGACAGGACTCCAGGTAAACATAGACAAGATGGAGGTTATGAAAATAACCAACTAACAACAACAAC
The DNA here is from genome assembly GCA_944472135.2 of Trichobilharzia regenti. NCBI lineage: Eukaryota > Metazoa > Platyhelminthes > Trematoda > Strigeidida > Schistosomatidae > Trichobilharzia > Trichobilharzia regenti. The sequence goes on along the minus strand of OX235267.1, from coordinate 7,717,879 downwards.
AGCAATATCCAGCGTCAATCACTATCGACGGGAGGGGATCTAGGGAGCATTGTTTCAACTGCAGTCAGTCGGAACGATTGTACAGCTTGATAATAAATTTGTTGTTGAAAAGAGTCTCTTCTCGCTGAATCACTTACTTCGATTTTCTATATGTTACAATGCGAATTTACCATGAGTTAAAAAATAAAAAAGACACTAGTATCTGCAAATATCGACAGTAAATAGACCAGTGTATAAAAAATATGTAATTTTATGGATTGGCTTTAAAAATTCACACAATTCAAACAATTAAAAAAACAACTTTTGAAATTATTTGCTCTGATGAAAAACCCTTTCTTTTATTTTGGAACTCTAGCTAATTTTTTTAGGTATTGATTTTTGTAGAGATTTTGTTTGATTTCTTGGAGGATTTCATTATGAGTTGACATCAATTGGAGAACCATTGAAAACCCTGGGAGTAGTGGACAGCTTTCTTTCTTAGTGTTCTGGAACTCTTTATCAGTACACACCCACCGAGGCTTGAACCCAGGATTTTCTGGTTATAGGGCTAGCAAGCTAGTAGACCGTCAAACCACTTGGACCCAGTTTGATTTATTTAGTACAAAATGGAATTTATACTAGTATGTAATAATGTGGTGAGAGCTGACTACTAGCCAAAATTGGTAGACAGTATTTTACGTCAATGTTTACATCCTCAGTATTGGTTGTGAGGTTGCGTAGGCGGATACAGTTGACATATAGATGATCTGACATTCAAGAAACAGTCACAAAAAGATGCTGTGTGTTTTCTCCTAACAGTAATCTATAATAATGTACATGAAAATCTATAAATACGGGTTGATTGCCTTAATAAATGATCTGTTGCCTGACTCTTGCCTTCTGTCGTTACAATAGTATCTTCAGAGTTTATTGGAAGGTAGAAAAATCAATATAAACTTCTTCCTTATGCATTCCTGTGAACTCCAAAGATTTAATATACTCACCATACACTATACATTGGAGACAATTTTACTTATAGATTTTAAAAAGCATATTTGAATTAACAAGTTTTGGTGTACAGGGATTTGATTTGTTTCAAGTTTTCGATCACAGATTGATATCAATCAGTTGGAGAACCATTGAAAACCACAACTCTTCAGCCCAGTTCTCTATTGATCAGCATTACACACCCATCCTACAGGCAGGGTCCTAATCCACCACCTTCCGGTTACAAGTCAGGTGATGTTGTAGACGGTCCAGACATTGGCAGACGACCCGATGGCCAACCCATGAATTCCTACTTCTGACGATTCGTGACAGTTACTCGCCTGAGACACGATGGTAGAATACTCGCTTACCACGCCGCATGTGGTCTGTATTTCGATCTTTGGCCGACACACTCCTTTACTTCACTAGGCCAGTAAAAAGACTAGTAAAGAGGGGAGGTTGGGCATGAGGCTGGCTAGCAACCCCATCCAGTGACCGTTACTTCAAGCCTCTAGCTTGAAGCTCTGCATTACTCTGGGGACGTAAAGGAATTAAAAGAAAACTCTCCTGAAACACTGGCTGGCAGTTGAGGCAAATACATATCAAAAATTGGTGATGATGATCATTGATTAGTCAGTGGTGTCAGTGGCTGGATGATCTACGAGTTAGCTAGCTTGGGTTTTTAACCACAAGGTGGTGGTTTGGAACCCTGTCATTGGGTTGCGTACATATTGTCAGTGAATTGCAAACTAGGCTGAGGAAACAGATGTCCGGTACTCCCTGACTGGTTTTTAGTGATCCTCTAACTTATATCAATCCGTGGTGATACTCGTAAAAAACAAATCCAATCCCCCCCCCCAAAAACCAACTCTTGGAAGTGGACCTCTCTATTGTCTTTTCATCTATACGATCACAACTCGATAATGTCAGTGATAACAGACGACTATGGACAATAGATCAATTTCAACGATTTACACATTTAAGAAAAAGATGATAGCACGACAAATGCGATGAGAATTCTAAAAGCCTAGTACACTGATGAATCTGAAATCAGCAGTGATATTGATGGAAATTAGATTTACTAAGCCGTGAAGAGGAAAAAATGCACATGAAGACAAGGCCAACAAAGTGATCAATAGCAGTACAAGGGAACAACAGCATAAAAATAATAAGAAGAAGAAACAGTCAATGCATTCATGGTAAATTCTTTAGGCTTACTTCTTCTTCTTCCGTTCGGTTTTCATTCGTTCAATTCGACTAATACTTTGGCCATCCACCCTACTGCCTGAATTCGAACCCACAACAAGGCTAGCTTGTTTTTCTAAGTATTTTGATTTCTTCACGGAGTGGATGTTCATCAGATCCATTTGTTGATGGACGGTAGCACCATACCATGAGTTGACACAGTTAGAATTCTTGATTAGACATTGGTCAGCAACAAGTGGAATGTGCTCTAGTTCTCCTATCTTTGGTGTAGACTAAATTCTATCAGTCAAGTTGCCAATGTGGTCACCATGCCATTAGGTGGCTGGCCGTCACTCTGTACCGTGAATCAGTGGTATTAGAAAGTTGCAGGCCATTAGATGGAAGCCTAACTTGACCTAGATTCTGTACTGGTTGGCACTCAACAGTCAAAAAGAAAGGAATTCATGTCCCTTCTGAGATTCGAAATCACGTCATCAGCCACTGTTGTCATCCATCAGAGACGTTACCACTGAGCTATCCGAGCTGGCGACTGACCTCCTGTAGGACTGAATCTGATGAATATTTTCATTGGACACTAGTCAATAACTACTGTAATGTGTCCAGTCCTCCTATCTTTATTGCAGACTGAATTCTTTCAGTCAAGTCAAAAATATCCAAAACAGTCAGTCCTATATGATGTCTCCAGACCGAATAGCTCAGTGAAAACGTTTCTGACTGACTGACTGTAGCACTAGATGGCAACGTCGGTTCGAATCTCAGAAGTAACATGAATTTCTTCAAGTTGATTTCACATATGTCTTTCTGATGACTGTCAACTAACACTTAAAACCTAAGTAAGCTAAGGCTTCCTGCCAATTGTCTCTAACTATCTAATACCAACAGGTAGAATCTACAGGCCATTGGATTTTTGTCCCAAATGGGTCTCACTGGTTAAAAAAAGGGTTTGGCCTCATAACCTTCAAATCCCATATCCTTTCTCTGATAGTGTCATGGGTGGATACTACTGAGGAGTCTAAAAGTAGGACTAAATTACTGTTCAGTGCTCTCTGGTTTTCAATAATCTCTCTCTCTCGCTCGCTCTGGCTGAAGTGTATTTCACGATCAAAATCTACAATCTAGATTTATCCAAATCCTTATACAACAACCCATCATCTATGTATTATGTAGAAAAAATAGAAGAGACAGTTAGCTGTGTTTCACTGGGAAAGTTAGAAAGGCATAAATGAATAAATAAATAAAGTAAACATTTGAATCCCTGAGAGACGGCGTTTACTTCAATCTGAAGTTTATCATTTAAATGTCATTTAACTAAAGATTTCAGAATTATAAGTGTGTGTGTGTTGTGTGTGTAGGCACAGCACACTGTAAAAAAGCAGACACAGCCATATATTGAAATAAAAAATATATTGTATCAGGACACAGAGAAACAAAAAATAAAGAAACACAACACAACCTAGATTTCATTGATGGATTATTTTTATTTTTATTCTTTTTTTTATATTTTTTGAATTCACAGAAAAGAGAAATACCTCACGAATTTATTGATTGATTACAAGCGTTTCTGTCTCCCCCTCTCTCTCTGATTGTGAAGATCTCTTACAAGATGAAATGTTCTCACAAACAAATACACACACACACAAATTAGTTAATATTCAATAATAAAAAAGGAGCAAAATCACAGAATTATGATGCATTTATCAATGAAAATTCTCACAAAAACCTTTTTATTTTCTATAGATCAATATTATGTGTAACACTTTTAATCATATGCCCTTGTAAATCGATCTAAATACTTCCGTTGTGAACTAGGAAAGAAAGAGACTTCGGTATTTCATTCCTAGACATCACACTGATGACTAGAGAAAAAGAGAATGGTACAATTAGGAAACAACCTAAATCACCTGGTCAGCATACTCATTTTTTTCATCCTGATAACACTTTGAAATACAAACACAGTCTAATAAAGTACATGGTCCATCACAGAGCAAAAGAGAAATCTGACCGGATGAATGTTTTAAATGAGATGCTTAATAGTATTGTTATTAAAAAGTTGTTGAATGTGAACGATAATTCATCGTTAAAAAAATATGCATCTAAAGAGTCAAGACAGTGCAAAGTATCAAAAATTTCGTAAAAATGGGGAGACCTTCTGCGTACAACTTCATTTCCTCAGTGATGATAACGTTAGTGAGTTGTGAACACAACACCTAACGAATACTGTTATAAAATGTAGAGTATTCAATGCCACTGAAGTATGCTGTCTCTTGAAAACCGCCATTCCCAACCTATTTTATTTTCGACAGTTCAAGATGAACTATCTAATTTTGCCTGTTCTTTCTATGTGTATCTATCAGTTTTACTGCTTCATGGAGATCCAGTCAGTTGCACACGCCATACGATTAGGCGTGTTCATTATCCGATTTCCGAATACCACCATCCTTCATGGTGGTTACGTAAGGCACATGCAAAGTCCATCCTCATACTCCTATACTATCTCATCTCGTCCATACAGAACATACGGTTGATGTAAACAAGGCGGTTTTAAAAGTCATCCACTGCATAACACCAAATAACCTTAATTTTAGGATTTCATCATGAGCTGACATTAGTTAGAGAACCATTGGAAAACCGGCAGTGGAGTACTGGACAGCTGTTTCGTCAGCCTAGTTCGGGACTCCTCAACAGTACGCACCCACACCACGGGATTCGAACCCACGACCTTCTGGTTACAAGGCTAGCGAGCTCGCATGCCATTAAGCCACTGGGACACGATCCAATGGTCCTTGAATTCTAACTTCTGCCAATTCACGACATAGCGCGACCACTTCGCAATGTCTTCTTCGATGAGTTACTGCCTCATCTTCGACCTGCTACCCTACTGGTCACGGCTTCCCACTAGAACCCCAGGTTAACTGCCCTATTCAGGTAGGTAGTTACCTGGGTTCCAGTGGGAAGTCGTGACCAGTAGGGTGCAGCTGGTCGGGTGTGAGGACAAATACTCGCCAGCGAAGACATTGGCTAGCGGTCGCGCCATGTTGTGAATTGGCAGAAGTTAGAATTCAAGAACCATTGGATCGGGTCCCAGTGGCTTAATGGTATACGAGCTCGCTAGCCTTGTAACCAGAAGATCCTGGGTTCGAACCCCGTGGTGTGGGTGCGTACTGCTGAAGAGTCCCAAACTAGGCTGACGAAACAGCTGTCCAGTACTCCCAGGTTTTCCAGTGGTTCTCTAACTAATGTCAGCTCATGATGAAATCCTGAAAACCAATCAACTCCCTATAAACCAACACTTGAAAACCTTAATTTTACCTTAATAGTCTATCTACTACACATGTTGCTGAGGCTGGATTTTGGAATGAAGCTTAACTAAGAAGCCCAACTTACGATTCTATAAGAAGAATTTGATTGGTCTACACGCTTTCCTCGCCTTGTTGCAGGGATTTCCTTAATTTTATTTCACATTCTATTTAACATTACATTTTTTAGGCTTATTACTATAACTCATGCATCGTTTTTGAACTGTGGTAATTCCATTGTGATCTTAACAAACCGATAGTATTTAAATGAAACACAAATATTGTAAATGACGATTATTCTAGAATATTTTATATATATATATATATATATATGCATGCTGCTGAAAAGTCCCAAACTTGGCTGACGAAGCCGTTGGCTATCCAGTAAGTACTCCAGTGCGAGTTTTCCAATGGATCTTTAACCGATATCAGCTCATGATGAAATCTTGTAACCAATCAATCAAATACCTACAAACCAACACTTGTATAATCTTAAATACTTGATCATTTATTTTCTTTCTCTAAAATGAATCAGATGCATATGTTTTCACGTAGTAAACTTGCAACAACAATGATGTCGAACAAATTAGATGATGTGAGGCTTCTAATGTTATTTTCTTAGATAAAATACTATTATGAGCAGACTGATTTTTATTTTTTTTTTTAAATTTATTTTTGATCACAGCTTGATTCCACACTGTGTTTTTGGTACAGGTATGGAATTTTCAGCATGTGATATCGGTAGCCCAAATTTTGCAGGCCGACCAGTTAATATCAGGTGTGAGTCGGCAGGGGATCGAACCTCGAACCATGTGCATGGTTGGCAAGACTCCCAACCACTGTGCCACCAACGCACACACACACACACACTTTTTCGATGGAAAAAATGAAACGTCTCATTTCATCTGATCTTTAGTTAATCAATTTAATTAATTTAAACATTTATTTATTCAGACTCGAAGGAGTCACACACTTCAACCAATGTAATGTTTATTTCCAGTTCATACAGTCTATTTCGTAAATGACGGTGTTCGTCTCATCTTCTTTTTTCTGCAGGATCTTCTAGTTTGCATAATACTGAATGAAGTGATTGTGCTGTCTGGTTTGTAATTGTGTTATGTTTATTTCGAACGATCTTATTTTCTACCGTCATTTCAGAGATATTCTTTGTATGTGGTAGAGTGAATATTCCTGTATTATTTGATTTTGGTTTTTGTTGGTATTATGATTCGAGTTTAAAGACTTTTTGATGAAATTGTGCATTGGTATTCATTCTTTCTGAAGACAGTTAATGGTAGGTATTTCTCTTTTATCTCTCTCTCTCTTCAGCATCAGAGTGCTACAGCGTTGTTTGGATCTGTTGGTCTGAGTAAATCATACATCATATATGCTTGATTTTTTTTGAAAAAGTCATCTCTCCGTAATCATTCGGAAATTATAGATTTTAAATAGAATATTGATTCAGTGCAAATAAAGGCCATTTAAATGAGCTGACCACTGGATTCACAGGTCCCTGTTACTTAATGGTCTACAAGTTAACTCACCTTGTGACTAGAAGATTCTGGGTTAGAACCGCGGTTGGTGCGTACTGATGAAAATTTCGAAACTGGGGCTGACGAAAACGCTGACTGTCCAGTACTCGAGTGCTGGTTTTCCAATGGTTCTCTAACCGATGTCAGCTCATTATAAAATCCTCTAACCATTCATCAAATTCCTACAAACCAATAGTTGAGTTTTATTGAAAATAGTTTAAATATAGTTTCTAAGTTTTTGGCAACCTCTGTTGTTTATCGTTGTATTTGAAGGTACCTTATTAAAAGTAACGTGACGACCAAATATTGCTCCAATTGAATATTTAATTCGATACTTTTTCGTAATGTGATGAAACGATCCAGCGTATTTTCCTTTTTAAGTGGTATTTCTATTTACACAAGTTATAATTTTTTTAATGAATTTTAAATGGTAGAATTCGTGACTTGTAACCATTAACGTTCTACTTGTCATATATTTAAGACAACCAAAAAATAACATGCGGAATGATGAATAATTGAAAATGATGTAATCTCAGTTTTAAATGAGCCCGAATAACTCAGTTGTCACGTCTGTGACTGACTGCAACCCTTGGTGACACAGATTTGAATGTCAGAAGACTGAAGATACACTTTTTTGACTGACAGGTGAGTGCCAACAAGCCTTCAACCGTCGAATAATAAAGATGTCTCCAGGGTGCATCGATTGCTTAGCGGTAGAATGCTCGCCATCCACGCCTTATGTGATCTGGGGTTCTTTACCCGGTCGGCGTACACCATTACCTCTCCTAGCAGGTCGTAACCCCGACAAAGAGAGAAGTTTTGGCGCGGGGCTAACATCCTCATCCCCTAAAAAATAAACTCCACTGCTACTGAAACTTCAAAGCTCATGCCTAGCATGAGCCTGGCATGGAACACTCAAGACGCAAAGGTGTAAAATAAAATAATAATGGTTGCAGAACAGGATAAACAGAGAGCAAAGGAAATAACAAAGAAACCGGTAGTGGAATGTTGGCATAAATTCATCTCCATCTGGTTCACACGATGAACTAGAGACCCTTAAGTCATCAGTTGTGGTTGTCTTCTCGTCACATAATCTATAGGGTCTACACTCATGCAAAATAGACTACGCCAAGTATAGATGTATGTTCGAATCTCATAAGGGACATGATTTCCTTCAAGGTTGCAGATACGCCTTGCTGACTGTTTAGTGCCAACTAGCACGATACCTAGATCAGGCAGGGCTTCCTGCCGATTGCCTCCAACCATCTAATATCATCAAATCAATGTGCACTGTGATGGCTAGTTACCTAAAATGGTGGCTACACCACAAACCTAACTGATACAATTTAAGTGTTGGTTTGTAGGGATTTGGTTGGTTTCAGGATTTCATCATGAGCTGACATTAGTTAGGGTGCAGCCGGTCGGGTGTGAGGACAAATACTCTCCAAAGACATTGGCTAGCGGTCGCGCTATGTCGTGAATTCGCAGAAGTTAGAATTCAAGGATCATTGGATCGGGTCCCAGTGGCTCAATGGTCTACGAGGTCGCTAGCCTTGTAACCAGAAGGTCCTGGGTTCGAACCCCGTGGTGTGGGTGCGTACTGATGAGGAGTCCCGAACTAGGCTGACGAAACAGCTGTCCAGTACTCCAAAGCAGGTTTTCCAATGGTTCTCTAACTAATGTCAGCTCATGATGAAATCCTGATACAATTTAGTCTGCAGAGAACAAAGGACTAGACACATCACACTAGTTACTAGTGTCCAGTCGAAATACAGATGTATGTCTTCATCAATTGGTTTTATAGTGCACTTGTGTAACCTCGTTCTCCTTTGGCTGGTGAGAAGGTCACCTGGATCAACGTAAAGCTCAAGTCACTTCAGTCAATAGGTGTGTACTACCTCATTCTATACAAAATTATATATATACTTATATATATAATCGGTTATAAAATACAAAGTACAAACAAAGGATTCGTTACACATGATCCGGTTCAAATAAATAATGATCAAAACGCTCGTCAGGATACATACAAAACAAAACTAGATTACTTAACCATGCATTGCTTGAACTGTACAAAGAATTTATAACAACTAATTACATGAGTAACGTTCAGTGAGTGCATTAGAATGCCTTCATCATTCTTGTTTGTTCGTCTCCCTTAAATTCCATACCAAACAAAATCACGTGTAAAAGAATATGTGCGTTCCACTAGATTTTTTTCTACACAATCAAGTGTGTGTAGGTATTTGCATTTAGTCAAACTGTGAGTCTAAAATCATACATATATATATATATATGATTACCAGTGACCTATAAGTGAGTTTATCGATCACCCTGAGAAAATACTGATTCTCAGTGGGTATTTATTGAAAGAACTATTTAAATATATATATATATGCCAGAAAACTGCTATTTAGCTATTAAAATCAGTCACAATAAGAGAGTTGGCAGATCCGAAATGAATAAATCTAATTACCACAAAATGATTATCAGATGAAGAGTACTCACAGACACTAACAACTATGGTTGCTGTAGTAATAAAGGAAATGTTACGATTAGAAATTGTCGAATATTCTATTGACAGGTTTATAGGTGACTATGTGACTCTAGAATACAGGTTTGACTACGGAGTGACATCAGTCAGCTGGAAAACCAATGAAAACTACCACTGGAGTACTTACTTAACAGCCAACTCGTCAGTCTAGTTTCGGACTCATCACCAGTACGTATCCAACCCACCCTGACAGGGTTAAAACCCACCACCATATGAGTTACAAGTCAAGCTAGCTAGCTCGTAGACAGTTCAGCCACTGGGACCCCACTCCTCAATCGCCAGTCAGTCAGTCAGTCACAGTCAGTGAATTCCATGTTCTACCAATAGGTAAGTTTAGCTTTACTAGCGTTGGCCAATATCATCGCGTGAAATTACTGCCTGTCTTTACTGACTAGAAAGAAGAGGAAGATAATTATTGTCTAGGAAGACAGGAATACACTGGACCACCAAATAAGAAGACTCTAGAAATTCTGGTTTTTGTGGATGATTTTATATCATCCGATGTCACACGAATTCTAGGAATTACAGGCGGAAACCAACAACCTGACAGAAAAATCAATGCAACAAAGAAAGAACTCCAGATGAGCATAGAGATGAGAGAGGTGATGAAGATAACCGACCACCACCACCAACAACAACAACAAGCCCCAGTCACTATCAACGAATAAATTTGAAAGCTGTCACTTCTTCTTCTTCTTCCACTCAACTGGTTAGACATTGTCGTCTCAACTACAACCAACTCCAGAGGATGAGGATGTCAAAACCAGAACTGTAAAGATGAGATATACCTTTATCACTCTGAAATCAGTTTGGAAATTTTGTCCACTCCACCTCAACAAGCACAGCGAAATTCGGACTTTCAACACAAATCTTAAGTCAATGAGTCAGACAGTTCTTCTATACGAATGAGAAATCTGCAGTGAGTATGAGTCACGAAAAGGATTTCCAATAGGCCAGTGCAGACTTTCATCAACGGCTATCCTTGCTGGCTCCAAACTAAAAATCAGATAGTCGTCAAGATAGAATTAGTGACAGGAAACTATGGCGATGAACAAACCAACAGGCGAGAAACTATCAGCTAGTAGATACGTAGAAGAAAATAAAGATGGGCAGAATATACGCTGTGGCGACTGTCGAATGACATTGCGTGCCACTGCCCCCTAAGTGGGAACTGAGAAGTTGGTTGTGGTTTGGAGGGTGACATGGAGGAGATTGTTTGGAAAGGAGGAGGATGAGATGATGAAAGACTATGGGCAATCGTGGGGCAGGTCAAAGAAGGCTGAATAGAATTAGACAAAGTGTAGATATTTTGTTGAAGCTCAATATTCCAATCGGAACACAAGGAGTCCCATAATAATACGAACAAACAATTATTGTCTGCTGTAATCAACATCGAGAAGTGAATATAGAAATATTTCTCTCCGTGAAGCTTATTCATCACAATATTCTTCGTTTTATTTTTGTTTGTTTGTCTTTTGAAAGATTTTCTTAAAATCAATTTCTTCTAAATGTTAATTGGACTTTCAAATATAGAATATCATTCTCACCCTTCAACCACATTGTGCATTTGATACAAACCAATGGACTAAATATGACAGTCATAGTCATAGGTGACTCTTGGAGCCAAAGTGCTCTATGAGACAACTCTTTGGTATTTCAAACTAAGGGGACAGGATATGAGCCTCGGCGGGAACACCATCATTAATTATGATTTGACACTAGTAAATAGTGTGATGTGTCTAGTCCTCCTTTCTTTGGTGCAAACTGAATTCTATTAGTCAGGTTGTTATGTGGCCACCATTCTAGGTAACTCGCCATCACAGTGCACGTTGATTTGATGATATTAGATGGTTGGAGGAAGTCTTGGACCTAGGTTTCGTGCTAGTTGACACTCATCAGCAAGTCGTATCTGCAACCTTGAACGAACTCGAATAGCTCAGTGGTAACGTCTCTGACTGACTGCAGCACAGGGTGACGTGGCCTCGAATCTCAGAAGGGACATGAGTTACTTCAAGGTTGCCGATACGCCTTGTTGACGAGTGCCAACTACCACGAAACCTAGGTCCAAGGCTTCCTGCCTATTGCCTCTAACCATCTAATAACACCATCACTAACTTCCTGGGAATACAGATACATCCAGATGCTGAGTCCCAAACAGGACGAAATACACGTTATCCCAGATTCCACACTGCTAGTCACCATCCCTCCACCAATTGACTTCCAAGTCATAGTAATTTATCATTGAAGACTTATTTACAGTGAATAATTTTGTAAACAGAAAGAATGTGAACGATCAAATAGTTGAGTCCAGTAAATCAATAAATAACACCATAAAATATTAAGCTATAGGAGTAATGTATACCAAGAAAACAAAATAAAATTTTACTCAACATCTAACTGTATCGACATGTATTTGGCAATATACTACGCATTTTCATGGAGGGTATGAGTGGGCAGGTGATCTTACCTAGTGAGGCGAAGACAACCAATCATAGCCAAGACCACACTGACCTTGAACAGCCAATCAGAATTCAAATTCAGCAAAGTTGTAAAATCGTTGGCAAATACATTAAAGGGCATTGTAAGCACGACATTACACTGTATAATTGTCGCTTATGTGTTGTAAGAATGTCTCTCAGTCAAAGCAATGGGTGATCTATAGAGAAATTATACCATGAGCGATAGATACGCTGATCTAGGTGACTGTAGATTATAGTACTTGGAGATCTATTGATATTTCTGACACTGTATTTTAACCTACCCCCAACTCCAACCATAATCTTATCGCCTAGTCCTAACTTTAACAGTGATCCTGAACTTAACCCTAGATACTAAACCTTAATTATTAAAAACCATTACTCTTCCTAACAGTATAGATTTAAAGAAAAAGTACCTGAGGAATAAATAGAATTATAATATTATATTATTATTATATCCTTTAATTCCTAGAAGAACATAGGGCTTCACCTGCGCGTCTCCATTGCCTTCTGTTTTCTGCCAACTTATTCACCCCGCTCCAGGTCTGCCCACACGCTTTCATCTCCTCTTCACATGACCTCCTCCAAGGCAGCCTCGATGACCAACTCTCCACTTCCATTTCGGGTTCCACTCGAGCAATGGCTTGTCTAGTGATGTCACTCACTTGATGGTTTCCTGAGAGTATGGCCAATCCATCTCCATTTCTTCCTGACTATTTGTTTCACAATCGGTTCCTGCTAGGTTGGTTCGCTCATTGCTAAAGATTCCTGTTGCTGATCTTTTCTGGCCGGCCATCTGATGCTGAGTAGTTTTGAGCAGAGACAGCTGTTGATGAAGGTGTGTATTTTGTTTGAGATGCTCTTCATGACGCGCTGGCCTAATCTCTGATCCGTATAGTAGCACTGACTGACTTCACATTGGAGTTGAAAATCCGGATCTTATTTTCTCATGCTGGGTGTGCTGTTGTTCTCCACACAGACTTGACAGTAATGAAAGCTTGTCTTGCTTTCCCGATCCTCACTGCTTTGATATCCTAATCATTTCCGTCCGCCTGTATTTGAAACGATGCATCCCAATTAGGGTAAGTAAAGGAGGTTGTTTCTTTCAGATTTCTCCCATTTATGCTGGCTGATTGTTGTCTGTTGTTGTTGATGTTGGTGTTGGCCAGAATTCTTCATCATCTCTGTTTTCTCTATGTTCACCTGAAGTCCTATCTTTGGTGCTTCTTCTATCGCCAACTTGTTGCTTCTCACTTGCGTATCTTCCAGTTTGTGAGAAATCAGATATATATCATCGGTGAAGTCCAGATCCTCCAAGTTTTTTGTGTGGGTTCATTCTATGCCTGTTTCCTTGCTGCCTAGCCCATTGTCTGCCACATTATCCAATCTACTGCAATCAGGAAGACCATTGGCGATAATAGACAGCCTTGCCTCACTCCCGTCTTCACTGCTTCGAAGGCTTCCGTAATTTTCCTGTTGTGGATTACTTGGCATGCACCATTGTCGTATAACTGTTGGATGAGATGTATAATTGTCGATGGCACCTCGTAGTAGCGAAGTAGTTTCCAAATCACCTCTCGATCAGCGCTGTCGAAGGCCTTTTCAAAGTCGGGGAAGTTGAGATAGAGAGGTAACTGCCATTCCAAGCTTCGCTCAATGATGATCCGTATTGTGGCAACTTGATCAATACATGATTTGCTTCTCCTGAATCCGGCCTGTTCCGGTCGATGTTTTTCATCCAGGTTGGTTTGTTTGATCCTCTCCAGGATGATGCGGCTTAGTATTTTGCTTGGATAGACAGGAGCATAATTCCGCACCAGTTTTTGCATTGAATTAAGTAGAATACCCTCTCCAAACCCTATGATTTGATTCGGAATGAATGATCTTTCATATCGTTATCTAAATCTGATTGGTTCTTGAAGACCAACCTTTTTCAGATCTTGGCTTTACCTATGATAATTTACATTGCCTTTTGGTCATTCAAGCCTCTTTAGGTGGAGCTGAGTTCTTACCGGTGAACCCACCACCAACTGAGAGGGAACTACACACAAGAATATATATATATATATATGTAACAAACTCACAGTGATTGTATTCAAGCGTTCTAACCCAACAAGTGAGAACTTATAAGGTAAGCAGTGTTCTAAAAAAAAGCGCTTAAACAAGACCTGAGATAAAACATAATTTACTGTGAAGTATGCACATTGAAGTAACAAAACTACCCGGCCATTTTTTACCAATATGTAAGACCATCTTTATCCACTATACTTAATTTAGCGAAAACATGCATTCAGGACATTTAGAAAACGAAAGAAAATTTTAGCAAACAATATTTTTTCGAGAAATTCCTCTCTCGGCTCTACAGTTATATACACAAATACTTATATACACAGAATATTCTAGAATAGTCATAACTGACTATATTGGTGTTTCTTTTAAATAATATCGATCTGTTAATATCACAATGAAATTACCACAGTTCAAGAGAGATGCATAATTATGAGCTGACATCAGTTAGAGAACCACTGGAAAACCTGGGAGTACTGGACAGCTGTTTCGTCAGCCTAGTTTGGGACTCCTCATCAGTACGCACCCACACCACGGGGTTCGAACCCAGGACCTTCTGGTTACAAGGCTAGCGAACTCGTAGACCAATGAGCCACTGGGACCCGATCCAATGGTTCTTGAATTCTAACTTCTGCCAATTCACGAAATAGCGCGACCACTTCGCAATGTCTTCTTCGATGAGTTTCTGCCTCATCTTCGACCTGCTGTACCAAATCCCTACAAAACCAATACTTGAAAATTAATCTGATGCCCAGTAGCGACTGGCCCTATTCAGGCAGTTAACCTGGGGTTCTAGTGGGAAGCCGTGACCAGTAGGGTACAGCAGGTCGAAGATGAGGCAGTAACTCATCGAAGAAGACATTTCGAAGTGGTCGCGCTACGTCGTGAATTGGCAGAAGTTAGAATTCAAGGACCATTGGATCGGGTCCCAGTGGCTCAATGGTCTACGAGCTCGCTAGCCTTGTAACCAGAAGGTCCTGGTTCGAACCCCGTGGTGTGGGTGCGTACTGATGAGGAGTCCCGAACTAGGCTGACGAAACAGCTGTCCAGTACTCCCAGGTTTTCCAGTGGTTCTCTAACTGATGTCAGCTCATGATTAAATCTTTCATACAATCAAACCAAATCCCTACAAAACCAATACTTAAAAAGATGCATAAGTTATAATAATAAGCATAAAAGTGCAATACCAAATAGAATTTCAAATAAAATGTAGGGAAATCTGTACAACAAGGTAAAGAAAGCGTGTGAACCAACTATTTCCTTTGGATACATAAATTAGACTTCTTAACTAAGGTGGATTCCAACAGACAACCTCAGAATTATATAAATGACAAACTTTTCAGGTAAAATTAGGATTAGTTGGCGGTATAAGGTAGATGACTTTAAAAGTCGACTTGTTTTACATCAATCATGTATTCTGTATCAACGAGTTGAGATAGTATGGAAGTATGTGAATGAACTTTGTTTCCACCTTACTTAACCACTATTCAGGATAGTGGTATTCGGAAATCCGACGATGAACACGCCTAATTCTATGGCATGTGCAACTAACTGGCTTGACAGGAATGGTCAAATTGATAGATTCACGTAGAAGGGGTAAAATTAAGTGGTTCACTTTTAAATCCTAGACTTAAAATGGTGGATGGATGGATGGAGGTTTGAAGAGATAGTATACTTCAGTGGCATTGAAAACTCTTCGTTTTACCACCGTATTCCATAGATGTTGTGTTCATATCTCACTGGTGTTATCACCAACAAGGAAGAGAAGTTGTGAGCAGAAAGCCTTCCTTACTTTGGCTTGCCTTGACTCTTTAGTTTCATATTCTAATCGATGAATTTTCTTGGATGAAACCATTCACACTCAGCAACTGTTTAACAATAATAATATTAAGTTCTTCATTTAAGACAATCATCAGATTAAAATGGCTCTCTTGCTCTGTGGTGGATCAAGCAATTTTTCAGACAGTTTTCGTATATCAAAGGTAGTTAGCATAATAGATGAGTATACTGACCACTTGATATAGATTTTCTTATTTTACCATCCCGTTTTTTTTAGTCGTAGAGGGGATGTCTAGGTGAAAGGGATCTCTCTTACTTTCTATATAAAATAGAAGATCCTAAGCCGCAAACTATACTGATTTACTACTATTACAGCGTTTTACTAACCCCAGTTTATAATTACCATACATAATCCACATCCCGTAAAACAAATGATTTTGTACTCTTAAAACCAGCTTAGCAGTGCTATTCTCAACTCTCTATTTTATAAGCTTTGTAAATGAATATATACTTTTCTCTCTTATGTGAATTTAAACGTATTTATTTTATTTAATCATATTTAAATGACTATTTTTCTTTTAATTATGATATAAATTTCCTGTACAAATTCTGGTATCGGTCTTTTCTAGCCTCCCTCCACCCCAAACACACACACACATTTGCATAGAGAGTGTGAGGTGTCTGGCTTGCTGGTCATCAGATTATACATTCCTATTCACCAAAACCAGGATACATTTTGAATTATTGGTTTTTGTATGAAGGATTTCATTACGAGCTGACATCGGTTAGAGAACCGTTGGAAAACCTGGTAGGACTGGACAGCTGTTTCGCGTCAGATTGAGACTCTTCAGAAGTAGGCATCTACTCCGCGCCAGGGTTTGAACCCACGACCTTCAGGTTACGAGCAAGCTTATGAATATCCAAAGTTAGGATTCATGGGCTGGCCATCGGATAGGGTCCCACAAGGCTGAATTGTCTACGAACTTACCTTATATTTCGAAGGTCCCGGGTTCGAACTCTGAGGTAGATGCGTACTGATGAAGAGTTAGTCTTACACTAGGCTGACAAAGCAGTTGCCCACTACTCGAGTGGTGGTTTTCCAATGGTTTTCTAACCGAAGTCAGCTCTTGATGAAATGTCTTAGCTACTTTGAATTCCTGAAAGTTCTGATTTTGGGTTACCTTCATTTCCTTGCCTTTTATTTTATTTTTTTATATAATTTTTTTGTAATAGGCCACAAAGAAAACAACTTAATTCATAAGTCTTTGCATTTTGAGTGGAATATAAGGATCCAAGCATTTTCCAAAAATAAAATGTAGTCATGGAATCGATTATACGGATGAGGTCGCTAGCTTTACACCACCCAACCCTCTTTTCCGGGTTTACTATCGGTTAGTAAACTAGGTGAGGTTTAGGTGTGAGTAGAGACGTTGTCTAAAAGAGTCCAAACACAACACTATGGTATTGGGATGCCGAAAAGTAATGGGAGAGCAATACCCACAGAGTTACATCAAAAAGTCTTTCAATTCAAGTCGTTTATCACCAACAGTAAACCATCATCAAAGGCCATTAGAATATATATTCTATCTTATATATATAAAGAGTATCTCTAAGATATTTATTTATTTTATTTATTTTTTTATTTTTGATTACAGCTTGATTCCACACTGTATTTTTGGGACAAGTGTGGAATTTTCAGCGTGGATATCGGTAGCCCAAAATTCACAGGCCGACCATAGATATCAGGTGTGCGTCGGCGTGGGCTCGAACCCCGGACCATGTGCATGGTCGGCGAGAGTCCTAACCACGGCTAGAATATTAAGATCATTTCAAATAGATATACAACACACAAGCCAGCCAGCCAGCCAACACAATCACTTTATTCGATATTGTGCAAACCAAAAGATCCAACAAGAAAACAAGATAAAATTCATACCATTTACAAAATAGCCCGTATGAATTACAATAAACAATACATTGGTCAGAGTGGGTGTTCTTTTCGAGTTTCAATCCAAGAGCACAAACTCATATCTATGCGAGTAGATAATCACGGACATGAAATGTAGACAAGGCAAGGAAACAATAAAATAGGCATTCAAGAAATTTCTATCAGTCTGGTACTCAAATGAATCAGCCAGCAATTAACAAACACACATTACCTCTAAAGACGATAATTACCAGCTGATAAAAAAATAAATCACATGACAAGAATCTTTGAATTCGAAGCTAATAAAAACGATTGAAAGACACGTAAATTAACAACCAAATGAATCACGATGAAGGTTATCAGTATGAAGATACAAATTATATCATTATTCATTTAAGAATTTGTATAAGTTCATTTCATACTGAAACGTGCACCGAAGCGACGTTGGCCAGAAGAAGGGTGAGCAACGAAAACTTGACGATATTAAAATCAATCAGCTCAGGCAGACAAGAAAATCACTAAATCAAAAAGTACATTATCATTTCAGGAGTATAAACAATCATAACTGTTTTAGCATAGAAATAAATAATAATAAAATATTACATGGAGGATTTAATCATGAGCTGACATCAGTTAGAGAACCACTGGAAAACCTGGGAGTACTGGACAGCTGTTTCGTCCTAGTTTGGGACTCCTCAGCAGTACGCACCCACACCACGGGGTTCGAACCCAGGACCTTCTGGTTACAAGGCTAGCGAGCTCGTAGACCATTGAGCCACTGGGCCCGATCCAATGGTCCTTGAATTCTAAAAACTGCCAGTTCACGACATAGTGGCAGAAGTTAGAATTCAAGGACCATTGGATCGGGTCCCAGTGGCTCAATGGTCTACGAGCTCGCTAGCCTTGTAACCAGAAGGTCCTGGGTTCGAACCCCGTGGTGTGGGTGCGTACTGATGAGGAGTCCCGATCTAGGCTGACGAAACAGCTGTCTAGTACTCCCAGGTTTTCCAGTGGTTCTCTAACTGATGTCAGCTCATGATTAAATCCTCCATGCAATCAAACAAAATCCCTACAAAAACCAATACTTGAAAATAAAATATTACTTTTTAGATATAAACTCATGTTAGTCTACTAAACCAATGATAAAATTGAAGTACATGGTATCTTAGAAATCCTTGATACAATTTCATATTCAAGTACTTTTGAAACACAGAGTCTTTGTTTAGCACATGATAATGGACATGTTCTTCATGAGAGTTTTAGCAAAGAAGAAAAACAAACAAAATACTCAAATCTTGAGTACATATCAGAACAATTTCTACAATGATAATTATTATTATTATGATTGACAAGGATATTCTTAGCATTTATCAAAATTTATTATCACTTTATACACAACTTAATGACAATATTAATTCTAAACTCTTACAGCTTTAACATTCAATGTTTTGAAGCAATCATATGAAATCACTCAAACTCATGAAAATCAGTCTGGTGTTTGCTAGTAACTGGCTGCTGGAAAAAGTTGTCTGTTTGCCTGAAGTTTTAGTTGGAAGTACTGACCAGTGGGGTACACCCATTCAGAAGTCACTGGCGCAAATACTCGCCAGTGATAACACTGGCTTGGTGTTAGTGATACTAAAATCACCAACTGGTAGAAGTTAGAATTAGATGGTTGGATGCGATCGACAGGAAGCCCTGCCTGACCTAAGTTTCGTGCTAGTTGGCAATCAACAGTCAGCAAGGCGTATCTGCAACCTTGAAGGAACTCATGTCCCACCCCTCTGAGATTCGAACCCGTGTCACCACTCAGTGCTGTAGTCAGAGATGTTACCACTGAGCTATTCGAGCTCACGATTGACCTCCTGTAGGACTGTAGTGGATATTCTGATTTGACACTAGTAACTAGTGTGATGTGTCTAGTCCTCCTTTCTTTGGTGCAGACTGAATTCTATCAGTCAGCTTTGTAATGTAGCCACCATTCTAGTTGGTTCGCCATCACTCCGCACATTGATTTGATGATATTAGATGGTTGAAGTTGGCCACATTACAAAGCTGACTGATAGAATTCAGTCTGCACCAAAGAAAGGAGGACTAGACACATCACACTAGTTACTAGTGTCAAATCAAAATATCCACTACAGTCCTACAGGAGGTCAATCGTGAGCTCGAATAGCTCAGTGGTAACGTCTCTGACTACAGCCCTGGGTGGTGACACGGGTTCGAATCTCAGAGGGGTGGGATATGAGTTCCTTGAAGGTTGTAGATACGCCTTGCTGACTGTTGATTGCCAACTAGCACGAAATCTAGGTCAGGCAGGGCTTCCTGTCGATCGCATCCAACCATCTAATATCATCAAGTCAAATCCCTACAAACAAACAAACTCATAAGAATTAATCTTATTCTCACTAATGATTGGCTTCAGGAAGAATTTTTCTGCCTGCCTACAGTCCTACTGAGAAATCATGACCAGTGGGTTCCACCCAATCGGGTGAGAGTGAGGACAAATACTCTCCCAGTGTTTTTGAAGAATGGTCTACGATCTAGCTAGCTAGCTTAACTTGTAACCAGAAGGTGGTGGGTGAGCTGGCCCCTCTGACAGTTTTTTGGTAGGTGCGTATACTGATGATAACTCAGGAACTAGGCTGACGAAACAGCTTTTTGCCGTCGAGTACTCGACTGGTAGTCTTCAATGGTTTTCTAACTGATAGATATCAGTAGATTATGTGAATTACACATACAGTGTTTTCATAAAATAAGGCTAACTTTTTTTTCATAGCTACCTTTAGTTAACTTTACTTGAATGTTTTGCTTGCTTGCTTGCTTGCTTGCACTCTTCATTATTTAACAGAAAAATTGTTTGATAACCCACGTGCCTAATATGATTAACATTACTGTTACTACTATTATCATCACATGATTTTTTACAGAGGAAATAAAGAAGCTGATGTGTCTTATATTTAGAACAAATTCTAAGCAGCTGATTTTTAAGTAAATTAACAAAGTAGAACAAAGTATATATATGGGCTGGTTCATTTGGGCCATTTTTCTTTCAAGGTGATTTCATTATATTATTGTTCTAATAACAAAACAATCAAGAATACATTTGAAGGATAGATAAAAAGAATTTCTGTTGTTTTCATGAAGGATAAGTCAAAATTATTTGTTACAGGATTTCAGTATGAACTGACATCAGTTAGAGAACCATTGGAAAACCTACACTGGAGTACTGGACAGCTATTTCGTCCAAGTTTAGGACTCGTCAGTAGTCTGTACCCACGGGGGTTCGAACCTAGGACCTTCTGGTTACAAGGCGAGCTAGGTTGTAGACCATTAAGCCACTGGAACCACCCAATCCAATGGCCAGTCCATGAATTCTAACTTCTGCTAATTCACGAGATAGAGCGACCGCTAGAGTATTATTCGATGGTTGGAGGTAGTCAGCAGGAAGCCTTATCTAACTTAGGTTTAGTGTTAGTTAGCTGGCATTCACCAGTCAGTCAAGCAAGGCGTATCTACAATCACTTTGAAGGAGTACATATTCCTTCTGAGACTCGAACCCGCGTCATCACCCAGTGAGAGCTGTAGTCAGAGAGAGAGAGATTTTATCACTGAGTGGTACCGGCTGTCAAGTGACCTCCTGTAGGACTGACTACATTGAATACTTTGATTTAACGCTAGTTAGTAACTAGTGTAATGTGTCTAATCCTTTGTTTACTGTAGACTGAATTCTATCAGTCAAGTTTGCAATGTGACCACCATGCCACTAGGTAGAAAGCCATCATGGTGCACTCAGAAGTTTGCAGTGAGCAAACGACTTGACACATGACACTAATTAGTGTCAAATCACAGTATTTAATGAAGCCCTACAATAGAGGTCAATCGTCACCCCGAATAACTCAGTGGTAACGTATCTCTCTGACTGACTGCAGCACTAGGTGATGACATCGGTTTGAATCTCAGGAGAGACGTGAGTTCATTCAAGGGGATTGTAGATAAGTCTAATATCAATAGTTTTGAAGTGCACTGTGTAGACAAGCCATCTAATGGCATGATGGCCACACTGTAAACTTAAGTGATAGAATTCAGTCTGCACCAAGGGCAGGACTAAACATATCGCATACTATTTACTGACCAGTGTCCAGTTTAACTATTATTTGTAGAAGCAAAAGTGATAAGTAGAAAACTAAGTCAGAACTTGTGAGTTGGTTGTTCAATGGTCGAATAAATGCTCACCGACCAGACACGCACACACATATGAGAGGTCCGGGTTCTATCCCCAACCATTGGACTTGTAAACCTCGATGAGGCGACAATGAATTCGAGACAAAGGCGGATGGGGTGGACATGGGGTTTGCCACCGCTCCCGTGTAAATAGCAAAATCATTTACTTATTAAACTTCATAGCTGAAGCTTGAAACGCTATGTGCCACTAAGAACACAAAGGAACAAAAATAACAATTAGTCCCCCTTAAAAATTTGTACAAAGCGATAAGAAGACGTAATTTGTCTGAATCGTGTAAGGTATTTGCTCAACACATTTAGAACAGATTTTGTTTGTCCCTTGCTTAACCATGCCGGATGATGTTCGGAAATACGATGATGAACCTGCCTAATTGTTCGCCCGATGTAGCTGGCTCCGCAGCTGCAGTCAAACTGGTAGATACACATAGAAGAGGCGAATTTAGGTAGTTTATCCTTATTACTCGAACGTAGGATAGGTGTGGTCGTGAAGAGACAGTGTACCTCTGCTGCATAATAAGCTCTTTTAACTGCATTCCTCAGTCGCTGCGTTATTATTTCGCTGATGTTGTCGCCGAGGAACTGAAGTTTTATGAACAGTGGTTTTTTCGGAACTGTTGCCATAGTCACTGTCCTAGGTGATGAATTCATATTTTTCTCAATAAACTTATCTGGATAACCATTTTTTCTAAGTAATTCTCTAATAATCTCAAGCTCCTCATTGAAGCAGTCGTCTGAACAGATTAACCTAGCTCTATGAACCAGACACTTTACCAGGTTGCGTTTATATTTCAAAGGTACAAAACTCAAAAAATGAGTGTACTGTCCTGTTGTAGTAGGTTTCCTGTACACACTCCTTCTTAGTGTGCCATCTTCTTTCCTTGCCATGAAGACGTCTAGGAATGAGATACAGTCATTACTTTCTTTCTCTATAGTAAAGTTTATTGCTGAATGGGCATCATTAAACTTGTCAAGGATGTTCATTGCGTCGTCCTCGTTTTTTATGACCAGAAATGTATCATCCATATATCGACAGTAGAAATCCAAGTCACTAATTGCTCCTTTCAGTGGTCCATTCTCTAACTTAGCGAGGAAAAAATCAGCTAGGATTGGGCCTAATGGGGAACCCATAGCTACACCATCAATTTGTCTGTAATATTCCTTATTGAATAAGAAATGAACGTTCATTGTACATCTTAAAATAAGTTCCTTCAAGGTGGATACAGAAATGCCGATGTCTATGTTTCGTGTAGTAATCTCCTCACATATAAAATCCACTGTCTCCATTAACGGTACGTTGGTGAACAAGGAGGATACATCAAAAGATATCATAAACTTGTCCTTCACATTAAGATCTCTTATTTTTCCAACAAATTCAAAACTGCCATTTACGCTATGTTTTACCAACTCATTATGCAGAGGTTTCAGGAGCTTGACTAACCATTTTGCTGTGGCATGGTATGGGGAATTACACATATCTAACACTGGTCGAAGTGGTAAACCAATTTTGTGCACTTTTGGAAGTCCATATAATCTTGGTGTAATCGAGCTTATTATGCAGCAGAGGTATACTGTCTCTTCACGACCACACCTATCCTACGTTCGAGTAATAAGGATAAACTACCTAAATTCGCCTCTTCTTTGTGTATCTACCAGTTTGACTGCAGCTGCGGAGCCAGCTACATCGGGCGAACAATTAGGCAGGTTCATCATCGTATTTCCGAACATTTAGAACAATCTGATTACACAGGGATTGTCATAGGAATATATATGAAATTAATAAAAAGTTAGAGGTGAGAAAATAGACCACTTAGGTCAAGTTGAAAGGACATATTGAAGGTCAAAATAACAATGAAGATCACTAAATCAAATAGCATAGTACATCTACCCTGACTAGTATCAAAACAAAGTTTACCAAGGAGGGTAGGTTTAGTGTGATGACGAAGTGTTGCTTTAAACGCATAAAGGTGGTTTAAACTTCCTAATTGCCAGCTAGGACTTCCACAAACTTTAGGATGAGACTCTACCCCAAAGAGGTTTTATAGATAGGTTTAAAAGACGTGTAAACATCAATTTGAAGTCCTGTTTCTTGTCTCCTTTTCTCGCCATTAATGGGTTCTGCGAATTCTATTTGCTTGTGAAGCTATTTAGGAAAATCATCTGAAGCCCTTACTTCCAGAGATCGATGAATCCTCCCCTCTATGAATGTGTGTCCATAGGTACATTTAAATCGGTAAGTACAGTGGGATGGGACGTCATTTTTTGCATTTTCTAAGAGTTTACACGAGATATATGGGCTTCACATCATCAATTATTCCGATCTTAGCTGCATGAGAAGTATTTTTAATCACAGTTTTTTAATCTTCGTCCAACTGCCAAGCTGGTATGATCATCCATATAAGGTGGCTTGATGTACATGGCTTCCTTAGCAGCGAGTTAGAGAGTGAGTCCTAAGGTTCCACTGACCATTTTAAATACCTCTATATGAACTTGTCTGGATAATTACTATCAACTAGAGTTTGTGTCAGTCTTCTTTCCGTGTGATCAGTATCACTTGAATTTTTCTGATATCCTATCAAAGTATACAGTTATTTGTATAAATTATTTGTTACTAATGTTTGAAAGAAAGAATACTATTTCCTTTATCAAAAACTAATGACTATAAATTTCAGTAAAAAAATTATTTAGTTGAGTTTTAGATTTTCCCGTCGATAGATTTGACCCCAAAGTGAATGGTCTCAGGTCGACATGTCATCGCCTTGTGGAGATGCTTCGATGATGATGTCTGCTTATGTAACTTGAATTCAATTGGTGGTTGGTGATCAGCAGTGAGTGGAATCCAGGGTGCATATTTCGTCCCTTTTCAGGACTCGCCTTCTGGATGGGAACGACTCTCGTGGCCCAAGTAGTCTAGTAGATAACGCTTCGACATTTAAAACTATAGGCAACTGGTTTGAGACCCGGTGGGACACCATCACTGAATCACTAGGGAATTCAAGTATATCTAGATGACGAGTCCCGAATTGGGCGGAAAGCACGTGATTCTTGATTTCACTGCGAGTCACCATCCACCAACAGACTTTAGTAAAAGACGTTATGAAGCCCGGAAATAAAGGGTAACATTCCAGTTGTAAAAGTATGAATTAATTAGTTATGAAAGATGACATTTCAAGTAAGATAACTTTGTCTCGTGTAAAACACAGTGGTGAAAATATGGTAATAACAGTATGATGTTTCAAGCACAACCTGCTGTTCATAATCACACGACTTCCTAACTTGTTTAATACAGAGAAAGCAAAAGCTAAAATACAAACAGTTGGAAGAATATATCAATACATCGTGGCGAATACCCATTAAGACATTCGAGGGAAAAGAACAGGAAGTTCAGTAAAGATGGCGATCTTTTCGGTGATTTCATTCTCAAAAGCAATTGTACAATTGCATTTATATACACGAGTCCATATAGATACAACTATTATTTATTTAATTCCACACAGTAACGTAGGAGACTAAAGGCAGTTCAAGCCGTCATACTCCCTCCTTGTAGCACACAAAGCAAAAGAAGAATGTAGAAGAAATGCATATTAGAGACAGTAAACAGAGGTGTGAGACAAAGGAATAGTAGTAACGAAGATCAAAACAGTTTCATTGGAAATCATAAGTCACAAGGAGTGGATGCATCTGCCCCAGCCAATGAGAACGATTTTGAGCCATATCACCAATTGTTTCCAACCACTGGTTTTCTACCGTCCCGAGGACCCCAACGAGTCAGGAAGTCTACATCTTCCTACGTGGCTTAAACTAACTGTAGTAGATTTCATTGACTGGTGCCGCCATGTTTTGGTTTGACCGCGGCTAGCTCTTTTCCAGTCTGACCCTATATCAGCTAATATTGCCCATTGTCGAGGAAGGCGATGACTAGGCATACGTAACACATGTCCTAACCATCTCAGTCGATGTAACTTCAAAACTTCGTCGATTGATTTCCCCTTTTACCTAGCACTCGATGCCTAAACTCAATAGCGCTCATCCTATTATACTACTTCACACGGGAGATAGGGCGCAGGCACCTATGATCAAAGACAGCTAATCTTTTCATGTCTTCTTCCACTCTCAATGCCCACGTCTCACGGAAGTAAAGGAGGATGGAGCGGACTGATGGGCAGTACACACGCCTTTTGTTCGATAGCCGCACATCGGTTCTATGTCGAAAACAGACAGACAGACAGGAGACTAAAGGTCATAATAATTTTCAACTTGACATGAAAGTTCGCAGTTTGAAAATTTGCTATCATCAAAGATTAGAGCTGTCATTTTAATGATATACACATATGTATCCATAAGAACCCCTCCCGAACCTTTATATGGACGTGTAGTGATTCTCCTCAAAAGGCGAGTCTTCAGTTCCCAAAAGAAGATCTTTCCTGCAGCAACTCTTAGAGTGATATAATCTCTAACCACTCACTGCTACGGAGTAATGTAAAGGAAAGACTTCGGTATATGAAAAATTTAATATGCATATATCAGTCCACCACCGCCACCACCACCAACAACAACAACAGCACGCCCCAATCACTGTCAATGACAGAAATATGATAGACGTCACTTCCTCCACTTATCTTCTGAAGCATTGAAGCATGCTTCAGATGGAATAATATGGCTTCAGACGATGCAGTATTGACCATTATTATTATGATGATTACTTGACGACTCTGCATGACAGAGTTAACAGCTCACTTTGAGACATGCTGACAACTCTTCATGGTGTATAATGGCACTTTTCACTTGATTGAACTCTCAAAAAAGAGTAAATTGACAAGAAATTAAGTTCTTAAAGTGAAAAAATACTTTTAGTAAGCGAATATAAGGGATGGGGAAGGCGATAGACGGAAAGACTAAAGCGATGCTGAAGTTTACATGACTTTGAATGGTTTCAATCAATACAACATACACACACGAAGTCAACACTTTTATGACTAACTAACAAGTTTCAAGCAATTATGAGTAAAAATCCACCCAGTAGTCAGATATAACGTAAATGTGTGCGTCGGTGGCACAGTGGTTAGGATCCTCGCCTACCATGCACATGGTCCGGGGTTCGAGCCCACCTGGCGATTGGCCAAATCTCAAAAGGAAAAAAAAAAAAAAAAATGTTCACATCTCATATATGTAAACGATAGACTAGTTTTATTCATATTACCCAGGTACATCCACCTAACAAAAAAACACTTAAGAAGAAATGCACATTCTGCATGCCACTGCTAGCCGTTATCAACCAAGTGATATTGTGGTGAGAGCTGGCTGTAAGTCAATGTTTCCTCCCGAATCAAGTTCATGAGAGAAAAACAAGAACAAAGCTTAACCTTCAGGAACTCAACAACCAATCACAGCTGACTTAACGTGTGTAAATAGAATTCGCAGATATGTGGCTTAACTTTCTGAGAAACGGTCACAAGCAGCACAGAATAACCTTTAGCAAGAAAACAACCAATCATAAGACGTTGCTTCTCTGCCAACAATAAAGTTAATATTAATGTACATAAAAATCTATAAATATCTGTTGATTTTCTCAATAAACGATCTGTTGCCTGATTCTTGTCTTCTGTCGTTACAATATGACACACACAACCTCCTATATTGGCTGCATAATTTTCCCGTTATAAAATTGTTATTGCAAATAATTAAAAAATATATCTCGTCTAAAATTGTAAGATTAACCGAATAACAGAATTATTACATCTTTGACATTGTGATGGACTAATTGTCTGGAAAATCCCTCCCTCATGGACGATCTATTTATAGTATTTCTACACTCATTCAGACGTTTCAACCAGCCTTGTAATTTTCAAGTACTGATTTGTAGAGATTTGGCTGATTGATTACAGGATTATATCATGAGCTGAAATCGATTAAAGAACCATTGGAAAACCAGCTAGGAGTACCCCGGTGGGTGCGTACTGCTGAAGAATTAGTCCCAAACTAGGCTGACGAAACAGCTGGCTATCCAGTACTCAAGTGCTGGTTTTGCAATAGTTCTTGTAATTATTATACTTTTCTTCCTCTACTGTATGTATCACTAATTTGACATTTGCATATCAAATATTGATTTTTGACCTTTATTACTCGCCTGTGTCCTTGTTTAATCTCTAATGGTAATATTTCTATTTGGGGTCATGTATACACTGGTAATGTATTGTTTACCGATATAATTTTCTTTGAACCATGGACGAAGGTGATTCTGGCCAGGGAATCAGTGTCTGTGAGAAGAGAAGCTCTCATTTGTGTGTGTGTGTGTGTGTGATTCTTGTGAACACCGCTTTCGACCCCTTTGGTTTGTTGGAAATATTCTCCTCGTCTTCCTCGATTTTAAGCTACCCATTGCAGTTGAACTGTGATTAACCAATTTTGTCTTACACTACTTGGTTTGTATTTAGAAACCGACATAGCCTGTATGGCAGCAGCTGCCTCACGGTACTGCTGAGACCAATTTAAGTTCTCGAGGTTACTGGTGTTGTTGTTTAATAGAACTGTTAAAATATTAACGAATAATCGTGTTTTTTCCTGCTCTTGGAACGTTTATTCATAGCGCGTGTGTCTGAACGAAATTTTGTGGACTATACAATGGAAGGTAGAGATGAGTTTCTTGCATTCAGACTATAACCAAAATAAATTTAATCATTACAAACATTGGATACTAAGAAAGTGTGTTTGTTAGCTGGATAATAACGTTTTTTTTTGGTTTTTCAAAAAATATTGTCAATGCCGACAAATTATGAAAGGAGAACACATATGAAATAAAATAAAAGAAATAAGAATTTTTGAAATATATAAATGAATTTTGAAACAATTTAAAAACTAAAATCTAGTGCTTACAATCAATTGATTGATGAACCCAATGTATATGATTTTGAAGTTATTCTGTGCATGAATTTATGAGTCACGTGTTACTAGAGAAACTCCACACGCACACACAAGTGAAAACTAGCATAAAATAAAAGTATATTATATATATATAAAGCAACACTCGAGTACCGCCAGATAGCTCTTTCGTCAGCTTAGTTTGGCATACATCATCAGTGCGCCCCTCCCCCCCCCGCAACCACCACCACTTTCCTATTACAAGGAGAGCTAGCTCGTCGACTATTGATCTAGTCACTGACACCCAACTCCTCAATGCCCAGTCAATCAATCCATGAATTCTAACTTCCACGAATTCATGACTCATTTTAGCATGACTGGCACTAGCCACTCGACCGGGGTGTATCCCACTGGTCACTACTTCTCAGTGGAACTGCAGGCATGCAGCCAATCATTAGCGAGCATCAGAATAATTCTCATGAGTTTGTTTGTAGAGGATTGATTTGTTTCAAGTTTTGATCATGAATTGATATCTTTCTATTTTTTGGTTGGGCACTAGTCAGTAACTAGTGTAATGTGGGTGACTTCTGTGAATTGTATTTTTATTTATTATTTTTTTTATTTTTGACTTACAGCTTGATTCCACACTGTATTTTTGGTACAAGTATGGAATTTTCAGCATGTAATATCGGTAGCCCAAATTTTTCAGGCTGACCATAGATAACAGGTGTGCGTCGGCAGGGGATCGAACCTCGGACCATGTGTATGGTCGGCGAGAGTCCTGACCACTGTGCCACCAACGCACAGATGGTTGGATACAATCTTCCGGAAGCACTTACTTACCCAGTTTTCTTGCTAGTCGGCACTCATCGGTCACCTAAGCCTATCTATAACCAATTCGAAGGAAATGATCTCCCTCCTGAGACTGGAACCCGCGTCATTACCCTCTGAGAGATACACTCAAAGAGAGAAAGATGTTATCACTGGGCTATTTGGGCTGGTGACTGACCTCCTGTAGGACTAACTGTATGGATATTTTGATTTGATACTAGTTAGTAACTAGTGTAGTGTGTCCAGTCCCATCTTTGATGAAGACTGAATTCTGTCAGTAGTCGGGTATGCAATGTATCGCTCAAGTTTGATCATGGATTGATATAACTCAGAGAAACTATTGAAAATCAGTACTCGAGGACTGGACAGCCAGCCTAGTTTCGTCAGCCAGGCTTCAGACTCATCGGTAGTACGCACCCACCAGTCTACTACTCAAGTGCTGGTTTTCCATTGTTCTCTTATTGATTAACATTAATTCGTGATCAAGCTTGAAAACGAAATAATGTGTTTTGAGCGATATCTAATTTTTGTTCATATGAAAGGCGGTAGGAATTAAGAACATCCACAGTTCAAAAATACGTTAATATGAAAAATGCATATACTACTTAATAAAAGTAATTTAGTCTTGTTGTTGATTATCAGGAAAACTGCTAAATCGATGTATTTTTTATAAAATAAAGGCAAACAAGAGAAAAAAGGAAATAGATTACTAAGGATGTCTGAATGACAGCCATCTAGAAGAAAATATGACAACATGACGCAAAGAGGCATCTGTCACAGAACACACTCTGATTGGACACTAGTAACTAGAGTCATGTAACTAGTGTTGTGTTTACTGCAGACTGAATTCTATCAATCAAGTTTACAATATGGCCACCATGTCACTAGGTGGATCACCATCATGGTGCACTCAGAAATCTTCAGTAACCAAAGGACTTGACACATGAAACTAGTTGGCGTCCAATCACAGTATTTAATACAGCCCTACAGGAGGTCAATCTCCAGCCTGAATAATTCAGTGGTAACGTCTCTTTCTGACAGACTGCAGCACCGGGTGATGACACAGGTTCGAATGTCAGAAGTGATATAAATTCCTTCAAGTTGGTCGCAGAGACGTCTTGTTTGACTGACTGTTAAATGCCGACTAGCACGATACTTAGGTTAGCCAGGGCCTCCTTCCGATTGCCTGCAGCCATCTAAGAATATGGAATAATTCACCATTATTTAACACAGTAGGAAAACTACAGTGACAATAGAGATTAGAATGTGATCACGCTGAATAGAATGAATATTCTAATTAATTCATCAAAATACATTGAATACTATGTTGATTGATCAATAGGGGTAACCAGTATCTTGTTGCTAGTCCTTGATTTTCATTTTGCCTGAATTCTATCAGCCAAGTGTGTCATATAGTCACTAAGCTGGATGATTCACTAGAGCGATATACTCTGAATTCATGTTAGGTGGTTTGCAGACAGTCAACAACAAACCCTGAACATATAAGTTTCCTAATTATTGCCAAGTCTGACTGGCACAAATTTCAGTCAATACCAACACTATGAACTATACACACAAAGCTGGTTGCTTCATAGCGACCGTACAAAAGCTCAGTCATCAACTCAAGTAGCTAAGTTATTTGAAGCACTGAGTGGTGTGGGTTCAAGATCGCAGATACACGATGTTGACCAATGCCAATAAGCATGAGATCAAAGGATTTCTGTTGATTGCCGCCAACCACCCAATGTCAGATTTACTAATGTATACTAAATCTGTATTCTTCTAACTTATATAGTTGATAAAGATATAAATTGAGAAATTAAAATTAAAATATTTGCGATTATGCGCTAAATAAATAACTCAGCGGCAATATTAATCTCTTTTTTTATAACATCACCTTAGATATATGTTAGTGAAAAATGTAGATAATTTTCACTATAAAGAAAAACAAACATTCATGTGATAATATAAAGTATGTGTGACTTAGCACTTCTAACACACTAAATTGTAACTTGTAACTACAAATCGGATCCAATTATTACAATTATTTTGAATAACGCATCAGTATACCGCGTGAGTATCATTCACTCATATTCACCTTAATCTTGAAACATTTTAACTGTAAGGTATGCCATAAGATCAGTAATTTTATCCCTACTAGATGGTTGGAGGCAATTGGCAGGGAGTCCTGTGTGACTTAAGCTTTTTCCTCGTTAGTACTCACCAGTCAGTCAGTCAGTAAGGCGTATCTGCGACCACCCTGAAGGGACTCATGTCCCTCCTCCTCACATTCGAACCCGCGTCATCACCCAATGAGAGTTGCAGTCAGAGAGAGAGGGAGATGCTACCAGTGAGCTATACGGGCTGGTGATTGATCTCCTATAGGACCGTTAGCAACTGGTTTCCAATCAAAAGGTATCATCAGTTCATTCATTTCTCATGAGACGTGAAAGAAAATCACTTGAAATGAAGCATACTCATGTGTTTTCAAATAAAACTAAAAATCTTTTGGTAAACTTAATAAAGCCATACAGTAAACATATATATATATATATATATATTTAATCTATTAGGTTACAAGAGATTCTAATCTCAACTCTAACAGGATTCATAAAAATTATTATTTATTATTATTATTTCCTTTAATTCCTAGAGGAACATGGAGCTTCAGCCGCGCGTCTCCATTGAGTTCGGTTCTCTGCTAAAGTTTTCACCTGGCTCCACGTCTGCCCACACGCTTTCATCTCCTCTTCACATGACATTCTCCAAGTTACCCTAGCACTCACGACCAACTCGCCGCCCGCTTCCTTTTCGGGTTCCACTCGAGCAATGGCTTGTCTAGTGATGTCACTCACTTGATGGTTTCCTGAGAGTATGGCCAATCCATCTCCATTTCTTCCTGCCTATTTGTTTCACAATCGGTTCCTGCTGGGTAAGTTCGCTCATTGCTAAAGATCCCTGTTGCTGATCTTTTCTGGCCAGCCATCTGATGCTGAATAGTTTTGAGCAGAGACAGCTGTTGATGAAGGTGTGTATTTTGTTTGAGATGCTCTTCATGACGCGCTGGCCTAATCTCTGATCCGTGTAGTAAGTAGCACTGACTGACTTCACATTGGAGTTGAAAATCCGGATCTTATTTTCCATGCTGAGTGTGCTGTTGTTCTCCACACAGACTTGAGAGTAATGAAAGCTTGTCTTGCTTTCTCGACTCTCGTTTTGATATCCTCGTCAGTTCCGTCCGCCTGTAGTTGAAATGATGCTTCCCAGGTAGGTGGGTAGGTAAAGGAGGTTGTTTCTTTCAGATTTCTCCCATTTATGCTGGCTGATTGTTGTCTGTTGTTGTTGATGTTGGTGTTGGCCAGAATTCTTCATCATCTCTGTTTTCTCTATGTTCACCTGAAGTCCTATCTTTGGTGCTTCTTTTATCGCCAACTTGTTGCTTCTCACTTGCGTATCTTCCAGTTTGTGGGAAATCAGATATATATCGTCGGTGAAGTCCAGATCCTCCAGGTTTTTTGTGTGGGTTCATTTTATGCCTGTCTCCTCATCTCCCGCTGTCTGTCGCATTATTCAATCTACCGCCCACAATCAGGAAAATCATTGGAGATAGCAGGCCAGCCAGCCTTGTCTTACTCCCGTCTTCACTACTTCGAAGGATTCCGTGAGTTTCCCGTTGTGGATGACTTGGCATGCACTATTGTCGTACAACTGTTGAATGAGATGCATAATTGTTGGCGGCACCCCGTAGTAGGGAAGTAGTTGCCAAATCACCTCTCGATCGACGCCGTCGAAGGCCTTTTCAAAGTCGATGAAGTTGAGATAGAGAGGTGACTGCCATTCCAAGCTTTGTTCAATGATGATCCGTAGAGTGGCGATTTGATCAATACATGGCTTGTTTCTCCTGAATCCAGCCTGTTCTAGTCGAAGTTTTTCATCCAGGGCTTGTTTGATTCCATTGTCATACTTCACTGGCTTTATTGTGTCGAACTTTTGCGGTTAGGACTCTCGCCGACCATACATATGACCCGGGGTCCGAGCCTCCGCCGACGCACACCTGTTATCTGTGGTAGGCCTTCAAAATTTGGGCTACCGATATCACATGCTGAAAATTCCATACTTACCAAAATACGGTGTGGAATCAAGCTGTAACCAAAATAAAAATAGTTGTTTGGTAGAATGTTGCAAGGTCTCCTTTGCCTGCAGCTTGTTCTGCTTCACTTGCCATGGCTTCATAATATTTTCTTTTGTCTCCCTAGCAATCTTTTTACTCTTTTATTCAGTGTATTGTAGCTTGCATTCAAATCCTGTTTTTGTTGCTCTCGGTGCGCTGGATAATCATAAAAATACCTTAATGATAATCATAGAAATGATTTATTTATTCCCAAACAGTACTTAGGATGCAGTGTGGAATTTTCAGCAATTTGTAAAATATCGCATCTTATTTACTCAATGACAATAACACAATACCATTGTGGGTAAAATTTGTTTTGACAAAGTCTCACAGTGTTATACAGTAGTGTTTACTGATGACGTTTCTAGTACAATTTATTGCTCATAATCATAACTTCGTCTATATAATTCCATTATTTTCCATCGCTTGATTTGATTGGTAGCAGTATTTTCCATGTTTCTGGTGTCGGTGATGAGTCATTCCTATTGCATGTTCTGGGTGTAGGCTGGATGAACAGGGATTCAGCAATCAATCTGTCTCTCTCCACCTACCTATACTACTTCTTAGAATTTTAACCCTCTCCCAACCACCCTATTGTGTGGTTGTGTGTTAATAAATGCAGTGCAATTTCTGAGCTTTTTTCTAAATTACTTATCTTCTCTGGGTCAACCATTCTTACTTAGCCACTAAATTCTTATGTTCCGACAGTCTGACTACCCCCAATCTACTAGTTTGACCTATGTAGTTGACTTAGCTCACAGTCATTGCAAGGTATTTTGTAAATTATATTATTTTGTCTAATTGGGTCAACCTACAGGGTCCTTCAACCTACAGAGCTTGTTCCTGAAGTTAGAAAGTTGTGTGAGTACTTTGATATGATTATGAGATGCAGTAATAAATTGTGGTGCTCGAAACGTGTTCATCAGTAAATATTACTGTATAACTGTGTGAGACTTTATCAAAACAAATTTTACCCATAATGGAATTATACTCTACCACCACAGTGCACAAGTTTTATTCTTATATCAACAACTTTTGGCATTAGCTGAAACAGTAGGATCAGAATGATGTACAAATATAAGATGATAACAGTATTAATATTAGTATTAATAACACAAAATTATAAGATAATGGGCATAAAGAGTGCCACCATGAAATTACAAACATTGAAGAATAACTGAGCCACTTCTTATCCTAATTACAATAGTAAGTCGTAATTTTCACATTTAAAACACTATCTCTATCAAATAGAACGCAGGAGGGCTAAATAGGGCATAGTTGTGTTTCTACGCTTAGTTGTGCGAGCATCCAATCCTACCTGATGAGATTCAAGGCGGTAGGAGTTGAAAGTCAGAAAAAAGGAATGTGAACCATTTCTCACACAAGTTCAGGTGTCTATTGACTACAGTAATAACAAACTGACTAAGTGGCTCATCACTTTCCTACCCTACTGACAACCTTTTAATATTCTTCGAAATATGACATAGTCCTTTCTGAGTAACCCACGAAAGACTATCTTGGAGGGGGAGGAATTAAGTACAATAGGTAAGGTGCAAAAGTTAACAGACTGTAAAAGTACAGCTTCAGTGATCCCAGATTGTCTTAACTTCTTCATGTAGTAAGCTAGAAGGAACATTCTCATTGAAATTGAAAGATATGGAATGATCGACGAAGAAAGATCAGAGGAAAGAACAATTTCCAAGGTAGTTGGGATGTGCTTGACTTAGTTCCGATTTCAATGCCATCTATGCTCCAGCCCTCATATGAAAGAACCAATTCTCGCAGGTAAAGTTTGTGTCATAAGAAGAACAAGAAGAAGAAGAAGTTAACTGTCTGACGTTTACGGAGGAATCTAAGGCAAGAAGGCCATTAAGCCTAAACCACTGGCTAATGTTCGACAGAAAGCTAATCAGCCAGTTTGGAACAGTCAACTAGGGAAGTCATTGGCAAACGAGAAAGTAAGGCCGTCAGCATATTTAATAAAGTTGATTTCTCCTGAACAAGACAAGTCATATAAAAAGGAGAAAAAGATTTAACTTACTTGCAAATTTTTCATGATATCAGTTGACAGAAAGTTTCGTAAACTCTTATAACAGCACTATTACCAGACATCTCCCCGATATGGGTCATAAGGTAGATGGAAATCGTGAAATTCTTTAGAATTATCAATAGACAAATGAGCTCGATACTCCTCAAGTTTGCCTAAGCAATTTCTATCAAACGCTTGAACCAAACCAGATTTATGTGTTCAGAAAGAAGCAGTTAGCATCAGTCTTTCCTTACCCTGCATGGTAACTGGATGTCTTTATCGTGTCTCTCTTTCATTTGAT
This sequence comes from Trichobilharzia regenti, assembly GCA_944472135.2. Taxonomy (NCBI): domain Eukaryota; kingdom Metazoa; phylum Platyhelminthes; class Trematoda; order Strigeidida; family Schistosomatidae; genus Trichobilharzia; species Trichobilharzia regenti. Next base: position 7,681,643 of record OX235267.1, on the reverse strand, counting down.
TACGTAATCCTTGGCTTCAACCTCACCCCGCTCTTTGATACAGTGTAATTTTGCTTGTCTCTTGTTTGCATGATTTAAGTTGAACTCAGTACACACTGTTACCTAATTTATAAGTCACTCATCATCCCCTTACGCATCTTTCGTTTTTATTCCGTAACTAACTCATTTATCATTGCATGGATATATTTATTTTGCTTCAACTTGAACTGCCTGTGTATAAAAAACTGTATAAGCGCAATTTTCTGAGCACTGTTCACTGATTGCTGAACTGCCTGTCAACTGACATCATGAAAACAATTTGCAAATAAACATTTGTAAAAAATTATATATTTGTAAAATCTCAGCGAGATTGAAATGAGTAATTACAACGTTTCCTGTGTTCGGCAATCCGGTGGTCCGAACTTCTTCAGGGAAGTTAATCGAAATTAACAAAACTGAGGTTTATATATAAAAGGAACATCTCTTGTTTTTAAAAACTTTGTCAATCATGAGTCATAAAACAAGTATTAGCAAGTATAATAAACAAAATTGTATGATTATATTAGAATTTTCCGTAGCTCTTTCAAGGCTTTGAAATGCTGGGATTTAAAATACTTTTCTCCTTTGGGTTGTTGTTTAAAAACTGGTGAGCTATATCCACCATCTTGGCCTTAAACCAACCCCGATCTTCATCGGATGTTGCGGCAAGAGGTTTGAGTTGGTCATATAAGTTTTCAAACTCAGCATGGATGGCTAAATCCGTAAATTGCGTGCAAGGAACACAAAATTTGAGTCCAAGGGATAAAGCTTCTTTCTGGTGAGTAGACAGAGTAATATCAGAAAGATTTGTAACGTACTTATCAGGATCCGCCGGGAAGACATCTACGCGGTTTCGATCATCGATTGAACTCTTCAATTTATTTTGTATATTTGTCTTTGTTTTCAGAGTAACGTCTTTACAAAACTGAAGAAATTTCATGTGGCATATTATTGATAATTCAGATAAAATAAGCGACGCATCGGTATGAAGAACAAGTAGACCTTGTCTACTACTCTGTCTACTCACCAGAAAGAAGCTTTATCCCTTGGACTCAAATTTCGTGTTCCTCGCACGCAATTTACGGATTTAGCCATCCATGCTGAGTTTGAAAACTTATATGACCAACTCAAACCTCTTGCCGCAACATCCGATGAAGATCGGGGCTGGTTTAAGGCCAAGATGGTGGATATAGCTCACCAGTTTTTAAACAACAACCCAAAGGAGAAAAATTGTAAGAGTTGTGATCAAAATTTGACCTCGAACTTACAATATTGGTCTACCCTTGTTAAACACTTCAAACAGAGTGTGTATGTGTGTGTGAGTAAACAATTGTAAAAAAATTTCTTAACGTCTCCATAAGTAGATATAGACAGTCAGGAACTTTGACCAAGTATTATTAGTTAGTGATACATATCCATTCTTATTTATGAATCAGGATTTCCTATGCGTCAGCTAACAAGATCACACCTTCATGTCTGCTCAAACTGTTAGTATCTAGAATTTTATGATTAGAAGTATTTTCAAAATTATGGTGTTTAGGATTAGAGTTTAGTTGAAGCACCCTGTCGAACTTATTGCTTTGTCTTTTTTCTGAATATTGAGCTGCTTTATTCGACCTACTGGAGTTGTCAGGTGACTCGACAGCTACGGATTCAGGATATATGCATTCTGTTGCTCCTTTTATATATAAACCTATGTTATGTTAATTTCGATCAATTTCCCTGAAGAAGTTCGGACCACCGGATTGCCGAACACAGGAAACGTTGAAATTACTCATTTAAAATCTCGGTGAGATTTTACAAATATATAATTTTTACAAAAATGTCTGCTTCCCATTCGGCGCCCAAATATTTTAAAACTATTCTATCAAATCTTGACGACAGTTCATTTGAATTTGCAAGTAAGTTGAAACTTTTCTTTCCCCCCAAAAAACCTCATAATTTATTAAAGCTGTAAGCTAACAGCTGATGAGAAGCCAACGAAATAGGCGATGATGGTGCCAACTTCTTATTCTGAACAAACCACACTCTTGTTTTTACTTTATTCAAATTCACCAAAAGGGAATCAATGCATGAAGAAAGAAAAAAAGAGGAGGAGGTGGTGGTGAAGGAGAAGGAGGGAGAACAGCACCTTGACACAACTGCTTAGTCTCAATTCCCACAATCTGACATTATCTTGATAACTCTTAAAAAGGAAAAAAAAACTTTTCTGATTCATCATTTCATGTCACTTGTCTTGTTTGTTTGTTTGTTTTTTCCAGATGTCTTGCGTTCATTTACTCTCCTTCACTCGCTTTCTCTCTACCTCTCTCTCTCTCTCTCTTTCAATCAATGATAAGTTTGAATGCTTATGTTATAAACTTTCAGGCGAAATTCCGAATAAAAAATTACTGGATGAAGATTTTTATTTATTTTACTGTTTTTTTTTACTGATAAGCTTTTAACTAGTAGTTTTTTATTCCTTTGATTGGCCACTAGTTAGTAACCAGTGTAATGCATTTAGTCCCTTCTTTCGTTGGTAATGTGGATTCGACTTTTAGAAGGGAAATGAATTCCTTCAAGTTAGTTGTAGATATGCCTCGCTGATTGACTGACTGACTGGTGAGTACCAACTAACCAGCACGAAACCTAGGTCGGGCAAGGCTTCCTTCTGATCGCCTCCAACTATCTAATATAATTTTTATTGATTAACAGTGATTACACGGGGCTTCAGTGGCATAGTGGTTATGACGATCGTCGACCATCCATATGGTCCGGGGTTTGATTCCCGGCCACTGGACGCACTCCTTTACTTCGCTAAGCCAGAAATTATACTGGTAAAGAGGAAAGGTTGGGCATGAGGCTGGCTAGCAACCCCATCCTGTAAAGTAAACACTGATACAGAAACTTCAAGCCTCTAGCTTGAAGCCCTATGTTCCGCTGGGGAACGTGAAGGAAAAAAACAGTGAATACATCCAATGAAATGTGAAGGAAACATACGAAAATCCTAAAAATTCTCATGCACCTTTAAAACATACGTAAGTAGTTTAGTAAGAAAATAGATTGATGAACGTTATCTTCATTCCCTTACCAGTTTCAAACACTTATATGAAAAGTCGTAAAATGACTGGAATATACTCAACTTCTACTCAACTTATTATCATTTACAGGGTTGGTCACGAGCTGACATCAGTTAGAAAACCATTGGAAACCAGGACTGGAGGACTGGACAGCCAGCTGTTTTGTCAGCCTAGTCTGCAACTGATCAGCTGTACGAACCCACCTCACTATCAGAGTTTCAACCCACGACCTTCACATTTGGAAGGCGAGCTTGTACATAGTTCATCCATCGGGACTCGGCTCCCCATGAATTCTAACTTCTACAAATTGGTGATTTTAATTCATACTGCTGATGAACTGCAAACTAGGCTGACGAGTAGGCTATTTGGCAGTACTCATGTGCTGGTTTACAGTGGTCCGTGATCAAACAAATCTTTACAAATAAACTGATGAAAATTAATAATTTCTCTACATAATGTGCGTCGGTAGCACAGTGTTAGAATTCTCGCCGACCACGCATGTGGTTCGGCGCTCGATATCGGCCAACACACTTTTTCACCTTACGGGCCAATAAGAAGGCTGAAAAAGAAGGGGGTTAGGCGTAAGGTTGGCTAACAACCCCATACCGTAAAATAAAAATAAGACACCATTGCTACTGAAACTTCAAGCCTCTAGCTTGAAGTTCCACTGGGAACGTAAAGGAATAAAAAATTTAAAAAATGACTCTTAATCAACCCATCTAAGAAATAATGAAAAACTATAAATCTAACTGTTGTTTGTTTCTGTAAGAGTTGGTTTGTAAGGATTAGATTTCCTTCTCGAGTTTGATCACGGATTGATATCATCAGTTAGAGAACCATTGAAAAACAGCACTCGAGTGCTGCTAGACAGCTGTTTCATCAGCCTAGTTTGAGAATCATCTTCAGCACGCATCCACCACCAGAGTTCGAGCCCACAACCTTTGGTTACAAGGCAAGCTCGTGGCCCATTAATTCTAAATTATGCCAATTAGTGATTTTGGCGAAACTGGCACCCACCAATGTAATCGGTGGGATAACCATCCCCATATCCCGACTTCTCGCTAGATCTCCAGGAAACCCAATCCTGTAGCAGGTCACTGGAGAGCATCAGATAATTTTTCAAGAGTTGATTTCTAAGGATTAGACTCGTTTTTCGAGTTGTTTTTTTTTGGATAAAAACTGTAGATTGCTTTAGTATACAGAACAGTATTAGAATAAAATACAGTGGGAATAAATTTTGCAGAATAAGAGTGATTTTATTTATTTCATTTCATATAACCTGAATAATAAACTATATAGACAAAAATGTGACAGCTATTGACATGCTTTAACTAAAAAGTCAGTTCACTTTTTATAAGAGGACAATAAAATACTGAAAAAAAAATTGATACAAAATATAAATCATACAGATAGTTAGAATAACCATTTATGACAAAAAAGAGACGTATCAGATTGCAACGATCAAATTTATTCGGCTATTCGTCTGAACGTCGAATAGAAAAAAGTGGGGGGGGTGTTGTTGAAGTCCTATATTATCACTGAGAACCCAAGGGAATGATAAATATCATTATGTAGTCTATACCGGTCAGAAATTTTGTGGAAGTGTCATGAAAAGGATTTCAAAAAAGTTACAGACTTTTATCAACAGCTGCCGTTACTGGCTCCATATTGAATATAAAATGGTCAGGCGACCAGAAAGAATTAGCAACAAGAAACTCTGGCAACACCTTCGGCAACCATAAACCTACTGCTTAACAAATATGTAGGGGAAAATGGAGATGAATCCGTCGAATGACATCCAGCATCAGGTGATTGCTCGAGTGGAGTCCCAATGGAAGTAACGAGTGGATCATCAGTACGAGGGTGACATGGAGGAAATCGTGTGTTGGAGAAGAGGAGATGAGAGACTATGGAGAATCATGAACCCAGCTGAAAAGGATAGCAGAGAACAGAACAATATGAGAATGTATTGTTGAAGCGGTATGTTCCACTCAAAACCCAAGGGAATAAAAATTAATGGTTTGAATGCAAGAAACCCATCTCTACCTTCTACCACATAGCTCATAAATCTTCGTTGACACACGCGCTACCAATAAACATTCCAAGAGCGGGGAAAACACAATTATTCTTCAATATTTTAATGGTTACATTAAAAAAGCAATAGTACCAACAAAACAACTCGAATTTCCCTCACTAGTGCCATGAGGCAGCTGCTGATATACAGCAATGACGGTTTCCAAATCCAACGCAAGTAGTGTAAGACAAAATTGGTTAACCAAAATTCAACTGTGAAAGGTAACTTCGGATCGAGAAGGAGTAGAATATTCCCAACGAACGAGGTTGGATCGAAAGCTTTGTTGTCCACAAGATTCACACACACACACACACACCAACTCTTTCTTTCCCACAGACAGTCATTTCGGATCAGAATCACCTTAACTACTGATTCAAACAAACAGCACATTGTCAATATTCACACAGTGATAAAGAAAGCATGACAATTAAAGATTAAAAAAGGACAAAGGTGAATAATAAGTGTCGAAATGAACATGCGATATGCAAATGTCAAATAAATGACGCTCAGCGTAGGAGGAGAAACGAATAATAACCACAAAATTGGTTGGTTGAAACATCAAAATAAGCATAGATGTATTATAAACAGATGGTTGAGAAGGAATTCTTTTGAACCATTTTTCCACACATAAAAGTCTTGATACAAATATCAGGGGCTCAGAAGAAGAAACAACGAAAACTGAGGTCAAACAAAAGATTGAAAAATATATCTAGTTCGATATGCAGTTAACAGTTGGAAAACTGTTTGCCATGTTGGCCAGTTCAAATGTATGTTTAATAGATGACTAGCTAGCACCGAGAAAAAAGGTGTTGTTTTCTTAAAGACTACTGAAATTCTATCACAAGATCTACTAGATTATAATGTGATTAGATACCTATCTTTTATTAACCAAACAGTAGTATTTTTGGTTCACTAAGTTCCAAGTGGAACACAGGGCTTTAACATTTTACAGTCTCATAAGCGGGGATGTTATCTGTGTGGTGGTGGTGGTGGTGGTGAGGGGAGGGGTTAGTTGCCAACTTTCCTTTCTTATGCGCTTACTACCAGCAAGTAAATCAGGCAAGAATTCGTTTGACCTGGAATCTAACTCTAACCTTTCACGTGGCTGGTAAATTACATTCTGCCACTGATCCACTGACGCATATGATCGAGGAGCACTGGACAGATGTTTCGTCAGCCTAGTTTGCGATTCTACGGTAGTAGATTCACTCCCAGGATTTTATTAGACAGATAATTGAGATTTGAGTTGTGTTTTTTATTTTACTTACGAAGATCCATAAGATCAAATTCTAAAAATTATACTCTGTTAAGTTAACCACTTTACATATTACGTTACCTCTTTTCCTATGAAATTCAGGTTGATTTCTATGGATTTCAACCTTCACTGAATGAAACCATTAGCATATTAAGTATCACAAACATTGTAGGGCACGTTCAATTTATAAAGTAAATGGGTGAACTCAGTGATAATGGTTACGGGATTTCATCGGTTAGAGAACCAGTAGAAAGCCTGGGAGTATTGGACAGCTGTACAGTTTAGACGTCAGGACGAATACTCGCCGAAGGCAATAGCTAGCTGTTGCTCTATGTCATGAATTGGTACAAATGGGAACTTATGGTCATTGGATCGCGTCTCAGTGGCTTGATGGTGTACGATCTCACCTCCTGGGTTCGAACCTTGCTGGTCGGTACATATTGCCGGTGATTCCGAAACTAGGATAAAACAGATGTCCGATAAATCCTGGTGATTTTCAATAGTACTCTAACTGATTGATATGTATCCACATGATGTGTGTTTTGCTTTTGACAGTCTATTATATTTTGCTATGTGTATATGGATCGATATTCCATTATATAACTGACAATATGCTTTTTTCTGTCCACTAACTAAATAAGCATGTATGACCTTGTTGTCACATGGCATTACAACCAATCATGTTAAGATTGGCTATTTATTGATTCATGTGTATTATCCATTTTCATATATACTTTTGTATTAAATTCTTGTTCCCACACTTTTTCGTACAGTCGTACCATTTCACTCACACTCTTGTGTGACATTTATTTTCCTTGTCTGGAAAATACAAGTATCATCGTAAACCTGGTGGTCTTCTGATTTCCCTCTTTCCGAGTCAGGACTATTAACTACTCGACGAGTACATAACACTGATGTCATGATGAAATCCTGTAACCAATCAATCAAATCCCTACAAACCAATGCTTGAATATCAATGATAATAGTAGTAGCATATTTCACTTCTATAGAGATATAAGGCTGCCGACTATTGAGTGAACCGAAATTACTTACATTAAGAGATCTTTATATAAGTCAATCAGTTATATAATTGCGTATTTTTATTTAGGAAATCACTAAAGATTCCAGGAATAGAACCATCACACATGACATATTTTAAAAGTTTTCAGTAAACTATGTATATATTTTCAAAAGTTACTTTAATCTTAAACACTTGATAGTTAACTGTGAGTAAGCCCACAGTCTTAAAAATGTATTAGATTTAAGTTGGAAGATATTTTTAATCAAATTCTAAATAATTTATTTACCCTCTAATCGAGTATTATAATGCTTTTGTAGAATGATGGTCCATCATCATTTCTTTTTTATAAAATAAAATTATATCCTGTTTTATAGTTGTGAATGGAATGGTGCTAGATAGGAAAGTTCAAACATATCTATAAAAATGTAAATGACCTCATGTATTCTAATTATAACCACTTGTCAAATAATAATAATAATAAAGTAACGAATCAGTGTACAATTATTATTATTATTATCACTCCCTAGGGTTTCCAGTGGAACATATGGCTTCAACACCACGTCTGCATTTCTTCCAATTCTCTATGGTCCTCTTGTAACAACAGAAGATAAGGGCCAGGCAACAGATCGTTTATTAAGGAAAATCAACATACATTTATAGATTTTCATGTACATTATTATAGCTTATTCAAGCAAACAAACAAACACAGTCTTCTGATTGGTTGTTTCTCACTGAAAGTTAATCTTTCATCTCTTTGTGACTGTTTCTTGAATGTTAGATCATCTATATGTTAATTTTATCCGCCTACGCAAAGCCTTTGTTCTCATTTTTCTCAAGATCAATATTGGGAACATAAACACTGACGTAAATTACTCTCCACCAATTTTGACTAACAGCCAGCTCTCACCACACTCTTAGCTCACCCCACTATTGCTTAAAATCTATCATCTCCTCCATGTCAAACTTGAACCCGTGCCCAACTCGAATTCCACTCGACTGATGACCTAGAGCGTGATGTCATTCAATGATCACCTCAGCGTGTGACCAATGCATCCCCACTTTCTTGTACATATTTATTGAGCAATTAGTTCTCGCCTGTTGACTCGCTCATTGTCACAGGTTCTTATTACTAATTTTGCTGCCTAGCTAATGGATCTTTAATATGCAGCCATTGATGAAAACATCTGTTGATGAAAGTCCACACTGGCCTGTTGGAAATGCTTTTCGTAAATCACGTCCACAGCAAGTTTCTAACCCACATAGAAGAAGTGACTGACTGACGATTAACTTAACAATGGTGTTGAAAATCCAAATTTTATTGTTTATGCAAAGGTGGCGTGCAGAATATTTCCAAAATGTTTTCAGAATAATAAATGTCGTTCTCATCTTTTTGATGCTACTTGTGACATCCTTATTCATGCCATCCACCTATTGCTGAAAAGATGCTGCCTAGCCAGGTAATTAGAGAAAATGACGTCTTTAAAATTGCTTCCGTTCAAAGTGATTAGTTGCGGTTGTTGTTACTGGTGAGTTAGTGTCTTCATCTCCTACTTTTTCAACCTCTTCGCCTGTATGTCTTTGAGTTTATGCAGCATTAGACATAAATAATCAGCGATATATAGATCATTTAGAGTCTTCTCATTAGTCCAACGCATTCCTGTCTTCTCGCTACCATACACAGCCTGACTCATAATCCAGTTGACCACAATTAAGAATATCACTGTGTATGTCAATAGGCAGGCACCTTGCTCTTACTCCTTTATTCACTTTGAACGCCTCTTCAAGTTTTCCATTATGGACCACCTGATACATGGCAGACATTGTACAAAATCGGTGCTAAACAACTTCATATTTTTCGGTTCCATGACATTCATTTAGCAAGAAGATTAAATTGGTTTTATTTTCCCCCAATCTATAAACTCAAAAGAGATGAGACATTGAAATCCTCTGCAGACTCAAGGTTATGTGGGGTATCAAATACTTAATTTGTCACTAATGCTTAAAATATCACTTGAGAGCCTTTTTTTAAGATATACCGTTTATAATCGTAGGCATACAGAAAACCTTGATGTGAAAAGTTTTCGACTAATTCCATAAAACCATCCACAAAACTGATGATTCTCATCGCAAAGAAGAAGAGAAGAAGGAGTGACATTAATAGCATCAAGTGGATAGGTTGAAATAAACTTCACATGAAAATGATAAGGCTACTTACTGTCTAATCTACTTATCTGCAAGGAAACATGACAGATACTGATGATCGATTTTCTTTCGTAAGATTAATTTTTTTTCATATTTGCTAGCATTCATTTAATCTTATAATGAATAAATTTTTACAAACTATTATGTGCACTTTCAACACAAATTAATTAACTTCATTAAATAATTAATTATTATGATGATGCTTAGCCTAAAATAGTAATCATATACATGATTAGTGAATAAGAACTATTAATGCTCCCCTCTTCTAGTTCTCTGCTTCTTACTTTCTCTTCAGTTTCATTGTTTTACTGGCTATTTAACCTTTGAAATAACGTGTGTGTGTGTGCATATATATTGAAGTTATTTCAGTGATGTGAGTGAATGTTATAAACTGTTTGGTTGTAAATTACATAATCGATTTCATGATAATAATAATAATAGTGTTATGTACTGGTTGAGAATTTAATAGTCCTGACGCAAGAAAGACGGAAATCAGAAGACCAATAGGTTTGCGATGATACTTCTATTTTCCAAAACACAAGGAGAATCAATGTCACACAAGTGTGTGAGAGCAATATATATCGATGTCCGAACAAGTGTGTGAACGAATATTCAAAATGGACAAATGAATAGACAGTCTTAACATGATTGGCTAATTATAATGGAATATCAATCCATATATACATAGCAAAATATAACAGACTGTCAAACAAACACACATATTATATGGATACATATCAAATAGTCACAAGGATTATTCATATGAAGTGTTGGTTTGCAAGGATTTCATTCGATTGCTTACAGGATTTCATCATGAGCTGACATCAATTGGCAAAATAACTACTGAAGACCTGGGTATTACTGCTATACAGCTACTTCGTTAGTCTAGTTTGGGACTACGCTTCAGGGGTATGCAGTCACAGGGTTTCGACCCCCCACCGACCTTCTGGTTACGAGATGAGCTTGTAGACCACTTAGCAAGCTTGTGATCAACCCTACAAACCAATACTTGGCAAATAATCTGATGCTTACTAGCGACTGGCCTTATACAGGAAGTGATCCGGGGTTCTAGGGAGAAGTCGTAACTAAATAACATCCAATTAGATAATAATGAAAACAAAATGGTTAGTTTTAATATAACTAGTCTTTACACAAATATACCAACCAATATGGCTTTAGAAGCGGTTAAAAAAGAACTAACTTCTGATGCTGAACTTAATCATAGGACAAAGCTGCCTATTGAGAAAATTATTTTAGGAATTCAGTTGGGCTGCCTCACATCTACTATCTTTAAATTCCAAGGCAAAATATATAGACAACAGAAGGTGTAGCAATGGCATGGATCACCAGTATCCTTTATCGTAGCAGATATTTTTATGGACAGCTGGGAAAATATGGCTGTTAATACGTTTAATCCTACTCCAAACGTAATATGGTGGAGATATGTGGGTGACCCTTTCACTGACAGTGTTAAAAACAGAACATATCCCTCTCTAGCTTCTTGACACACACACACATATGTAAACTCACTGGTAAAGGGAATAAAATTCACATTTGAATCGGAAAATGAACGAGGAGAATTAGCTAGTGATGTTAGATTGTAAAATAAAACGAACAAAAGGAGGTAAACTGCACACTAGCGGCATTTATAAAAAACCAACTCATTCTGCTAATTACTATTTAGACTTTAATTCATTTCATCCGTTATCTGTTTGTGAAGGCTGGCTTAATTAAGTGTCTAACAAACCGAGCAATAGCACTAAGTAGTACAACAAAGAACCTAAACGATGAAATAAAACAGATAGAAGAGGCGTTGGTGTTAAATAACTAGCTGTCCTATAAAATTCATTAGGAAGATCAGAAAAGGTCAAAAGCAAGATAAAAATAATTGTGAAACTAGTAATGATAACATAAATAAGAGAGAATATAAGGAATCTACAGTAGTTATACCATATAAGGAGTGGACATCTGAAACCCTACGTAGGATTCTTATTAAAGCAGGAATAAGGCTGGTGGCTTACAAACCTACCAACTCACTCAGATAGGACAAGCACTTCAGTTTAAAGGACCATGTAAGGTGACTTAATAATAATAATAAATAATAATAATTTTTCCTTCACGTTCCCAGTGGAACATAGGGCTTCAAGCTAGTGGATTGAAGTTTCTGTAGCAGTGTTTATTTTTACAGGATGGGGTTGCTAGCCAGCCTCATGCCCAACCTTTCCTCTTTACCAGGATTATTTCTGGCATAGAGAGGTAAAGAAGTGCGTCGACCGGGAATTGAACCCAGGACCATATGCATGGTTGGCGAGCGTGCTAACCACTGTGCCACCGACGCACTATAGTGACTTAATTAGACAAAATTATATAATTTACAAAATACCTTGCAATGACTGTGAGTGAGGTCAACTACACAGGTCAAACTAGTAGATCAGGAGTAATGAGATTAACAGAAGATAAGAATTCAGTGGCTAAGGTTAGAATGATTACCCTGCAAAGACAGATGAGTAATTTAGAAAAAAAAACTCAGCTATAGCACTGCATACATTAACACACAACCACACAATAAAGTAGGTAGGACATAGTCAAAATTCTAAAAAGTAATATAGATAGTTGGAGAGCGAGAGAGATTGATTACTAAATCCCGCTTGGTTCATCGAGTCTACACCCAACACAACACATGCAACAGAAATGACTGAATGCAAATACCAGAGATATGGAAGCTATCATTACAAGTCAAATCAGAGGATAATGAATAATCTTAAAGTGTATTCAAATGACATTATAAATTCTAACAAGTCACTTATTTTAAGTATAAATACATCTTATTTCCCATCTGATTGTATTTCATCAATAGCACTGGTGTCATTTATGAGTGTACATTATCCTACATTGATTTCTATTTATACGTCTAATCATCAATTTCACTCATGTATACAAATAAAGTCAAAATTGTATGAGTTACTTGATAAGATTATGAGCAGTAATAATTTATGCTCGAAACGTGATTATCAGTCAATATTACTGTACAACCACACTGTATGACACTTTATCAGAATAAAATCTTATCCATAATGGAGGGTCTACCAAGTTAGACAAGAGGGCAGTTACTCCCTTGTGACGTTGACTGTTGTTTGCGCTAAGCATATACAGCACGAAATGACAGAAGTTGGAATTCACCGACCATTGGATTGAGTCCGAGTGGTTGAAATATTACTAAAGCAAAGAATCATCATAATTCGCTTATTTAAAACCTAATTCTGTTGCCTTCTATTCATAAAGTGTTATTAGGCCAATGGATGACTGTCTGTCTGTCTGTCTGTTTGTTTGTCTGTCTGCTTTCGACATAGAACTTTGCACCGATGTGCGACAGTTCAAGTCGCCACACTCCCTCCTTGTAGCACACAAAGCAAAAGAAGAATGTAGAAGAAATGCATATTAGAGACAGTAAACAGAGGTGTGAGACAAAGGAATAGTAATAACGAAGAACAAAACAGTTTCATTGGAAATCATAGGTCACAAGGAGTGGATGTATCTGCGCCAGCCAATGAGAACAATTTTGAGCCATATCACCAATTGTTTCCAACCATTGGTTTTTTACCGTCCCGAGGACCTCAACCAGCCAGTCAGGAAGTCTACATCTTCCTACGTGGCTTAAACTAACTGTAGTAGATTTCATTGACTGGTGCCGCCATGTTTTGGTTTGACCGCCGCTAGCTCTTTTCTAGCCTCACCCAAATCAGCTAACATCGCCTGTTATCGAGTAAGGCAATGACTAGGCATTCATGCGTAACACATGTCCTAACCATCTCAGCCGATGTAACTTCACAGCCTCGTCGATTGATTTCCCCTTCTTACCTAGCACTCGACCGACGCCTAACCTCAATATTGCTCATCTTATTATACCCCTTCACACGGGATGACTATTTGCTAATGTTGTTTAGTTCTACGAGGCCGACCAATCAATCACCTCCACGTTCATCAGAAAAGATAGTTATTATATTTAAGCAGAATTCCAACATTTCTTTCCTTCAAGAAAGCTATTGCTAAAGATCTTGTCAAGAAAAACAATGAAAGATTCGTAATTTAAAAAATATCCAGTTCAGAGAAGGCAAAATTTCTATTATTACATTGTTTTACAACATAAGATTGTTTTTTACGGGTTTGACCATAGATTGCTATCAGTTAGAGAACCATTGGAAACCAGCACTGGAGTACTGCCAGACAGCTGTTTCATCAGCCTAGTTTGGGAATCATCGGCAGTACACACCCACCAACAGGATTCGAACCAAGGACCTTCCAGTTAAGAGGCTAGCTAGCTCGTATACTATTCAGCCACTGGTACTCGATTCAATGGCCTGCCCAGTAACTGGGTGGGTGCATACTGATGAGGATTCCTAAACTAGGCTGATGAAAAAGGTGTCTGGGGAGTACTCCACTGCTGGTTTTCAATGGTTCTCTAACTGATTATATCAATCCGTGGTCAAACTCGAAAGAAAAACTAAATCATTTTTACTTATATAAATAAGGCTATGATGATTGTAAATACCAGATTTTAGTGAGCCAAATGTAGTTAGTCGCGTTGTCAATTGCCTAGAAAGACTAGCAGAATGGTTAAGACAAGAAGTCAAAACATATTTCATCTGTTAAAGTGAATACACTCCTCAATAGTACAGAAAATGGAAATGACAGGATTAATTTAAGGCGAATCAATAAGCGCTTAATAAACTGGTGGATATTGACTAGCAATCAAATCCAGGGTAACCCTCATTTATTCCTATTTGAGAGTACTCATCTTCTGGATGTACCTGCATCCCCAGTGAGGCTTGAACCCAGTACCCGTAGTTTCAAACGCCAAATCGGGTTACTCACTAGACCATTTGGGCCAAGACAGCCATCACTTTCTTGTTGAATGGGTATCAGTAATTATTCATCATTCAATTTTGACTTTTCCAACGATTGATTGAATCGAAGTTCTCGGTCTGAGATTGTGACATATCGGCTGCTTGTGTGGAGGCCTCGACAACGTCTGATTACTTGAACTGAAATAAATTATCGGTGGACGGTGACTAGCAATCGAATCCAGGACAACTCGCATTTCGTCCACCTTGAGACTAACTCGTCATCTAGATGTACTTGCACTTCCGAGTGAGTGATGGCACTCTCTTCTCGCCTTCTTGGTGGCCTACTTAAAACTTGGGCTAACAAAAACTTCCATCTCTCTCTCTCTATTGCATATATTTTCTCTCGTTCAGTTTATTTTAATCAATAAAGATATAACCTCTATTTGTATTATCTATTCATATGTGTATTTTAAAATGTTAACAAGCTTCTAATTCACCAGTTCCTACTAAACTTGGAGTATGGCCTGTGATTATGGGTGGCAACATGTTTCAACACATGAGATAACTGTTCTTCAGTTTATATCCTTGGATCTCAAAATGTACTTCTGGACATCTTACAATTGGCTTTCAACTAGATATGGTGTATGGATTTCTTGAAGGCAGGAGACAAAGCAGATATATGTATCATAATGGAATAGTTTGTGTTTCAGCTGCTCAGAGAGCATTGCGTCACACACAGGATATACTGTCAATTAATATTTTACCTGAAGATATTGTACAAAGGGAAAACAGCAAATACTGTCCAGAATAAAGGTGTTATTAGTTCTTGAATTGAATTTTTGATTTTCCCGTCGATTGATTGGACCGAAGTGTTCGGTCTCAGGTTGACATGTCGGCTTCTTGTGCAGATGCTTCGACGATGCCTGGGGATTTGATTTGTATACAATTGGTGGATGGTGGCTAGCATTGGAATCCAGGATGCGCATTTCTTCCTATTTGGGACTCGTCAGCTGGATGTACCTGAATTTCTCAGTGAGTGATGATGTTCCCACTGAGGCTCGAACCCAGTACCCATATTTTCAAATGCCATATGACCCGTTGCACAAAAGGTGGCTCTCGTGGCCCAAGTGGTCTAGTGGATAACGCTCTGGCGTTTGAAACTATGGGTACTGGGTTCGAGCCTCGGTGGGAACATCATCACTCACTGAGAAATACAGGTACATCCAGCTGACGAGTTCCGAAAAGGATGAAATGCGCTTTATTCTGGATTCCACTGCTAGCCACCATCCACCAATTGTATGTTATTAGTTCTTTTAAAGCATAGTATTATTGTGAGATTCGCCGATGATATATGTCTGATTTCCCATAAACTGGAAGATATGCAAGTGAAAAGTAACAAGTTGGCAGAAGAAGCATCAAAGATAGGACTTCACGTGAACATAGATAAAACAGAGATGATGAAGATTCCTAGCCAACAGCAACAACAACAACATACAACAATCAGCATAAGTGGGAAGAACCTGAAAGAAACAACCTCGTTCACCTACCTGGGAAGCATCGTCTCAACTACAGGCGGAACTGACGAGGACATCAAAGCCAGAATCGGTAAAGCAAGACAAGCTTTCATTACTCTCAAATCTGTGTGCAGGTCAACAGCACTCAGCATCAAAAATAAGATCCGGATTTTCAACTCCAATGTGAAGTCAGTGCTACTATACGGATCAGAGACTTGGCGAGTCATAAAGAGCATCTCAAACAAACTTCAAACCTTCATTAACAGCTGTCTCCGCTCAATACTCAAGATCAGATGGCCAGAAAAGATCAGCAACAGGGAACTCTGGGAGCGAACCAATCAGGAACCGATTGTGAAACAAATAGGCAGAAAGAAATGGAGATGGATTGGTCATACGCTGAGGAAACCATCAAGTGACATCACTAGACAAGCCATCTCGAGTGGAACCCGAAAGAGAGGCGGCGAGTTGGTCGTCCAAAGGTGACTTGGAGGAGGTCATGCGAGGAGCAGATGAAAGCATGTGGACAGACCTGGAGCAGGGTGAAAAAGTTGTCAGGAAACCGAAGGCAATGGAGGTGCGCAGCTGAAGCCCTATGTTCCTCTAGGAACTAAAAGATACAATAATAATAATATAATAATTATTGTGAGATAAGCAGAATTTAGAGCAGAATCAAACAGACAGGCTTCCAGACGTTAACCCAATAGCAGTCACATCACATATCTTAATGTTACTTAATAACATCCCATGTTTCATACACACCTCGTTTACTCATTCTAGTAAGCTTAATTTTGTCAATCAATCATTTCAAAGTTATCTTATTGTATATAACTGTCAAAGTTAGTGTAGTGGAAATATTTTCACGCAAATTTCATTTTTCAAATTGTATAATAAAATTCTTTTTTAAATAATTAACTGCTTTGTCTATTCATGTTAGAAATTCTCAATTATCATTGGTTAAACAGTGATGTGAATAGGTTTGTTTTTATCGATTAATTTAGTTTATCCAGTCATCAAAATGTGTTAAAAAGACAGGTTTTGATAACTTCCCCCCCTCCACACACACACACACACACACACACACTTCAAAAAGAAGATTCATTTAGACGTGAGCTGGAGAAGATTTGTAGTTCAAGTGGATGATATTGGTTGTTGTGTTTTATTCTATGTGCTGACGTTTGGTTTATTCGTGAAGATTTGACTGCTTTTTCTGGACAACATCTTCAGAGCATACTTCAGTCTCTGAAGTAGGCTTTTAGAATTCTCTTCGAAATTCACTTAACATGATATAATAATAATAATAATAAATTCTTGTCTGGTTCCATTATTTTAAGGTTGCAATGAATAAATTATGAATATTAGGTGGTTGAAGGCAGTCGGTATGAAGCCACACCTGACATAGGTTTCGTGCTAGTTGGCACTCATCAGTCAGTCGCCAGGGTGTATCTGCTACTGCCTTGAACGAACTCATATCCTTTCTAAGACTCGACCCCTCGTCAAAGCTTCAGTCAGAGAGAGAAAGATGTTAACACTTAGCTATTCCTGCTGGCGACAGATCTCCTGTAGGACTGACTGACTGACTGTATTGGATACTTTGGTTAGACACTAGTTATTAACTAGTGTAATGTGTCTAATCTTTGCTCGGTTCAAACTGAATTCTCTCACTAGTCGAGGTTGAAATATGGCCACGTGGATCAGTGTTCCAAGGCTTCTTGTCGATCGCCTCCAACCACCTCACATCAACAATTCGCTGTGCACCATGATGGCGAGTCACCTAGCCTGGCATGGTGACCACATTGCAAAATCAACTGTTAGTAGAATTCAGTCTGCATCAAACAAAAGACTCTACAAACCTCGCTAATGTACTTACTAACTAATGTCCAATCAAAGTACACTCTGATTATGGTGACTAATATTGAATGACATTTCTTCATAGACATCCCTCAAAATTCAATTTGTAATCAAAAGGTCGAAAGAATTGTGACATTCTCATTATTTTAGTATT
Organism: Trichobilharzia regenti; assembly: GCA_944472135.2. NCBI lineage: Eukaryota > Metazoa > Platyhelminthes > Trematoda > Strigeidida > Schistosomatidae > Trichobilharzia > Trichobilharzia regenti. Next base: position 7,663,654 of record OX235267.1, on the reverse strand, counting down.
ACCTTGTATTTGTAGACACCTAGATACCTGACCTACATCATTATGACTAACTGGAAGTCCAGTTAATAGTATTTTAAATTATAAAAATCTGTAATACTTAGTCTTCGACAGAAGGTCGCACTGATGAAATTCAGAAATCATAGAATAATAATAAAGATTACATAATCCTTTTGAGCCTAATTTTATTTTACTACATTACAATTGTAACCGAGGTTTCGTATTTTCGTATTTTTCATCAATCCCGGTGAAAGGATTTATTTCAACTGCAAATATTCTCAGACAGTTTAATTTTTAGAACAGTTCCCTCAACCAAACTCATAGTTAGGATTCAGCTGTTAGTTTGCACGGATTCGATTGGTTACAGGGTATCATCATGAGCTGATATTTGTTAGAGAACCATTGGAAAACCAGAAGGGAGTATTGAACAGCCACTCATTTCATCAACGCAGTTTCGAACTAACTCTTCAGGAGTACTCACCCAACCCACTACCTTCCAATTACGAGGTGAGCTTGTAGACCATTAGGCCACTGGGACCCGATCCAGTTGCCAACAGATTCCAACTTTCACCAATTTACGATATATCACGACTGGAACTAGCCAATGTCATGACTAAAGAGTATTTGTCCTCACATCCGACCTACCGGACCGCACTAATCGGATATAGGAACAAATACTCGCGTATTGCCGAAGAATCCTAAACTAGACTGATGAAGCAGTTGGCTGTCCAGTACTCCCAGTTGGTTTCCCAAAGGTTCTCAAACCAATGTCAGCTCATTATGAAATTCAGTAACCACAGTTAGGAAGTCAGAGATTTTCATTATTTGTAACTACTGAAAATTTCAATTGTGTAATTTTGTTTGTTTTTTCTCCCGTTTCGGGAACAAATAAATAAATTTTAGATTTTATGACTTCTTAAACCAGACCAGGAAACTGGAAATAACACATACACCTGGCTGTTTACCCACCTACCTACATATGGGAGGTGTTTAACCGAAAGTCTATAGCTGGTAATATGATCAAGCCGGAATTGTTTGTTTTCTTTTTTCTTCTTTCGAATAAATTAATCTTTAAACCAATTTTTTTTCCTTTTTGATTGGACACTAGTAACTAGTTTGATGTGTCTAGTCCTCCTTTCTTTGGTGCACACTGAATTCTGTCAGTCAGGTTTGCAATGTGGCCACCATTCTAGTTCCTAGTTTCAAGACTTTCTGCCGATTGCTTCCAACCGTCTAATATCGTCAAATCATTGTGTACCGTGATGGCAAGTCAGTCACCTAGATTGGTAGCGACATTGCCAAACCTGATAGATAGAATTCAGTCTGCGCCAAAGACAAGAGGACTAGACACATCACACTAGTTACTAGTGTCTAATGAAAGTATCTACTACAATCATTCCTATAGGAAGTCAGTCGCGAGTCCGAATAGCTCAGTGGTCGCTGACAGCAGCATTGGGTGAGACGGGTTCGAATCTCACGAGGGACATGAATTCCTTCGAGGTAGCAAATACGCCCTGCTGACTGGTGACAGTCAACTAGCACGAAACTTAGGTCCAATGTTTCCTTCAAATCGCCTCCAACCATCTAATATTTTCTCTTTTTGTTAACAGTATTCACTCAAAAACTTGGAGGATCTGGCCTTCGCCGACAATATATGCCTGATTTCTCACAAACTCCAAAAATGTAAACGAAAAGTAACAATTCAGCAGAAGAAGCATCACAGATATGACTTCAGATGAATATAGAGGAAACAGAGGTGATGAAGATTTTTGGCTAACAGCAACAGCAACAACGACAACAGACAACAATCAGCATAAATGGGAGAAATCTGAAAGAAGCAACCTCCTTTACTTACCCACCTAGCCGGGAAGCTTTGTTTCAACTACAGACGGACGGAACTGATGAGGATATCAAAGCAGCGAGGATAGGGAAAGCAAAGCAAGCTTTCATTACTCTCAGGTCTTGTTGAAGATCAACAACACTCCTCAGAATGAAAAATAAGTTCCGGATTTTCAACTCCAATGTGAATTCAGTGCTACTTACTATACCGATCAGGGACTTGGCGCCGCATCACGAAGGGCACTTCCAACCAACTACAAACCTGCATCAAAGGCTGTCTTCGCTTAATACTACTCAAGATCAGATGGCCGACCAGAAAAGATCAGCAACAGGGATTTCTGGGAACGAACCAACCAACCAGGAACCAATTGTGCAACAAATATGCCG
>OX235267.1:4373567-4661283 GCA_944472135.2 Trichobilharzia regenti | reverse complement strand
AGTGAGTGCTTACTGTCGATGAGCCCGAAATTAGGCGAGTAGAACAGCTGTCCAGTACTCCCTGTCGATTTTCCAGTGGTTCTCTAACTGAAGTCATCTCGTGATAACAGCTGTAGGCAATCAAATCCCTGAAAACTAACATCTGATAAATAAATCATTGTCTTTTCAGTCAATCAGTCGTATTCTCTGTCTTCTCAGAGAGTGGTGGTGCAGACTGAATACAAACAGTCAAGGTGTGCAAAATGGTCACACACAGAGCTAGGTGGTTGGAGGCAATTGGCATCTCCAAGGGAATATCAATACCTTAGAGATTGTAGATGAGTCTAACTGATGTAGTGCCAACAACCAAAAAGTGGGCTTCTTCCGTACAACTACCTAATACAAATTACATATCGTTGGAAAGTTGGAAGCAATCAGCAGGAAGCCCCACCTCATCTAGGTTTCGAACTTGTTGGCACTGACTAGTCAGCAGGGCAGGCGTATCTGCAACCTTGAGGGAACTCATGTCCCTCCTGAGATTCGAAAACCGAACAAAGGACTCGAGACATTACATTAATAACTAAATAGTGTTCAATCAAAGTATCCAGTATAGTCCTACAGGAGTATTTCAGTGGAAACGTCTTCGACTGACTGCAACACTGAGTGATACGGGTTAGAATCTAAGAAGGGATATGATTCCCTTCAAGATTATACATACACCTGACCTGCTGACTGGTGACAGTGCCAACTAACATGAAACCTGGGTGGAAGACTTCCTACCGATTGCCTTCAACCAACTTAATATCAACAATTCACAGGGCACTGCAATTTCAAGCCACCTAGTGACATGATGGTCACATTGTAAACTTGACTGGTAAAATTCAGTATGCACCAAACAAAGGACCACACATATGACACTAATTGGTGTCCATTCAAAATTGTATATTGTTAAGATCAAGACGTTGAAGACACTGACAACATTAAGATGTACTGAAGGAAATTTTTTATTTTACTTCTATCCAATATTTTCACATTTATATGTTGACAACATAAGAACATGGATTAGATTTCAGGTACATTTAATCAGTGGAACTTCTGCCAGTGGACTGTATTTTGCTCACAGGCATCAATTCAATATATTCGTCTAAGCAATCATTACTTCTTTACCGTACGACTATTGTGATTGGCTGTTGAAGATCATTTCGGTCACCATCGTCGAAAGTTACCCGCAGCACTAACAGAGTATGCACGCATCATGGTCTGTAACTAAAAACAGTCTCAACCGTTCGGTACAATACCACAGACAACCAAAGACACAGAAATATGGTAGGCAATAGAGGTCAGTATTTTGAAAAGCTAATAGATACGCACAGTAGAGTGTTAATGAGTTAGTAATTGAGTATACTCAGCTAGCCCAAGTTAAACTTTAATCACCACTAACTACCAATCAGTGAACGACGTCGAATTATCCATAGAGATCCACGAACGGTAGTTCAATGTTGTATAGCGCTTGATTCATTTCAAATGCGTGTCCTAACAAAGTCACGGTTGCAATTCGAGGAGAATAGTGTTTTCCAGCATTGCCTGGATTTAAGGTTGCTCCGGAAGGAGAGAACTTGTCCGTGTGTCATGATGCCATGACTTTAAAAAGCTTAAGCAGGTCAACTGACGGATTTGTCCATCGTTGTGCAATATGCTTGAAACGAGTTAGCACTAGAGAAGGTAAGCTGATAATTTTAATATTTCGTAGGAACTTTTTGCAAGGTCACATCTCTCTTTGATGCAAATTTTGTATATCTGCAACTGCTGGGTCTTGAGACAGCGAGTGAGAGCCACAGCTGCTGCGACAGAGAATAGCCTTGTCTCAACAGTTCAATGGTATCAGCATTGCAGAGATAGTGCTTCGTGGAAAATGGAGAAAATCACTTCGTTGTTGTTGTTGGGTGGAAAAGACGTTGTTGTGCACGTCGATGAAATTGTGTTGGCTAAAAAGAAATACAACCGTGTTCGGCAGCGAGCAAACTATATTCGGGTAATAGGTTTGTATGACACCTCCCTCCGAAAGGGATTCGTCGAAAGGATAGAAGACAGAAAAGCAACTACTTTAATACCTATTGTTACGAGACTTGTAAAACTAGGGTCTACAATACATACGGACAAGTGGAAAGTTTACAATTCCGTGTGATCTCTGGGATATATTCATCATAGAGTCAACCATTCAAGTGATTTTGTCGATCTCGTTACTAGGACACATACAAATTCAATTGAAGGATTTTTGGGCCGGTTGAAAAATAGTATAAATGGATCTCATTTATAGTCATTTGGATGAATATATGTACAGAATGTAGTGTAACTTTTCTAATGACAGTCCGATGCTTTACTGGGAGATGTTTCTCTCACATGTTAGGGAAAGATACCCCCTGTAACAGTTTTATGCTTTCTTTCTATAAATATACGTTTCCATTTATCATATATGCCCCTTTAATGTGATTGGTCCGTTCAAGGTCGTTTGCCAATTGGTTGTTGGTGGTGTCGAAAGTTTAACTTTGCCCTCAGCTGTATACACTTACCCATCCGTAGCCATATTCTTTACACCAGATGAAGCCGCAAGTTTCCACAACTTTCCACTACGTGAACGTAGACGCCAAAATCCTGTTGTCAAGAAGTAGACATCTGAATGAATCCCACCATTAGTAAGTGAATGGTTATTGTTTATAAGGCTAGCATTATTATTATTACTATTAATAGAATTGTTCAATGAATCCCCATCTGGACCAGATAACTGATTTGGAATTGGATTAGCCGCAACAGCCTCTAATGCATTAAATCCCTTCCCACCGATATACTCCAATTGGAATATAGCTGTTTCGTCTAGTTCATGTTGATTAGCAGAGATCTCAACACCTAAAATAAAAACAAAGGAAAATAAAAATTTCATGCAGAAGTTTGCTCTGAACATGTTGTTTAGAAAGGCAACGAAACGTTCGCAATTAAAAAGCCTGCCAAATAACTGTCAAACCTTGAATTTATACATCAAGAGTAGAAAGTAACACTGTAGTGGTGGTAGAAGATGCCAGTTCACGCCGTCTCTGGTGTAGACGTGATATCCGGCTGGCTATCGACCACAGGACGTGTGTACTACTCAGCAGTCACTTCGCTTCGTCCTTCTTTATGGCTGTGAGTGACACATGGCCATTGAGAATGGAAGACATGAAAAGATTAGCTGTCTTTGATCATAGGTTCCTGCGTCCGTTCTATCTCCCGTGTGAAGTGGTATAGTAAGGTGAGCAATATTGAGGTTAGGCGTCGAGTGCTAGGAGGGTGAGGGGAAATCAATAGACGAAGTTGTAAAGTCACATCGATTGAGACGGTTATCAGATGTGTTACGTACTTCTAGCCATCGCCTTCCTCGACGCGTAATGTTAGCTAACATACGATCAGGTTGGGAAAGAGCCAGTGGCTTCATCAGTCAGTGAAATCCATAACAATTAGTTTTAGCCACGTAGGAAGGTGTAGACTTCCGGGTTGAGGTCATCGGACGGTAAAAATGAATAGCTGGAAACTCTTGGTGATATGGCTCAAAGTGATCGTTCTCAATGGCTAGCGCAGATGCATCCACTCCTTGTGACTTATGATTTCCAATGAAACCATATTGCCCTTCGTCATTACTATTCCTTTGTCTCACACCTCTGTTTACTGTCTCTAGTATGCATTCCTGATATGTATATATATATGTGTATGGTGATCTCCCTTTCTGTTTGCTCGCTTAGTCTGTGACCATTTCACTTGTATGAACCTGTCTCCTTTAACAATGTATATTCCCCTTATATTATATATAATATGAGTGTTTGTTGACAGTCCGTTGCTTGGTGACATATATCCATATATGTTGGTTGTTGACATGTCTGCTATATTTTGCTATGTATATTTGGATCGACACTCCATTATAATTAGCCATTCATGTTAAGACTGTCTATTGATTTGTTCACACACTTGTCTGGACATTCATATATATTTCGCTCTCACAATCTTGTGTGACTACACTTTGGTGTGATACCACTTATTGCTTCTCCTTGTGTTTGGAAAATAGAAGTATCATCGCAAACCTAGTGGTCTTCTGATTTCCGCCTTCTTGCGTCAGGACTATTAAATTCTCGACCAGTACATAATAATAATTTGGCGACGAGTATATAACAATTCCTTTTTACTTTCTTCTGTCGCTTTGTGTGCTGCATGGAGACAGTGTGTTGACTTGAGCTACCGCACATCGGTGCAAAGTTCTATGTCGAAAATAGACAGACAGATAGACACAAAGGTGGTAGAAGACGAGAGACTTGGTAAAGAAATGTTTATGTACAATTTGGTGTCTCTATGTAGCCATCATTTGCACAGATCTACAGTGTCGTTGTGGTGAGAGCAGGCTGCTAGCCAATTGGTAGACATTAATTTACGCCAAGGTCTATGTCGCTGATATTGGCCGTGAGAAATATGAACAAGGCTGATTCAACAACCAATCACAGAAGACTTAACGTGGGCAAATACGATTCGCAGATATACGGCTTAACTTTCTGATTAACCAGTCACAAGCAGTATGGAATAACCTTGAGCAAGAAACTACCAATCAGAAGACTGTGTTTGTCTGCTTGAATAAGATATAATAACTTACATGAAATATATATAAATACGTGCTGATTTTCATTAATAAACAATCTGTTGCCTGACCCTTGTCTTCTGTTGTTACATCGTGTTACTTCTGGCCTCTCTTCATATTGCGTTTCCCTATGTTCCTCTCACGTCTCCCATATATACTCCCGCAACGCTGTATCAATAACTTTCTGTGACATCAAATCTATCCATCTCCCTGCTATTTGATGTTATTATACTGATGAACGTCTCTTTTACATACTACTGATAAATCTTATCAGTAGCTCAGATATCTGTAAAAGATTTTTTCTCCTGTGTTAGGATATGAACCACACTTATTGTAACAGGAGATGACAACAGACTTGATAACGGAATGTTTATATGGAATCTGATATGCTTTCTATATATATAGGGGAATTATGTACACCTTATGCGAAGATCATCATTTGCAGAGATCTTCGGGCGTTGTGCTACTTACTTCTGCCCTTCCTTCGTATTGCTTTTCCTTATCTGCCTTTCGTGTCTCCCATGTTTCGGCGTAATACTGATTGGTTCATGTCTTCTCTGTTTGATGTCAGATCCACCTCTCCGGTATTTGATATTTTTGTGATGCGATGAACGTCTCTTTATATACTACTGAAAAGTCCCGTCAGTAGCACACACGCCATATTATTATTGTAAGGGCGAATGATACAAGGCAGTTCCACATAATGAGTGAATTAGACAAGGCTTGGGTGGACTGGAACCCAAGAGAAGCCGTTGCGTGGAAATCGAGCGTTGAAAGCAATGAGCAACACACACACACCTTCAGTACAAATTGATACACCCATTTTACAGTGGGTTTTCAGGAGAAATGAACACCTAACCCAGTCCAGCTTTTGGCATGCACCAGATAGAACAGCAGGTGATGAAGATTCCTAGCCAACAGCAACAACAACAGACAACAACCAGTCAGCATAAATAGGGAGAATCTGAAAGAAGCAACCTCCTTTACCTACCCACCTACCTACCTGGGAAGCATCGTTTCAACTACAGGCGAAACTGACGAGGATATCAAAGCGAGCATCGGGAAAGCAAGACAAGCTTTCATTTCTCTCAAGTCTGTGTGGAAGTCAACAGCATTCAGCATCAAAAATAAGATCCGGATTTTCAACTCCAATGTGAAGTCAGTGCTACTACATGGTTCAGAGACTTGGCACATCATAAAGAGCACATAAAACAAACTAAAGACCTTCATTAACAGATGTCTTCGCTCAATACTACTCAAGATCAGATGGCTGGCCCGAAAAGATCAGCAACAGGGATCTCTGGCAATGAGCGAACTAACCAACCAGGAACCGATTGTGAAACAAATAGGCAAGAAGAAATGGAGATGGATTAGCTGGTCACACTCTGAGGAAACCATCAAGTGACATCACTAAACACGCCCTCGAGTGGAACCCGAAAGAGAAGCGTGAGTTGCTCGTCAGTGTGAGGGTGACATGGAGGAGGTCATGTGAAGAAGGGATGAAAGCATGTAGGCAGACTTGGAGCGGGGTGAAAAAGTTGGCAGAAAACCGAACGTAATGGAGACGTTCGGCTGAAGCCCTATGTTCCTCTAGGAATTAAACGAAATGATAATAATAATAATAGATAGAACAGCAGACAGTTCTGTCTCGTGGTACAACCACGAGGGTACCCTCTCTTTCTTGGATAAACAATGAAGCCAATTGTGTGAAGGCAAATGATTGACCGTCTTAAAGTGTCATGGGGTCAGTCATGGAGTTACCCTCTGATACTTGACAGAAGGTTGTTCCCCACTCTATATAAGGGGGTCAATAGGGAATAACTACTGCTGAGGGGACAGGGGACACACATACACAGACACACACAGGGCGAAACAATGTGTTGCCTAGTTTTTTTCTCCACCATCATGCTTTTCTATCTTATCTATATCCTATTCTATTTTGCTTTGTAATAATTGAGTACAAGTAAAACGTAGACAGAGTTTTCTTTCCATCCAGACATAAACAAGGCATTAAATTTGAAGCGAACTTCAGCATAAACAAGAAAAAAACACGCACACACACAGAAGTATGTACACCCCCATCAAAACTTTTTTTAACACGAAGACAAGAGGATAGACTGATTGATTTTTCGGTGAAAACTTTTCTACTGTCTCGTTTCGCCTCTCCTTACTTTCAAAATACACACTAAAACACGTTAGTAGTAGTAATAGTAGTACAAAAAAAAGTGAAAAATTCGACATAAAAATTTTTTCAATGACTTATACGCAGTACGAATAAATGGGTCGTTCGTTTGTCAATTTTGTTTGTGTGTGTGGATGTATATATGATCAATAAATACTGATGTCTAACAGACAAGATGTAAAAAACTCTCACTCAATACTGGTAGTTATTAATAGGATTTATAAAAGAGGGTTTTAAGCCAGTTTCGGACTTATCAACTGGATACATATATGTGCGTATCTCAATCACTGATGTTCTCCTGATGATACTCAGGAATTTGAGTGGTAACAGAATTGATGATCACGAGCTGACCATTGGGAAACCAGCACTGGAGTACTGGACAGCTGTTTCGTCAGCCTAGTTTTACGACGATTCTTCGACAGTACGCACCGATCGCCAGGATTCGAATCCAAGACGAGCTCGCAGCCCATATCAGCCACTGAGACCCTATCCAAATAGTTTATGAATTCCAACTCCCACCGATTCGAGATGCATATATAGAGCAATTACCAGGCAATGTCATAGGCGAATAAATTTTATCTTATCTGGTTTAGTGAACCCACCTTCACTGGCTACATTTTGAAACGCTACAAAATGAGGAGATTCACAACAAGTTACAAATGAGATGGCACTGGAGATCCAAATACTGGGTGAATAATGTCTGAATTGGAGACTCGACTTCTAGCTACCCAGTGGTTTGCAGGTTCGAAACCCACTCCACACCTACTGACTTTTGAGTAGCTAAACATCAACTCTCGCAAAAGAGGTGGGCTCTTTACATATATTACAATCTGGATTAATATTTCAAAGTTCTAGAATTTGAAATGATAATGCGTCTTGAAGCATAATTCCATTAGGAACACCAGAAAATCTAGCTGATGTCTAGAGTGAGATGAAGCGCGAATTTCGGGCCTCTCTGAAAGCCAACGGCAAATAAATAGTATTCAAGTAAGAAGTAAGGGGGCATTGAGTTATCCATCCTAATGGAATTATAAATATCAGCAAATAAGAATATAGGATTAAAAATTGCCTATCTTTGGTTGCAAATTATGGCAAAGTTCAACAATAGGGTCCCAGGAGTGCGAACGCAGCTGACCAATCATAAAAATGAGCAATGTTTGCTCAAAACACAATGTATATTGACAAGAAAATGCTTGAAAACGCATGGAACAGTTTACCATTTCTGACATGGCTTAAAAATACGTCCTAGTTATAGCAAGGAGTATCAGTTGCGAAGTTAGACTAGTTTCTGTACATGAGTATTCAGCGAGATGACAGCAGATAAACTGTTTTTGTGAATCGTTTATCTCTCTCATCCTGCTCGCATTTTTCCAAAAAAGCCCTCGGTTGAACTGTTACGGTTTCCAGCAAGAGGACAGAAGACTACTTACCAGGAAAACGTGGATAATAAAAAATTAAAATAAATGACATCAAGTATAAGTCTATCCCTAATCGTAACCATAAGCTTAATCCTGATCCTAACACTAAACCTAACCTTAATCCTAACCGTAATCATAACCCTTACTCAAACCGTAATTCTAACTCTAATGCTAATTATAACCCTGATCCTAACTCTAACCCGAATACTTACCTTAACCCTAATCCTAACCCTAACGAGCTATTAACACATTGGCCAAACAGTACTTAAAAACATGATCTGGGTGAAATTTGCTCCTGTGTTGGTGAACAGCATTGATATTTCAGCTATGATAGTGACAGATGCTGTTAGCCAGCAATTGGCATGCGTTCAAGGTCATTGGAGCGTTCACACTCCTGGGACGTTATTGTTGAACGTCACCCAAATTATTATTATTATTATTATTATTAATACAACGCCCCCGCTATCCAGTATCATTGTCAAGTATCTCTTGCGGACCTCATCACTGAAGACTTCTAAATTGGGATGAAACACCAGTCTGGTATACTCTATGGTTTCCAATGGCTTTCTAACTTATGTCAGTTCATGGTGAAATATACCTTGAAATCAATCACTTCTGTATGAAGAGGTAAGTGAAAAATTATTCCAATGGTTATAAAAGACTGACTAAGGTATACATAGACTGATGAATGTGCTCCACGGATGCCAGTGTATCGGTGAAGATACTCGCGGATGACACTAGCCGTCGTAGGATATATATATATATATATGTATTGCGAAGTGGTAGTGCTGTGAGAGCTGTCTGCTAGCCAAAATTATAAGTAACAATTTACTTTCCGAATTAGGGTCTGGGGAAAAAATAAGAACATAGCCTAACCTTGAGAAACTCAACAACCAATCACAGAAGGCTTAGCGTGGGCGGATACGATTCGCAGGTATATCACCAGATTGTTTAAGAAACGGCCACAAACAGATGATAAAATAACCTTCAGCAGCAAAACAACCAATCAGAAGACGTTACTTCTCTGCTAACAATAACGCTAATAATAATGTACATAAAAATCTATAAAATATCTGTTGATTTTCTCAATAAACGAACTACTGTCTGGTCCTTGTCTTCTGTCGTTACAGTAGGATTTAGAGTTTACGGGCTGTCAAAAATCATAAATGGCAAAGTACTTGCTTCGTAGAATGAAGATCATAGATACGTAAACTGCTGTGAAAAGTGCCTACTCTTGAAGATTAATTATCATATATAATGAATCATAACTCAACACTTGTTGATGATATCAACGCAGTGAAATATACTCAAAGGAGGAGGAGGAGGAGGAGTAAATGGACAGAACACAAAAAAATACACCCTGAGCTTACCTTGTTTTACGGATGCAAATTTACCATTATGCGCTAGTATACCAACTTGTAGAGCAGTATGCTCAATTAAAAAGAGTTCTTCTTTACCAATATTTGTTGTACTTGTTTTCACTTTAGTTGTTCCAGGTCCTATTGTAGTCAAGTAATAGCCTTTTTGATCACGAAAAGCAAATGTCCCTGGATTGCCTGGATTACACACATACAGAAGAGAATAAAATTAGTAATTTATCGCTGATGATAAGGCAATGAGAACAAATTACATAAATATCTGTCTGATTGACTGGTTTCAACATAGAACTTTACACACCTACCTCTGCAACAGTCCCAGTTGCCGCACTTCCTCGATGTACCACACAAAGTAAGAGAAGGGAGTAAAGCAAGACTCGAAAGAGAAAGACACGGCTAGCTAGCCGGCCTTTTCATGTCTTTCACTAGCAATGGCCATGTCTCACTCACAGCCATGATGCAATATTCAAAATAGTTACATAGGATAACGTTCTTGTATATGTTCCAAGAAAACCTAATTTCTTCATAGGAGTCCTCATAGTTAGGCCAAACAAATATCTGTACATAAATTCGTCTAGATAACTGTAAATCATCGTGTTTCTTGACCCGTTCACCGCTCTGATCCTCTTTTTTAGATAACTTCAGGAAATGGTGTGAGTACCATCGAAAGGATTAACGAAATCGTCTGTATTACTGACCACTTTGTGAATACAGAGCAGAGATCGCAGTTGGTTGTAACTACTCCATTGGTCTGCGTGAATGGTTGTGCCAGGTTGGATAGTAGGTAATAAAAAATCGTCTGGACATATCTCTAGAGCAAGGTGGTGTCATATGATCCCAAAATCCACTGCTTATTAGCATTCAATCTACCTTGTTTATATTTCCTTTTTATCAGTACTGTTTTGTCCACATGAACAATGACACCGACATCATCAGGTATTTGCGTCATATTGTTCGTTTTCCATGACGTCATATCTCTTCAGTACTGATACTACTGCACTGTAAACACTTCTGGATTTTCTGTTTCAAATGCTGTCGCTTTAACTGGTCTCTTCAGGAACCAGTTGTGACACAACATCAAAATTTTCGTTAAAGGAAACTTCCACCTCGTGAGGAAAGTAGCCACAGCGTCCATAAACTAAAAAAAGGACGACATACCCTCTCGAACTGATTTTCCGCTTCGTCAGTGTTCGCACCTGTAGACAAATTCATCAATGCATCACACCCCCATATGTACATATTTTCTCCCTTCTTATGAGTCTGTTTTCCAAGCAATACTTAAAACTCGATCTGGGTGAAATTTACTACGTGATTGGTGTACAACTTCCATAATTGTGCCAACATATACTATGGACTCATCTGATTGGTTGCCCAAGGTCATTCATTCGTTCATTAGGTAGTTTAGTTTTTGGGCTGCTTTAGTTTACAGTCACCACTAAATGTGTTATTTTTACGATTGTAAGGCATCAGATGATGACATTGATGAAAGTTGGCTCTGGGTAACCCGCCAATTCTCTGAAGTACACACCACAGAAGCATTGACTTGACGCTAATCGTAAACAGAATTCGAATATTGTTCCATTTTTCTAAATTTTATAGATCTCTCCAAGCTGATTTCAGCGTAATGAAAGCCTGTCTTGTTTAATTATCGATCCTGGCTACTATTTGATACCCTCATCTGCATCTCCTGTATGCGAAAATATGCTGCCTTTTAGATTCTTTGTATTGACAGTGATTGGTGTTTATATTGTCAACATAGTCAGGAATCTCCACCGCCTTATTATTACTTGCATAAACCTTGTACGACTGAATGAAATGTTATCAAGACAAACAATTTACCTGACATCAACAGTATGAACAGAAAGAACAATAACAGGAAAGTGAAGAAGACACATAATATCATTTTTCTTTATCTAACAAGCACACCACCTACCTGGACGATATTCAATAGAAAATAAAGTAGAATCATCCATTTCATCTGCCATTTCTCCATTTGGTTTCAAGTATTTACCATTTGGCATTTTAAAAGCAACACGACCAAGACGTGATACAGCGGCTTTACCAACAACTGGAACATTTGGACCACGACCGAAGCCTTGACTTGTAACCATTGTCGGTTGTTCAATCCATATAACAGATTCTGCACCCCATGGATACGGTTGGTCAGCTCGAAGCTCCAGGCCATCATTAAGAAGACGTAGATAACGTGAACGAAATTGATGACGAATGTGTACCTAAAATAGAAAAGTAAACGACTGGTGAGTGAAACGGTCTAACTTAGTTTAACATCTTGTTAAGAATAAGGTTTAACAAGTTTACAGTAGTCCGCGAATTTTCAGGGAAGCGGAATTTCCTGTCACATCCTAAGAGACTCGTCTGTTTGAAGTGCATTTAGATTACTTTTTTCTATTCCTTGAGCTCGGAAGTTCCAGTGTGGTGTGTGATAGTACTGACGAGATTTATCAGTAGTAAACAGACGCAGATAGATGAGAGGTAGACAAGATTGAAAACAACATTTTAAGTCAGTGGCTACAAAATTAGGAGTTACATGATTTCATTCTGAGCTGGCATTGGTTAGAGAGTCATTGGAAAACCTGGAAGTACTGGACAGCTGTTTCGTCAGCCTAGTTTGGGACTCTTCAGCAGTACGCACCCACCGTCAGGGTTCGAACCCAGGACCTTCTGCTTACAAGGTGAGCTAGCTCGTATACCATTGAGCCACTGGGACCCGATCCAATGGCCCACAAATTCTAACTTCTGCCAATTCACGATATAGCGCAACCGCTAGCCAATGTCTTCGGCGAGTATTTGTCCTCACACCCGACCTGCTGCAACCTACTGGTCACGACTTCCCACTGGAACCCCAGGTAACCTGTAACCAATCAACCAAATCCCTACAAATCAATACTTGAATACTAATTGGATGCTCACTGGTGACTGGCCCTATTCAGGTAGGTAGTTACCTGGCCACAACCAACAGAAACAGTAACAACCACCAGCACCAATCACTAGCAACGGGGAAATTTGACAGAAGTTACTTCCTTCACTTATCTGGCTAGGCAGCATCGTTTCAACCACAGGCAACCGGAACGGATGAAGATATCAAAGCCAACCAGCGAGAATCAGAAAGGCAAGATACGCTTTCATCACTCTGAAACCAGTTTGGAATTGTCCTTCATTCCGGCCTTAGCACAAAGAACAAGATCCAGATTTTCAATACAAATGTTAAGTCAGTTAGTTCTTCTATACGGGTCTGAAACTTGCATTGCGTGTCACAAAAAGGATTTCCAACAGGCCAGTGCAGACTTTTATCGGCAGCTGTCACCTTTGCTGGCTTTATACTGAAAAAGATCAAGTGGCCAGCTGCCTGACCAGAAACAAGAAATTTTGGTGATGAACAAACCAACCAAGAGCCGATTGTTCAACAAATATGTAGGAGGAAATAGAGATAGATCGGGCATACGTTGAGGAGGTCGTCGAATGATATCACGCTCAATCCAGCCCATCACTCAAGTGCGATCCGAGTGGGAAGCGACGAGTGGGTCGTCGGCGCAAAAGTGACATGGAAGGGATCGTCTGGGGAGGAGGAGACACAAGAAACTATGGGCAATCGTAGAGCCAGCTGAAGAGGACAGCAGAGAATAGAACAAAGTGGAGACGTGTTGCTGAAGCCCTATTTTCCACTCGGAACCCAAGAGAATAATAATAATACTTAACTTGTGTGACATTCCTTTCCCTAATAGACTTCAGTCAATCAACTACCGAAATAGAAGAAATGCATGCTTGAAAATTACATTACATTTATCAAATTGAGGTATGCATATATGGTCTTGACAAACAGCTTACTTGAGGGTGTGTAGCTAAACGAACTGACCACCAAACAGGAGATTTAGAGAAACACGAGACTTGAGTATCTGAACCAGACAGGTAAAAACCATAGGTATCCGATTTGAAAGCCCATTCCCCTGTACCATCTGGTGCAAATTCCAGGCGAAAACGTTCTTCAGCATCTAAAGAATAAAAAAGTTAAAAAGGAATTTAGAATTACACATTAAATGAATATTAAGGTGAAGATAGATACACAAATGAGATATAAATACAGTTAAGCAAACATTTGATGAGTCACGACGACATATACTACTGATATGAGTAGATGGAAACCACAGACGCTAGAAATTATTGTTCACTCTCTAAATCAAACTGATCTAAGCGTCACACGACCATGTAGTCCCTTCGGGGCCGCCGGTTACGAATTCTCAATGGAACCCAAGGTAACTTCATCCATAGGGTCAGTCGCTTCTAGTGATTATTATTGTTTCCTTCAGTTCCTAAAAGAGCATAGGGCTTCAGCCGACCAAGTCTCCATTGTGTTCGGCTCTCTGCCAACGTTTTCACCTGGATTCAGGTCTGCCCACATGCTTTCATCTCTTCTTCACGTGACCTCCTCCAAGTCACCCTTGCACTGACGACCAACTTGCCGCTTCCCTTTCTGGTTCCACTCGAGCGATGGCTCGTCTAGTGATGTCACGTGATGGTCTCCTCAGAGTATGGCCAATCCATCTCCATTTCTTCCTGCCTATTTGTTTCACAATCGGTTCCTGCTGGGTTGGTTCGCTCATTGCCAGAGATCCCTGTTGCTGATCTTTTCTGGCCGGCCATCTGATGCTGAGTAGTTTTGAGCAGAGACAACTGTTGATGGTCTGTAGTTTGTTTGAGATGCTCTTTATGATGCGCTGGCCAAGTCTCTGATCCGTATAGCAGTACTGACTGACTTCACATTGGAGTTGAAAATCCGGATCCTATTTATCACGCTGAATGTTGTTGACTTCCACACAGACTTGAGAGAAATGAAAGCCTGTCTTGCTTTCCCGATCCTTGCTCTCATATCCTCACCAGTTCCGTCCGCATGTAGTTGAAACGATGCTTCCCATGTAGGTGGGTAGGTAAATGAGGTTGTTTCTTTCAGGTTCCTCTCATTTATGCTGATTGTCATCTGTTGCTTTTGCTGTTGGCCAGGAATCTTTATCACCTCTGTTTTCTCGTTGTTCACCTGGAGTCCTATCTTTGGTGCTTCTTCTTTCGTCAACTTGTTGCTTTTCACTTGCACATCTTCCAGTTTGTGGGAAATCAGATACGCATCATCGGCGAAGTCTAAATCCTCCAAGTTTTTTGTGTGAATCCATTTTATGGCTGTTTCCTCGTTGCCCGCTGCTGTCTGTCTCATTATCCAGTCTACTGCAATCAGGAAAATCATTGGAGATAGAAGACAGCCAGCCAGCCAGCCTTGTCTTACTCTCGTCTTCACCTCGAAGGATTCCGTGAGTTTCCCGTTGTGGATTACTTGGCAAGCAGCATTGTCTTACAACTGTTGGGTGAGATGTATAATTGTTGGCGATACCCCGTAGTAGTGAAGTCGCTTCCAAATCACCTCTCGATCGACGCTGTGCTATCGAAGGCCTTTTCAAAGTCAATGAAGTTGAGGTAGAGTTAGGGAGCTGACTGTCATTGCAGGCTCTGTCCTATGATGGAACGTAGTGTTACGATTTGATCGATGCATGACTTGTTTCTCTGAATCCGGTCGAAGGTTTTCATCCAGGGCATGTTTGATTCTCTCCAAGATGATGCGGCTTAGTATTTTGCTTGGGATAGACAGTGAGCATCAGACTAATTATCCAGTGTTGGTTTGTAGGGATTTAATACTTTACAGGTTGGACCGCGAATTGATATCGGCTAGAGAACCACTGGAAGACCCGGGTTTGAACCTCAATGGGTGCGTGCTGATGAACAGTCACAAACTAGGACGAAACAGTTGGCTGTCTAATACTCCCAGATTTTCCACTGATTTTATAACCGCCGTCAGCTCATAATGTAATCCTGGAAACATCCATTGATCAATACCTTTATTCTTAGTAATATTTTACTTTCCCACAGTTATAAAGTAGGACACCCCTTCTGATATAAGCAGTTGGATACTAGCGTCTGGCCAACAACAAAACAAAACAATCCAGTTTGGTAAATGTGAAACAAGCCTTTTTCCATCACAATAACTACAAAGAAAAAACAGTATCACATGATTGAAGGTATGAAATTCGTTACTACAAGTTCTTTATATATATTTCCCAGTGAATGAAAAACATAAAAAACGATGTTGTTTTTACTGACGCTATCTATATATACTGCCAATATACTTCATCAAAGTGTTATTAAACTAGAATTTACAAAATCCACTCAGCTAATATGTAGCAACTTAATCATAGTTCTTCAGCCTGTTGTAATTTTTATGTTGTTTTTGTTGTCAAGTTGGTCAATTGGTGAAGATAGAAAAAAACACGTGTAGACTATTGGATTTGACGAGCATACGAAACTACGAAAATAGTAGTAATGTCTACATAGTGAAATTGCTTATCCCATTTGTATTTAGATTGGATACTACTTAGTAACTAGTGTAATGTGCCTAGTCCTTGCTTCCCTGAGGACTGAATTCTATCAGTCAAGTTTGCAATGTGGCCACACCATGCCGCTAGCTAGCTCGCCAACACGGTGCACTGTGAATTCTTGATATTAGATTGGCTAGACCACCTAGGCTTCGTGCTTTTTGGCACTGTTACCAGTCAGCAGGGCAGGCGTATCTGCAGTCTTGAAGGAGCTCATGTCCCTCCTGAGATTCGAACCCGGACAAAGGACTAGAGACATTATACTAATTAGACACTAGTGTCTAATCTAAGTAGCCAGTACAGTCCTACAGGAGGTCAATCGCGAGGCCGAGTATTTCTGTGCTAACGTCTCCGACTGACTGCAGTACTGGGTGACACGGGTTAAAATCTCATAAAGGGCATGAGCTCCATCAAGGTTAAATATACACCTTGCTGACTTGTGACAGTGCTAACAAACACGAAACCACCCGAATGCCTCCAACCATCCATTATCACATATGTGTTGATTTTGTCACTTCATTGAGAAAGGAGGTGTTGAAACCAGGTCAAATTCTAGATAATTTCAATATTTTCAAGTATTGGTTTTGTAGGGATTTTGTTTGATTGGATGGAGGATTCCATCATGCTGAAGAGTCCCAAACTAGGCTGACGAAACAGCTGTCCAGTACTCCCAGCTGGTTTTCCAGTGGTTCTCTAACTAATGTCAGCTCATGATGAAATCCCCCATCTAATTTTAGTATTGTCAAAACCAATTTTTGTGTGAGCTGATTCTACAGCATGCAGACAGGCCGATGGTTGGCGTTTTTCCAAGCTTTTCTAGTCCAAATAGATTTCTCATTGGTCGAATAGATGCTCTACGGTGTTCACTTCTTCTGATTACCTCGATTTCTCGTATCACATTCCAAGTACTTTATTTTATAGACACAATCAGATTTTGAATCCTTTGGAATTTAGTCTTTTGCATAGACAAGGTTGCTCTGTATAGTATGCCTGATGTTTTGAAGAAAACCGACGATGATTGTTGGTGTCTACTGAGTACTTACTCTACTGATATTATTCTGACACATTTCTGATCTATATTGGAACGATAACTGTATGTTGACGTCCATGTT
The DNA here is from genome assembly GCA_944472135.2 of Trichobilharzia regenti. Classification (NCBI taxonomy): domain Eukaryota; kingdom Metazoa; phylum Platyhelminthes; class Trematoda; order Strigeidida; family Schistosomatidae; genus Trichobilharzia; species Trichobilharzia regenti. The sequence continues at coordinate 4,644,131 of OX235267.1, read as the reverse complement.
GGTGTTAATTTGCGTAAATATGATGTTCTTTGGATTAGTTATTATTTTTACAAGTTGATCACGGATTGATATCAGTTAGAGAGCCTTTGAAAACCAGCGCTGAAGTACTGGACAGCTGTTTCATGCTAGTTTGGGAATCATCGGTAGTACGCACCAACCATTAGGGTTCGAAGCCAAGACCTTCCGGTTACAAGGTAGGCTGGCTCGTATACCATTCAGTCACTGGGACCCGATCTAACGGCCAGTGCATGAATTCTAACTTCTACCGATTCGTGATTTAGCGCCACCACCAACCATAGTCGTTGGTGGGACATCCATCCTCATATGTGACATCTGGTCGGACCTCACTGGTCACGACTTCTCACCAGGAAACTCCATCCTGTAGGAAGTAACTAGCGAGCATCAGATTAATTTTCTATAGTTTGGTTTGTAAGGATTAGCCAGCTTGCCTTGTAACCGGAAGGTCCTGGGTTCGAACCCTGGTAGTGGGTGCGTACTGCCGGTGATTCCCAAACTAGGATGAAACAGCAGCTGTCCAGTACTTCAGCGCTGGTTTTCAATGGTTCTCTAACTGATATCAATCCGTGATCAACTCGTAAAAACCCTTACAAATCAAACTACAGAAAATAAGTTTTTATGTGTGAGAATTTCAGTAAAAACACACAAAATATCGTTTTGTTTTTTCATTCATTCATTGGGAAACACAAAAACTTTCATAATTAGTAATGAATTTTGGTATTGGCATACCCTATAACATGGTCAGGATTTATTAACTTTAACAGGTTCGCGATTCATAGATCGGCTTATTTCACAGACACGCACACATGCACACACACACACACAGATAGACAAAAATCTGGAGCCAGAAAGCAAGACAAATTAGGTTATAAGTGTGCGTGGCGTGAGCGTGTGTGTGTTTGTGTGTGCGGACGTGAAATGGAGTGTTTTTTTTCTGTAGGCTACATCAGATAAATCAGCATGATATTTTGTATAAAAAGTCAGTGCAGTGCATAGTACAAAAGTACTTTGTTCAAGGTGTATGCGCATGCGCGCATTGATGTGGGAAAATTCATATAGGCAGGGCAAAATCGTATTATTATAATAAATGATATAATTGGAGAAACAAAGTTCACAATGAACATGAAAACGAGGTGTTATAGTGTTAAACATATAAACACCACATAAATAATCGTAATTTTTCCTATTCCACTTAGAATTTAATTTAAAGATAGACATAAAAAAGGGATGAAATCGAATAAATTCAAAATTTATGCGTATGAAGGACTGAAGACTACCATACTCCTCTTATTTTTATTTTTTATTACAGCTTGATTCCACACTGTATTTTTGGTACAAGTATGAACTTTTCAGCATGGATATCGGTAGCCCAAATTTTGCAGGCCAACCAATTGATATCAGGTGTGAATCGGCAGGGGATCGAACCTTGGACCATGTGAATGGTCGGCGAGAGTCCTAACCACTGTGCCACCGACGCACAGCTGACCAATAATTTAGTTCAAGAAATAAAGACAGACTGTTCGTGGACTCTAACTCGAGGGACCCCTGGCAAGTGACAGTCATTCAATCACCACCTCATCACCTCATGTCGTATCCATCTGTATATTTATGGGCAATAGAATCTTGATTGGTTCGTTCCACAGTTTCTCGTTACTTATTATCCTTTCTGGTCGCCCATCGGATCTTCAGTATGAAACAAAAGCAGCTATTGATGGAAGTCTGTAGGAGCCTGTTGAAAATGCTTCGCATAACGTGTCAAGTCGCTAGACCACACACAGAAGTATTTAATTCACATCAGTGTTGAAAACTAAGATTTTGTTTCTTGCAGAGTGCAACGGATTCCCACACTAATGAAGACCTATTTTGCGATCGTGGCTCTGATATCTTCATCATCCATGACGCATGTGGTTTAGATGATACTGTCTAGCTTGCTAGTCAGTTCTAAGCCCAGGAAGAAGGGGAAGTTTCGGCTTACGAGCACATGACCCCACTCCATCAAATAGCATCATTCGACAGAGAGCAATGTTAGCTACCATAAATTCATATAAATTTAAGAATAAAATGAATTTGACATAGCCAACCTACCTGATTTCGATGATGTACTTATTTTGCCATCTTTATTAACTGATAGAAAACGACCCAAAGAATTTTGTAAAAATAATGTATCCGTATGCTTTCGATCAGTGATCAGCGTCCATACTTGACGACGTCTTAGTGCTGTTCCAGAAATATTAATTTCATTGTTAAACACTTCTGCGGTAAGAAATCGTCCAGATGGAATATGCAATATGCCTAATTTCAAGCAGTCTTGAAAATCTTCACATACTCCGTTGCAATTCATTTATCTGTTGTGGACAGTATAAAGTAATCAATAATCGGGAGTATTAATAACAATGAAAAAATAATAGTAATAAAAACATTTGAGACATTTAGTAGTGTTCACACTATTTTATTATTATTGTTTCCTTGGATTCCTAGTGGAACACAGGCCTTCAACAGCACATCTCCACACCTTGTCATATTCTCAACGGCCCCCTTTAACTGGTCTCACGATTGCCAAGTGTCTGATCTACTCTACGTCACCCTCGAACCAACGCCCGAATGGTCGCTTTCCACATGGGTTTCACTCGAGCGCCACCCGACGACCTCCTCAGCGTGTGCCCATCCAATCTCCATTTTATTCTACGTATCTGTTGAGTTGGTTTGTTAGTCAAAGCACACCGCAGATCAATAAGAGGCGAGAAACATGAATCCTTTCATTCAGATTTTGCCGTCATTATTTTGTTCCTTGAGTTTCAAGTGAAACATTGAGCCTCAAAGCTTTAGAGTTTTCGAAGTGGTGGAGTTGTTTTGGAGTGTGGCGCGATTGTTTACCTCACGCCCAACTTCCCTTCTTTTCTTGGCTAGCCTACTGTCGACTAGGAGAGGTGGGAATCTGGCTTAATGGTTATACAGTCCTATGTACAGTATGAAGTCGTGGATGAGTACTACTGAAGAATTTCTCGAAGTTACACAAGACTTTGTTCTTGTGGTCCAGGTGGATGACGCTCTAGGAGTTTGAAATGATGGGGTTCGGAGTTCCACTCACAATAGGAACGCTACCACATCACTCTCTGGAGATCCAGGTGAGTTTAGCTGACGAGGTCCTACAGTCCATATTGCTAACCACCACCGACTCACCAAGAAAGCTTACTGAAGAATACTAAACTAGGAGTGAAACAACCATCTAATCCACCTTAGATTTCAGTGGCTCACTATCTGATTAAGCACAAATGAATTAAACAAATGATTAAGAAAATGTCAATTTGCTTTCTTTAACTTAATGTGACATAACTTAAAAGGGTTTTAGGAAAATATAAAAGGTCAACAAGTGATCTGAGAATCAGGTTTTACTGACCATTTGATTAATATGGCATATTTATTCACATTTATGCAACACCAAATTTATAGTTTAGAAGTAAAAAAATCGTTTCAAAAAAGTACTCACAAGTAAACACTGCAACATCCCTAAAAGCTGTAAAGTGAAATTGAAAATGTGGCTTATTGGTTATTACAAGCGTTGGCTTGTAGGGATTTAATTGGTTACGGCAGTGATCATGAGCTGACATCAGTTAGAGAACCATTTGAAAACCAACACTGGAATACTGAACAGCTGTCTCGTCAGCCTAGTTTGGGACTCTTCAGCAGTACGCACCTATCCCATTGCCAGGGTTCGGTTACAACCCGAGCTAGCTTGTAGACCATTCACCCACTGCAACCCGATCCAATGCCCAACCAATGAATTCCAACTTCTGCCAATTCGTGATATATATATATATATATGCGAAGCGTAACCACCAGCCAGTGTCACAGGCCTGACTTGGCTATAGTACTCTATATTCAAGTAACAAGCGCCAGATTCGAGTACCGCTCCAGCTACTTCAGCCTCGGTGACTGGATGGTATCATTAGACCATAACGATTAAGTATGGCTTATAATCTACCACATGAACAAAAACTGTTCCAGGTAACTAAATTCCATTATAGATAAGATCTTATTTTGATAAGTCACACAATGTTGTTATACAGTAATATTAACTGATGACCACGTTTCGAGCACAAACTATTACCACTCGTAATCATATCAAGTTACTCACTCACACAACGTTGTTCCTTCATTTATATACATATGTGGAATCGATTAGACATTTGAACAAAAATCAATATCAATCAAATACAATTAGATGGGAAATAAGTTGTTTTTATAGTCAAAACAATGTTCAATCAATTTCACCCATGTATATTAATGAAGTAAAATGTTGTGTGAGTAGTGCCTTGATATGATTATGAGTGGCAATAGTTTGTGCTCGAAACGTGGTCATCACTGTGTGATTTATCAAAATAAAATCTTATCCATAATGGAGTTATACTCTACCACAGTGCCCAAGTTTTATACTTATAACTAAATTCTAACTTTACGGAGAAGAGTATGTAGTATTCAATCGATAAACATTATTGATACCAGCATCATCTCAGATCAAGGATCACAATGATTGAAATTATCCATACTCCGTGTGTGGTGAGAGCAGGCTGCTAGCCAAATTAGTAGACAGTAATTTACGTCAATGTTTATGTCCCAAATATTTGTCATGGGGAAAATATGAACAAAGACTGATTCAACAAAAAACCACAGCAGACTTTGCGTAGGCAGATGCAATTCGCAGATAGATGATCTGAACTTCAAGAAACGGCCACAAAGAGATGAAAGATTAACGTTCAGCAAGAAACCACCAATCAGAAGACTGTGTTTTTCTGCTAACAATAATCTATAATAATGTAGATGAAAATATATAAATATGTGTTGATTTCCTTAATAAACGATCTGTTGCCTGTCCCTTGTTTTCTGTTGTTACACATGTACCACACAAAAGTATGAGAAGACAGTAGAGATTCAACGGAAGAGAGATGATAAACAGAAGTGTGAGGGGAAAGAATAGTAGCATGGAAGAACAATAGAATTTTATTGGATATAACAAATCACAAAGAGTGAATGCATCTACTCTGTCAATGGCAACAACGACTTTCAGCAATATCACCAGTTGTCTCCAGCCGCCGCCATTGGTCCTTACCACCTCGAGAGCCCCAACCAGCCAGCCAGTCTACGCCTCCCTCCCTACGTGGCTGGCTGGTTTAAACTAACTCTTATCGATTACATTCACTGATGGAGCCATTTTTTCGTTTGACCACTACTAGCCAACTCTTTTCCAACCTGATCCATCCTATGTTAGTCACCTAACGTCGCCCGTTGTCGAGGAAGGCAATCGATGGCTAGGCTAGACTAGGCATACGTAACATATGACTTAACCATCTCAGTCAATCCATGTAACTCCACAACCTCGTCAATTGCTTCCTCCCGCCCCCACAGCCTTACCTAGCACTCGACCGAAGCCTCACCTCAATATTACTCACCCCATTATGTTACGTAACACAGGAGATAGAAATGTGACTAAGTAGCCAGATAGTAAGGCTTATAACTTAGTGAACTGTTATTCAAATGATTCCATATTATTACAATTAAGGGAACACAATAGTTACATCTTTAATGACAGTGTAAACTGTGAATTAGTAAGAGAATGACAAATTATCACCCAGTGTACTAACATTGCCCTAGAGGTTTCTTTAAGTTCATAAATATAATTTGACATTTATTATAGTGAAAATGATGTGAAATGTCAAAGCGTTAGTATATCTCTTTTAACATGCCAAAAATGTAGGAACATGACGTAAACTCCATTGTATTAAAACCTTCAACATTTTAGCATTTCAAATTAAAGGCTAAGACTGGTAGTATTAATGGTGATCTAACAGGAAAGAATTTCCACGTAACAACAAATTACAGACTTCAGAAACTTAAAACTCAAATTTGAAGTAATTTGGTGGATGGAGACTAGCAACAGAATCCAGGGTGCACATTTCGCCGCATTTCGAACTCGTCATCAGGAATATACCAGCAATCCTCAGTGAGTGACAGTGTTCCTACTGAGATTCAAACACAATGCCCATCGTTTCAAATGCTAAAGCGTTATTCACCAGGGCACTTGAACCACGAAAGCCATCACCTCTTGTACGAGGAGCATCAGTTATTGATTTATTTAAGTCAATTTTGGTTTTTCCCGTTGACTAAATCCCAACACAGGACGAAATGCACATCCTGGACTTCACTACCAGTCACCATCCCCACTAAATTACCTCAAATTATTTCCAAAGACATCATCGGAACATCTCATCATAGGAGCCGACACATGTCAACAGAGGTCGAACATTTCCGTCGAATCAATCAACAGGGAAATTGAAACTAACATAAATGATAACCTAGTATCGCTCAGTTAAATGAGTCACATCTTGTAGTGAAAACAACTGTAATTGGAGTTCAAAAACCTTTCGTCATCATATTAAACCTTCCTTGGCAAGCTTTGCTTTGCTACCCCTACTGGAGATGTGCTATTACACCTGCTTTCTTCGGTTTAGTGATCTCCATTTTATTATTTTGACCTTCAATATGTCATATTAACTTGACCTGTGTCTATTTTCACACAACATAATGCTTTATTAGTTTCATAGATATTCCTATGAAGCGAATGTGTGATCAGATTGTTTGAGATGTGTTGCGTAGATACACTACACGATTCAGGCAAATGATGTCTTCTTATTGCTTTGTCGAAATCAGCAAAACGTCTTGTAAAAATTTAGAGGCCATCACACATTAGTGGTAATTATTCGTTAGTCTATATACTTGTTCAGACTGAGTTATTTCATTTTTCAGATGTATATTTCAGAGATATATTTAACCGATGATAACCTGAGTAAATGAAAATATATTTCAAATGTCAAAAGGAACAATGACTACAGCAGGTCTGGTGTGAGGACAGTTGGAATTCATGGGCTGGACATTGGACGGGTCTCAGTGACTGAATGGTCTATGAGCTCGCTTCGTAACCAGAAGGTCCTGGGTTCAAACCCCAGCTTGGCGGGTGTGTACTGATGGATAGTCCCAAACTAGGCTGATGAAACACCTGTCTGGCAGTACTCCCAGGTTTTCCAATAGTTCTCTAATCGATGTCAGCAGCTCACGAGTAAATCCTGTAACCAAAGACAGAATTACTATGGCTTACATTTACGAAAGCACATTGCCGCTGTAGGATAAATACCTGATCGGTCTATTTTTATTTCTTATGTTCCTCCTAATGCGACATAGGGGTTCACGCTTAAAGGTTTGTTGTTTTTACAGGGTGAAGTTGCTAACCCTCACAACTACCATTCCCACTTTTCCCGTCTTACTATCGAATATGTAACGTTTAGGAGTTCGTTAGTTATTGGGAATCGGGCCTGAACCTCCTGTGTCTGGTGACCATTCTATCAGTTACCTTGATTGGAAATTGATTAGTAACTAGTGTAATGTGTCTAGTCCCTTCTTTCGTGTAGACTAAATTCTGTCTGTCAAATTTAAAATGTGGCCATTATACTACCAGGTGGCTCAACATCACAGTGAACTGTGAATTGTTGGAACTAGATGGTTGGAGGCAATCAGCAGGAAGCCTTAAACATAGGGCTTCGAGTGACGTGGATTCGAATCTCAGAAGGAACAGGGGTTCCTTGAAGATTTCAGGTATGACTTGCTGGAGAGTGCCAACTAGTACGAAACCCAGGGTGAGGCTGGGCTTCCTGCTGATTGTCTGTAACCATTTAATACCATTCTACTGGTTGTTATTCGGAACAAGCTTTTCAGGTATCGAGTTGTATGTCATCGGAAGTTAGAATGGCTGGAACGGGATTCGAACTCAGGACCACTTTGCTCGCAACTAATTGCTTAGGTCATTAAATTACATCTACTTTAGGTGAAGAAGTCTAAATGGTATTGTAATACCCCTTTGACTACAGATAATGACAATAAGGGTGTAAGAGTGTAATTTATAAATTTTATGCAGAAATCATTCTCCTAAAAACATTCATTTTTATTTATACAAAATTTAGATGAATACATTTCAGCGAACAATATTGTGCTTTCAATTAGATCTCATCAAGCTTAACTCTAATATGGCAGCATAACTTTACAAATAAATATTCAAATATGTAAACCAATCATGGTGTTTTGTCAATGGGAGGATAAAACTGTGCATATAAATTGTGAAATTAGTTTTAAGAATTCATTATTAATAAGAGATTTTGTATTTCCCAATGAATGAAAAACAAGACGATATTGTTCTTTCACTCACTGGGAAATACAAAATACCTTTATTATAATGAATATCATATTCCTCCCAATGCCCGAATTTTTTTTTTCAAACTGTTACAAGTGAACTTGGCTTGAACATATATAGCCTTAAGAATAATAACAATAATAATAGTGATTCTATTAGTAACAAAGGTGAAAAAGTGGAGCGACTTGTGTGTGATAGCAAGAATTATGAAAAACAACATGATTAAACAAACAAATCTTCAGGTAAACGTAGTAGTCGATAACGGCTAAGAAAACAAATGGTCCGATCAAGTAATGCTGGATTGTAAGGGGAGTAGATAGTCTTTTTTTTAATGAAAATGTGATAAGGTTAAGGAAAGATAAGAGAGGGATTAATGATATGATTAATGGATGGTGGGGTTCTGTCTTTATAAATCAAGGCAAGGATAATCACTAAATGAACTTCTTTTGAATGAATAGTTTAGACTTAATATATTTCGAATGAATATCGGCCTCAGCTATGATGCAGTAGACGAATACGAAGTTCATTTGAAAAATTCGGTGGGATACGATGAATTATCTTGAATGTTTCGTTTTCTCCACCAAATGACCACTATCAACTCAATGTGATGAAACGCAAATACGGATAGTAATTGTTCGTCCTTTGCAAACAACCAGGATGGGAGATGCTCAGTATCATGCTGGCTAAGCTGTCCAGTAATACGCCCGACATAACAACTGTCACCACAGGAGCAGACGAATTGATAAATACCCACAAATGTGTCAAAACTATCTAGCTTATCCTTCATTTGAGTCACAATCATCCCTTTGACAAATCACCGTGATTGGCTTATAGTCTAATATATATTTGTATATTAGAGTTAGGCCTGATAAGACCTAATTGAAAACACAATATTGTTCGCTTATGTATTTCGTTTTAAATTTCGTTTATTTCTCAAATTATGTTTAGTATTCGATACGGAGAGGCTGTAAGTTGTATAGCTGTGTTGTTAACCCTCTTGCAACATTTAATTCAATTTAGATTTTCCCGTCGATTGATTGAACCGATGTGCTTCGTCTCAGGTTGACATGTCGGCACCTAGTGCAGATGTTTCGACTATGTTTGCTCATGTAACTTGAAGTCGATTGGTGGATGGTGACTAGCAGTGGAATCCATGATGGCACTTCGACGTATTTGGGACTCATCAACTGGGGAATGCAGGTACACCCGGTGACGGGTCCTAAATAGGACGAAACGTGCGTTATCCTGGATTCCATTTCTGGTCAGTATCCACCAATTGACCTCTTGCAACATGTTTAAAATTAAGATAAAAAAGAGTAATTCATGTACAATTAACTTAGCTTTCTTGTTGTTATATTTGAAGCCAGGCGTTAGCAAATTGGAATCTATTTTTATTTGGCTGATAAAGGAAATCGTTTTACTACATAGTACTCTCTCTCCCTCTCTTGGTTTTGTTACATGATGAATTTTTGAAGAAATATTCTTTATTAGGAAATGTGGGTCGGTGGCACAGTGGTTAGGACTCTCGCCGACCATGCACATGGTCCGAAGTTCGATCCCCTGCCGATGGACACCTGATATCTATGGTCGGCCTGCAAAATTTGGGCTACCGATATCACATGCTGAAAATTCCATACATGTACCAAAAATACAGTGTCGCATCAAGCTGTAACCAAAATAATAAATAAAATAAATATATAGCCATAAGATTTATGATAATAGGAGGGATCCTCTTAAGCTGACCTCACGATTGCCCCCAGTCTCTGATCCCCTCCTCGCAAAGTCTCCTTCATATCACCCTCCGACACCCAACTCACCGTTTCCCCCTGAGGTTCCACTCGAGGGCTAGCCCACATTGAGCACGAGGTCATTCGACGATCTTCTCAGTAGCATGTGCCTGACCCATCTCTATATTCTTCAACATATTTGCTCAGAGATGGATTCTTGGTCGGTCCGTTCTCAGAGTCCCTTGTTGCTAATTCTTTCCTGGTCAAACAGCCATTTGATCTTCAACATAGAGCCAGCGAAGGCAGCTGTTGATGAAAGTCAGCACTGGCCTTTTGAAATCCTTTACGTGACGCACACACCAAGCTTCTCATCCATATAGAAGAACTGACTGACTGACTTAACATTTGCGCTGAAAATTCGACTTCTGTTTTTTAAGCTGAATGCAGAAGATTCCCCCCAAACTGATTTCAGAGTGATGAAGGTCCGTTTTGCCTTTCCGATTCTGGTTTTGACCTCCTCATCCGTTGAAATGATGCTTAAGTGAAGGAAATATCCTCTTTCAAATTTATCCTGTTGATAGTGATCAGTGCTGGATTTTGTTGCTGCTCTTATTTGGTTGTCTTCATCAACTCCTCCTTCTCTATATTCCACTTGAAGACCTATCTTTGTTGCTTCCTCTTCCAGATTATTGGTTTTCGCCTGTAGATTTTCAAGTTTGTGTGGTATGAGGCATGAATCATCCACGAAATCCAGATCTTCTAGAGTCTTCTCATCGGTCAAGAGAATGCAAACATCTGTATCATTGAGTACAATTTCGAGACATGTCTCCAAACATTGATTCATAGTATTTGGAGAACTCCAGTCTATAGCTGGACACTAGTAACTAGTGTGATGTGCCTAGTCCTTTGGTAGCTCTCCAACACGGTGTACATTGATTTGATGACATTAGATGTTTGGAGGCAATCGGCAGGAAGCCTTGGATCTAGGTTTCGTGCTAGTTGGCACTCAATAGCCATCAAGGCATATCAACAACCTTGATGAAACTCCAGGCTAGACAGTCTACACCTCACTAGGTGACTCAAACTGCACAGTCAAAGACTTCATGGACTGATTTCAGGTTTTCAACTACCTATTTCTAACACTTCTCTATTCTAATCCTATAATTTCTAATACATCACATGGAGAAAAATGGTGGCTCACTATGAGTAACACATGTTCGATAGATCTCAATCAGTACAGTTTCACAGTCTTGTCGAGAGACTTTCCATCCTTACCTAACCTCCTTATTACTGATCATGTTATATCATGTGACACGAGAGGTAGAACTAAGATCCCAAAAGTAACAAATACTAGAGAGAAAATATTTTTTTAAGACATCTAAGCACACTCTGTAGAGTGGAACAATATGAACTGCTGTGCAAACAGATTCACCTTTTGACAGGCAGCAGGATGTTCTGTACAAATGTGCTACAAATGAATCCCCAGACACTGACAGATTTTATGGGTTTCATATCTATAGTTTAATACACTAAAACGTTATATCAGTGAAACGAACGATGGATGAGTAATACAGAAAATTAGGGAGGAAAACTTATAAAATCTTGATAAAATTTCATCGTAAGAAATACTAACTTTATTATTCCATTGACCGGAATATTAAAGTTCATCTTTACTACTGTATGGAAATAAAAAGAGATATTACCCAACAGCCGATGGGCTAAATCTATTATGTGATCGTTAATTATATTACTTGGCTGTCCAAACGTTAGCAGATGGAGCGCAGTTCAAACATATAATCCTAATAGTTGAAAGTTGAGCTTGTAGACACATGAGTCACAGTTTCTCAACTTTAATGGATTCAGAAAGCTTAAAACAAAACTTCATATTGAAAACCGAAATAAAATTAGTACTGTTGAAGGTAATGGTAATAGGCAAGAAGTCCAATTTCACCTGGGTCTCGTGCTTGCTGGCACTCACCAACCAGCAAGGCATATCTGAAATCTTGAAAGAGCCCATTTCCATTCTGAGATTCGAACCGGTATCACCTAGTGCCGCAGTCAGTCGGAAATGTTAGCACTGAGCTATCCGGGTTCACAATTGACCTCCTACAGGACTGTATTGGAAACTTAGATTGGATACTACTTTGTAATTAGTGTAATGTCTCTAATCCTTTGTTCGGGTTGGGATCTCATAAGGGACATGAGTTCCTTAAAGGCTGAGGATACGCCTACCCTGCTGTGCCAACAAGCACAAAATCTAGCTCATCCGAGGCTTTCTGCCGATTGCCTCCAGCCAATCTAATATCAACAATTCACAGTCCACTGTGATGTCAAGCCACCTAGAGGCATGGTGGCCGCATTGCAAACCTGACTCATAGAATTCAGTCTATAGTGAACAATGGACTGTCTGTCTGTCTGGATTCAACATAGAACTTCGCACCGAAGTGCAGCATTTCGAGTTGCCACGTTCCAAATACCACACAAAGGTAGACAAGAAGATGAGTGAAGAGTATCAATAGAGTTTGACAGGTATAAGAGCGAAACAGAATGGGTAATGGTAGAAAGAAATATGAAAGATTACAGAGACTGAATACATCTGCGCTGGTCATTGACAAGGATTTTGAGCCATGTCCCCTATTGTCTCCAGCCATTGATTCTTAGAGTCCCGAGGGCCCCAACCCGGAAGTCTGCATCTCCCTACCTGACTCAGTTGAACTGTCAAGGATTTCATGGATTGATGAGGCCATGTTTTTGTTTGGCCACCACTGGCTCTTTTCCAACCTGAACCTATATCAGCTAGTAATGCCCGTCGTCGGGGGAGGCGATGGTTATGCATGCGCAGCACGTGACCTAACCATCTCAATCTGCGTAACTTTATAGCCTCGTCGATTGATTTTCCCTCTTTGCCTGGCCAACACTCTACGCCTAACGTCAACATTACTTAACTTATTATACCACCTAACATGAGAAAGAGATCGTAGACATCTGTGATCAAAAACAGTCAACCTTTTCATGTCTTCCACTCGTATTGGCCATGTTTCAGAGCCATAGACAAGGACGCAGAGAACTGTTGAGCAGTACACACGTCCCTTGGTTGATAACCGGATGTCACGCCTGCGCCAGAGATGGTGTAAGTCAGCGAAAGCAGCTCGAGCTTTTCGGATCCGTGCTGAGATTTCGTCGCCAATCAGTCCGTTGGTGCTAATACAACTTCCCGAAATAGGTGAAGTGGTCAACATGTTCTATCACTTCACTCCCTATCACTAAGCTAGGAGTTGACGTAGTCCAGTCCTGTAGCAGCATCTTACATTTTCCTGGGGCAAATCGCATGCCAAACATACGAAGATTGCTGCTCAAGGTGTTCAGAAGACTCTGCATTTTGTCAACATCCTCCCCTAACAAGACTATGTCATCTGCATATTATAAGTCCATAAGACTACACCCTGGTAACAAGTCGATTCCTAAGTCGTTACGTTCAGTTAAGGATAATTCCATCAGGATATCTATGATGAAGTTAAACAGAAATGGGGAAAGTGGACAAAGCAATGAACTAGACACACATGACACTATTTAGCGTTCAATCAAAGTAGAATTAGGACACTAAGAAGTCTCTACACAATACATACTTCATTTTCTACTCAACTTTTCAACAGAAAAGGATAAATTCATTTAGAAAAAAAACGTAAATTACACCATTAGAAAGATTAATTCACAACATAAAGAAGACATCGATGGTTCAATGGTAGAATTTTAGCCAAACACGAATGAGATCCGTGTGGGTTCCATACCCGGCTGACATATTCCTACATCTCACCTAGTTTTTTCTACAGAGTAAATCCAGGAAAAGGCGAAGACTGGGAGTTCGAGGCTGGTAGCAGCCCTACTTCATGAAAACAACACTGCGCTAATGCAACTTCAAACTTTGAAACCCTATCTCCCACTCGAAACACAAAGAATTAAAATTATAAACAAAAGTATTATACATTATTATTTACCATACGCAATGATTGAAGCAAAGGTGTAAGAATACATACATCAGAATGAAATGTACACACTCTGTTTAAAGTGTTTAACAAAAGTAGACCAATATTTGTAAGTCCGAGGTCAAATTTGGATCACAGATTATACAATTTTATTTATTAGACATGTTGATACCTGTTTCATGATTCATATGATTGGGCAGTTTTTAAAAACAAGAGATGTTCCTTTTATACATATAAACCTCTGTTATATATATATATATATATATATATATATATATATATATATATTCCTTCACGTTCCTCAGTGGAACATAGGGCTTCAAGCTAGTGGCTTGAAGTTTCTGTAGCAGTGTATTTTACAGGATGGGGTTGCTGGCTTCATGCTCAACCTTTCCTCTTTACCAGCATTATTTGTGGCTTAGCGAGGTAAAGAAGTTCGTCGGCCGGGGACCGAATCCCGGACCATGTGCGTGGTCGGCGAGTGTCCTAACCGCACTATACCACCGACGCACTTGTGCCATATTAATTTCGATTAATTTCCCTGAAGTTCGGACCAGATTGTTGAACGAAACGCTGGAATTACTCATCTCAATCTCTCTGAGATTTGACAAATGTCTACTTCTCACTCGGTGCCTAAATATTTTAGAACTATTCTGTCAAATCTTGACGACAGTTCACATGAATTAATAATAATATGAAATGTAATTAGAGCATTTATAATTATAATCATAGTTTAGAAAGAATTGATTTAGAATGACAAGTGAAATAAGACTGGAGACAGTTCAAAGTGAGAATAGTAATAGTAATAATTGACCTAGTAAGGGAAGGGTATACAAATTGAATAAACAAAATGAAAAATAAGTAGAGTCTAAATATGAATGCGGATTATCACAGTTAAGAATAGAGGGATACGACCATGAGAGCTGAAGTCATTGAACAAACTCTTTCTGCACACGAAGAACGGACTTTTCTATTTCGATGGCCGAAGATGGCTTCAGCAATACAGATGAGTCGCATACGTCATGATTTTAGCGATTGCAGATGAATTTAAAGGGAGAGGCTTTACAGATAGAGTGACCAGTATCGACCAGATGTTCAATGACCGTGCTTCTTATAACCATACTTCCATCTCTTCGTAACCATACAGGATAGTGTTCTTGCACTCTGTTGGACAAAACCTGAGTCAAACAATCGATATACCTAGCTCCACATAAGCAGGTGGATTGATAAACGCACATAGAATTGGTCAACTGAGGGATCTTCTCCTTCAGGTTACTGAACAGTAATCGTCGAATAGAAGGCGCTATTCTCAATGATCTGCAGGGAGTCCTTTTTTATATAACATTAATTCCTATGCTATCAAGTTTCACACCATCCTATGTAACTTTTTTATTTCCCTACTAATCCTATAATTATACACACACACACCCTTCCAACATTTATAGATCCTATGAACTAATTTATATACGATATTATTTAAGTGTTGGTTTGTAGAGATTTGATTGGTTACAGGACTTCATCATGAGCTGACATTAGTTAGAGAACCGCTGGAAAACCTAGGAGTACTGGACAGCTGTCCTGGGTTTAAATCCCGGTGGGTGCGTACTGATGAAGAGTCCTAAACTGGGATGAAACAGCTGTCCACAGTACTCCCAGATTTTCCAATGGTTCTTTAACTAATGTCAGCTCATGATGAAATACGATATTATTTGTTTTGCTACTTGACACTTGATATTTAACTATTATTATTATAATCATAAAATGCGTAATTGCATCTCACCATGGCTACTATTATTATGTTGTGTATTCACATCTTTGTTTCAGTCCCCTCAAGGGACAATTAGTCAGAAACAATTGACAGAAACCATCTTTATATTTTTTTTCACCTCAGAAACAAAATATGTCTGAACAATGAGTCATATCATCAATTTACAGTGAACAAACTATTTCCAAATTTACACACAAAACCAAAATACCCCTGAAGTTAAAATGAAAAATGAGATGGCAGCTTAATCTACACAATTGGTCTGCAAGTTATTATCATGACACTCTATCTATAGAGCTATAAAGTTCATCAAAATAGTCAAATTTCAGTCTCATTTCAACCGGAAAAGATAATAACTGAACAGTTTTAAACACAAGTTATTCACACGACAGACAAATAAGTGACATGAAATTAAGATTTTGTCAGTGACTTATTCTTACACATCAGTCAATGGAAGATAAGAAAGATAACACCATCGTTTTATTCCTTCACGTTCCGAGTGAACTGTAGGACTTCAGGCTTGAGCTTTGAAGTTTCCGTAGCAGTGGTTTTATTCTTAAAGGGTAGGGTTTTTAGCCTCAAGCCTAACCTCTGCCCTTTACAGGCCTTACTAAGTTTAGGAGTGTATCGGCTGGGGGTCAAACTCCAGAGCAAGTGTGTGGTTGGCATTCTACCGCTGAACCACCCACCGATGCACAGTGATTAGGACTCTCGCAGACCATGTACATGGTCCGGGGTTCGATCCCCTGCCGACACACACCTGATATCAATGGTCAGCCTGCAAAATTTGGGCTGCCAATATCACATGCTGAAAATTCTATACTTGTACCAAAAATACGAGGTGTGGAATCAAGCTATAATCAAAAATAAATAAAAATAAATATACGGCTGTACAACTTGAAAATAACACCGCTGAAAAAACCGTTTCCAAAGATGCGTCATTAAAATTCTGAGTTTTAGATGGTAATCAAGAAATTCTAATGAAAACACAAATCAGATAGGGAATAAGGTAGAATTAAGTAGGTAAATTGAGTGACGTTAAATAAACGGCAGGACTGAGTGCAGTTCAAGTAGAGATGTAACAGAATATAGAGAAAATATTACGTGTAAAATGTTTAGACAAATGAAGTCGGTTTTAATTTGAATGACTACACAGACTAATTGCTATCTGAAAAGTTCAGGCTTTGAAGTATGTATCGCCACCGCTTCTGTGGTCTCAAGAAGTTTGATTCGTTTGTTTCTAAAGGTTACTGAGTCCTTTATAGATGAGTCTGTGATTTGCTAGTTCACTCGGTGTTCAAGATGAATCAGCTGCGTCGAAAACAGAGCTGAGAGAAGACCTTTATCCACCTTTGTAAAACCAGAAAGGTAAATGCTAGATAATATGCACGGTTAGCAAATTCTAAGGAGCTGCTGCAGAGAAGCAGGTGAACTGATAGATACCCATTGATGATGTTCGTAGCCATAAATTGTCCCTTATGTTTGCAAGACATAAAGGATATTTTCAAGTTGCTTCAATTTTAATTACTATCATTCGGTTACATTAGGATGAGTGTTTTAGACAAAGTCTATCTCATACACAAATAATCGCATACTTATTATTGTTTTGCTGAGTAATGCACCAAGATCAGTGTAGATGCAAAGAAGTTTATAGAACTCTACCTTTACACTTACTGCTCAAAGCATAGAATGTCAGTCAAACCTCTACTCTAACTTCATCAAGTTCGAAAAGGCCTTTGACAGACAGTTTTGACCGAGAAATAATTTGGAAACTACTTCAACACTATGTTGTGCAGTGCCCAAGTCTTTATCAACTTCATTCAACAGCTGGCTATATGACAATGCCACGTGTCAGGTGATCCATAAATGAAAACTCAGCGAAGCGTTCGGAATGAATACGCGAGTAAGACAAGGCTGCCTGCCTGCCTGTCTATTATCACCGATGATGTTCTTAATTTTGATGAACTGGATTATGCGTCAGACTATGCGTTAGCAGTGAGGAGACAGGAATTCACTGGATCACCGATAAGAAGACTCTAGAACATCTGGATTTCACATGTTGATGATTTATGTTTAATGTCACAAACTCGAAGACTTGTCAGCGAAAACCAACAAACTGTCTGAAGACTCTGGCAGCGAAGACAAGACTTCAAGTGAACAATTAAGAAGGTGGAGACGGAGGTGATGAAGATACCCAAGCACCACCAGCAACAACAACCAGCACCAATCACCATCAACGGGAGAGATTTGATGAGAGAGGTTACTTCCTTCATTTATCTGGCTAGGCAGCATAGTTTCAACTACAAGCGGAGCGGATGACGATGCCAAAACCAACCAGCCAGCCAGAATCGGAAAGGTAAGATGCCCCCTCATCAACCTGAAACCAGTTTGTTAATCTTTTCCACTCACTCAGCATAAACAACAAGATTCAGGCTCTGTTCAACACAAACGTCTAGTCATTTATCCTATATGGGTCAGAAACTTAGCGTGTCACGAATAGGATTTCCAGAGGGCCAGTGCAGACATTTATCAACAGCTGCTCTCTCCTCTGGCTCCATATTGAAGATCAAATGGCCAGCCGCCTGACCAGAAAGAATTAGCAACAATAAACTCTGGCAGTGAACTAACTAACCAAGAGTCAATTGCTCAAAAAAATATGTAGGAGAAAGTGGAGATAGATCGAGCACACGGTACTGAGGAGACCATCGAATGACATCGCGCTCAGTGCAGGCTAGCCCTTGAGTGTTATCCCAGTGGGAAGCGACGAGTTGGTCGTCGGTGTGAGGGTGACATTGAGCAGGTCGTATGGCAAGGAGACGAGAGATTATGGACAGTCGTGAACCCAGCTGAAGAGGATGCCAGAGAATAGAACAAAGTAGAGATGTGTTGTTGAAGCCCTATGTTTTACTCGGAACCCAAGGGAAAAGTAATGAATACCCCTACAATTCTAACGTATATTTTGACGGAAAGTTGAATACTGCAGATTAGGAATAACAGATTCCATCAAAAAGCAAAATATTTTAAACCTGTAGCTGTAGGCAATTCCCCAAAATTATTAGCCTACAGCATTCATCAATCAACAATGGATGCTGACACTCACTGTTTAAGTCGACTTGTTTAGCTGAAGGTACGCGGTCAAGCATCCAGGCCACTTAGCCCGCTGTCGTGTTACATTCGGTTGTTTGTATACGATCCCCTAGCTAGTTAAGCAGTCATCCTCGTACTACGATTACGATCCCGAAATATACTTCGGATTTTGGACGATCAATTTGCTGTCTTAATTTATCTTTCGTCCACGCATAAACAAATACTACAGGAGTTGCGGGCATACGATCTTGCGTTAGTGTACGTCATACTATCCCATGAACGTCAACACACCCCCCAGTCCCTAAAACTCCCTACCATTGCTATTTTTATTTAACAAAGCCAAACAGTATTCACTCTTAGAACATAATACCTAAAGTTTAATATTTACAAATTACGGTCGAGCAACTGGATAGTTGTACTGACAGACTTTGCAGCACAGATAACAGACGAATCTATGTTTACCGCAAGGAAACCGCTCTGATGATACAGACAGTAGTGGATTCTAAAAAAATGTCTGATTCATTTGTTTTGACTGAGAAAAACACCCCAAAAATAAACAAAATACAATCACACACGCACACATAAACTGCCTAAGTAATTTAACCACATCAAAACTAAGATAACATTTCTTAATACGTGTACGGGAAGCGACCAGAAATTAGGATAATTCCCAGAGGGGAAAAAAGAAGGGAGAAAGTGTTATGCATGTATGTGTCAACAGTTTGACAAAAAATTTATTTACCAGGCGGTTTATAAATCAGACCATTGTTGGTGTTGTTGTTGATGATGATGTTTTTACCAGATTACTATTACACATAGATAAAACATTTAAGTGAGCTGTCTGTATCACAAGTACTGTTTTTGGAATAAAGTAAATCATTATTATTATTATTAAAAATAGATAAGTAATGAAATCACTAAGTTTAAAGTCAAATTTGCAAGTTTTTTTGTAGGATTTAATTTGTTTGACGTTTCATCGGGGATCGGTATCAGTTAGACAACCATTGGAAAGTAGGGGTACTGGACAGTTGCTTTTTTATCCCAGTCTGGGACTCTTCAACCGTATACATCCATAACTCCACCGAGGTCTTTGAGGTTACGAGATGAGTTCAATAACTGGAATAGAATACAATGGCCCATGAATTCTACCTTCTGTCGATTCGTGGTTTATTCAAAATATAGATGTGCCAGAAATACCAACATAATATTACAAAATTATTCGCCTATGGAGTTTTAACCGTTCAAAACTAGATTCGGAGCAAATGTCGCAAAGAGTCGGAATAAGGGGATAAATGATGACTGTACCAAACACATGATCAATAATTATGTCTGCCGACATATTACACAAGGAGAAGAAAACTACATGTTACCGAAACTATTCCCCACAACCGTTTACATATTCGATATGAAGGGAGAAATAAGAGAACAAATTAAGAAGGCAGTACATAAAGTCTCATCAAATAAAAAAAATACAAAACCAATTCGTCATTCCATGATAAACAATACCGAAGAAAATTTTTTTTTCAATTTTGACAACGGATTAATATCAGTTGGAGAATCACCATTGAAAACCAACACCACGCACCAACCAGAATTACACAGTTCGAACCAGGGACTTCGGATTACAAGTCAAACTAGCTCGTAGACCATTCATTCAACCAGTGGGATCCGACTTCTCAATGGCCAGCCATGAACTCTAACTTCTGCCAATTTGAGATATATATATATATATATATAGCGCGACCACTAGTCAGTGTAACCGCTGGAGCGTATTTTTCCACACACTCGATCTGCTGTATCCCACTGGTCATGAATAAGGAAGAAGTATGTGAATCACAATAAAAAGACGTACTTCCAACTACTCCTAAATGAACAGAAAGTAAACTAGGCCTAATTAGTTGATCTGACCTAAGAAACAGATCATTTTGATATTCTAACTACACTAAATACTACAACTGATTGTTACTCAAAATATTCTTAAATGATGATAGCACTTTAAGATTTTTAAATGAGGCTAATAAAAAGCAGCAGAAAATAGTTTCGCACAAGAATTTATTTTAGAAATTTGAATTTGAATTGATCAAAATCCACGAACGGTAGACTACTGAAAAGATTTCAGTATAGAAAGACACTATGGATTACACAGTTAAATGTGCAGAAAAATCATGTTTCAAATTTAATTTTTAGACATTTTGAGATTATTTTACGCAGTTTTATAATGATTCAACAATTAGATTTGGTAGTCAAAATGTTCTAGAATATTTATAACACATACACAGTTTGGAAATTTATAAACTTCGGCAAACATTTTCTCTAAAGTTGGGTAGTATGTTACTAAAAGTAGGCATTGCATAGCGATTGATACGAAAACATCACAGACATGTGGACACACAGACACCAGATTACAGCAGTCAAACTTAATAGCATGAACTCAGTTCCAGGACATGTCTTTCATATTCTAGATCATGAGCCACACATTTTATTGTAGAAGGAGGGCTGGAGATACTGCCCGCTGCTATCAAGGCTGACGTAGGTGTCATAATCCAATGAAACTCAAACCAGAACAGTTGTTACATAACTGACTAATTAAACATTTTAAGATAGCCACAACTAATATCAGTAGGGCACAGCAGGTTGAAGATGAGAAAAGTAACGTATCGAAGAAGACATTGTGAAATGGTCGCGCTATGTCGTAAATAGGCAGAAGTTAGAATTCAAGGACCACCGGATTCGGTCCCAGTGGCTCAATGGTCTACGAGCTGGTCTCATAACCAGAAGGCCCTGGGTTCGGACACCGGTGGGTGCGTATTGCTGAAGAGTCCCAAACTAGGATGAAACAGCTGTCCAGTACTCCCAGCTGGTTTTCCTTCATCCAATCAAACCAAATCCCTACAAAACCAATACTTGATAATATTAAAAAGTCAAAAAAACTGATGACAATCAAGAACCCTTTAAGAATGAGATAGGTCAAAGGTTAATCAGAAATTATAAGGTCACATTCGCTGTTTCCCTCAGAAAGAGAATGTAAAGCATAGGGAAGAAACCTTGGACTTTAATAAAAAAAAGAGTAGAGATTTCAGTCGGTCAGATGCGATTTTAATGAGTGTGAAAATTAAGGCTCTGACAGCTGAAAAGCATGAGTGTAATCATTTGAAGGTATTCTGAACAATGGATATGTATGTACAGGTCACAATGCATTAAACATGAATCATTGAGCAGATAATGGGAAACCGTCAAAACTCAGTAATGAGTTAATTAAGAGAAAATGGAAAGCAGAAAATTTGCCTTCCCTCACGTTTTAGTACAAATATGGTAATTTAATAGATCAAAATTTTATTAAAAAACCTTAATAAATTAGAATATATCACCTAGAATGATTTCAAGTCAAAAATAATTCCATCAGACTCTTGGGTCAGTTTCTTTCCCAATATGAACACTGCAAGCTGAACTGCAATCATAACATTCTAGCTAAAAAACAAGTGGTATAACCGAAGGCTTCAACATAATAGTGATAACCACCTTATTGTGACAATAGTAATAATTATACAGAATGGAATTTTCAGCGTTTTTATACATATTGCTACAATTTAACCCTTTTTATAAATATATGAGAATGCATAAAATTGAAAAAAATAATAACAAAACCACAGAAAACTGAAGGATGGCGGAAACAATGCATTATAATTTAATTAGTGGGTGGTGACTAGCAGTGGAATCCAGGATACGTCAGCTGGATGTACCTGCATTCCCCAGTGATGATGTTCCCATCGAGGCTCGAACCCAGTACCCTTAGTTTCAAACGCCAAAGCCTTATCCACTAGACCATTTGGGCCACGAGAGCCACCTCTTGTGCAACGGGTCATATCAATTATTTAATTGAATTTTAGAGTTTCCCGTCGATTGATTGGACCGAAGTGCTCGGTCTCAGGTTGACACGTCGGCTTCTTGTGCAGATGCTTCGACGATGTCTGGGTAACTAGCATTATAAATAAATAATGTCACAGATAATACGTGTAATAATAATAGTAATAATAATAATCTTTGCTTATACTTTGCAGTTCAGTTACTATTGATTTAAAAAGTTTACAAGTTCTTTTCTAACACTTGACACTCTCTTCACACACACAACCACCCGCGCCAAACATGCTGATATGGTAGAATTTCTCTATCTTGCTGTACGAGTTGAAATCCTTATGAAATTTCGTTATGGTTTTACCCAAAGATATACAAGGAGAAAATTGTGAATACAGAGAGGATGATGGGCATCAGACAAGATAACTTTAGCCAAATGCCTATTGACCATTATGTCAGTTAGTTGAGTCAAAGGCACACCACTAACCCCACAGCCTACGTAATATGATAGAGAAGAATAAGGGGCGAGAGACAACAAAGAAGGTGAATGGGCAGAACATACACATGAATTGTAAGAGAAGAGGTTGACTTATGCAGCAGAAAGTCCCAACTTCTTTATGATGTAATAAGCCAAACACAAAAGTATCTTAGAAATCAATAAGATATGAGACGACCGATAGAGATTCTAAGAGAAACTGATGCCGAGATAAGAGATATTCCACTTATTCCATATCATCACAATGTTATCAATATTACAGGAATCAATATCAGTAAAAAAATTTGAGCATTGTGGATTAGATCAAATAAAGTATAATTATATTTCAATAGTTGACACAATGATAAGTTTTGTTATTGGTAATATTTCACATATACAACATATTTCACATTCGAAGGGAAAATATATCAACAAAATGAAGGAGTAGCTATGGGATAGCCTATCTCACCAATAATAGCTGACATATTCATGGATTATTGGGAAGGGAATGCCCTTAAACCATTCAGGTCATCACTAAAATGTTGGTGGAGATATGTAGAGGACACACTAGTAATAGTGAAAAAAATCGATATCGAGAAACTCTTCTCACACATAAGCAGCCATGTCGACTCAATAAAATTCACTATGGAAATAGAGAATGAAATTGGGGAACTGCCTATGTTAGACTGCAAAATACAAAGAATGACAGATGGCAGCATAAAAACGGCAATATATAGAAAAACCACACACTCTGGAAGATTCCTTGATTATCACTCAGCTCATCCACTCACAGTAAAACGAGGATTAATACAAGGTCTTGCAGATAGAATAGGTAGACTTACAACAACACCAGAGGACCAGTGTAAAGAAATAAACGTCCTATTCAAAATCCTACTCGAAACAACTACCCTAAAGAATTTATAAAAGATAATATAAAAAAGAGGGTAAAATCGGAGAATAACAAGGTGGAAGAATGGAGAGAAGCAGTCACAACACCACGTAAAAGTGGTACATCAGAAGCAATTCAAAGAAATCTCAAAAATATAGGCATTCGTACAACGTTTAAGCCGACAAATCTAATCAAAAATAAAATAAATCAACTGAAAGATTCCATAAAAATGATGGATTAAAACAATTTGATTTGCAAAATATCTTGTGCTGACTGTCCGACTAAATATGTGGGGCAAACACGTCCAGATCACTCAAAATAAGAATGAATGAACATAAACGCCTAACCAAAGGTCAACCAACAGGAAGGAACACAAGCTTACAAGAATCTTGAAAAAAATTCATCGATAGCTGCACATGCGCGGGACAAAAACCACAATATCGATTGGAACAATGTGTGTATTCTGAAAACTAACATGAACATATGGAAAGAAAGACTTCTAACAGAATCGATATTCATTAACATCACACCGGATACATGTAACAAGGGTGACTCAGTACAACTATCAACAACTTGGAGTATAATTCTGAATTCAAAAAATATGAGTGAGCAAAAAAATAATGAACCATATGTATGAGTACAAATCATAAATGTGTGAACAAAACAATTCCAACAGTGGTGTGAACACGGGTAGTAATTTTGCTCGAAATATTACCAATAAAAAAACTTATCATTGTGTGTAAAGTATTGAAATATAATTATACTTTATTTGATTAAAGGAAACATTGGACTGAATCAGTCCACGCAAGTCTTTTATCGCATCTGAAATTAGGATCAACAATATGACATTAATATGATTACTATTATTATTATCGCTGTCACGATCAAGCAGAACGCCGGTAAGTACAGATTAGATGCACCGTTTTCTCTTCACAATCAAGTCTCTGACAGTGTACTTGAAGGGAATAAAATACTTGAATGAAGCAAGAACAACAATGGTGGTTTGCGCAGAATAATATGGTACCATCATTTATTTCGTTGGCTTCTCATCAGCTGATTACAGCTGGACAATACTTACATTATAATAGTTTTTGTCCAAGTAGCTATAAACGAGCACTAGTCAAGACTCTGTACTATAGAGCGAAGAGAATATGCTCTGCGGAGAAACTAGAGGAACAATTTACGAATCTCGAAAAGGTGCCGAAAAACAACGGCTATCCTCAAAGATTCATTAACAAATATGGAAGATGTGAAGGCTCAAATACCAAAAAAATCACGGTTGAAAAAAAGCCTGTCTTCATTCAACTAGATTTTAAAGGTGAAGACATTGCAGAAATGGTCAACAGAAGACTGAGAACGTCACTAGCCAGAGCCTATGGTGCAGCTAACTATGTTGGTTCCCGTCCATCGAACAACATGCTCTTTGATGTAGTCAAAAGTCGATAGATACCCTTCTCATGTTAACTCCAACTGTGTATACAAATTTACGTGTATCTGCGGGAGCGGGTACATTGGGAGAACAGAAAGAAGGGCACACCTCCGATTTTCTGAACATGTGCCGAAAAGCCTACCTCTCAAGGGAAAAAACTCTTATAGTAGCGCTATTACCAGACATCTCGACACGGGTTATGGGTGGAAATTGAGAAACCCTTCAAAATTATCAATAGACAAAGAAGCTCCATTCTCCTCAAGTTTCCCGAAGCAATTTCTATCAAACGCTTGAAACCAGATTTATGTGTTCAGAAAGAGGCAGTTATTAGTCTTTCCATGCCCATCCTGGTAACTGGATGTCTTTTTTCTCCCATCTGATTACGCAATCTTTGTCTTTAACCTCACCCTCCTTTTATAATCTGTAATTTTGCTTGTCTCTTCGATGATTTGAGTTCGACTCTGTACATTGTTACCTAAGTTATAAGTCACTATGCATCTAACACACATCTCATCTTTGTTTCGCAACTCCTTTACCATTATATGCATACATTTAATTTGTTTTAACTTGAACTGCCTGTGTAAAAACTATATAAGCACAATTTTCTGAGCACTGTTCACTAATTGTGGAACTTTCTGTCAACTGACATGTAAAATTTGCAAGTATGCTAAAACGTTTCTGTACTTAAACCTCAAAATTTATTTAGGCTGTAAGCAGCTGATGAGAAGCCAACGAAATAAATGATGGTACCATATTATTCTGTACAAACCACTGTTGTTCTTGCTTTACTCAAATTCATCAAGGGGAATAAATGAAGGAATAAAATACCAAAAGAAAATAACATAACACTAAAGATGAAGTAAATAAAACTAGGTCCATAGAATTCAGGGCGAATTTTATCCACAAAGTAGTAATATAGTATAAATTATAAATTAATCTTGTTTTGATTTTTTCTTAAACACGCTGAGATTAATTTAAATAATTTATAATGAATCAATCTGACTCGGTGCTCAAATTATTCTAGGAAATTCATAACATCTACGGTCTGGAAACTTATAATATAGCATAATTTTTAACTTGTTCTGAATGTATATATTGATTATTTCTATTGCTACTGACTCACTGAGTTTAAGTCAGAGACAGGATGGTTTATGTTACAAATAGTGTCTCTCTCTGGATTTACAAGGATCCGAAAGGTCAAGATAAAAAAAAGCTTCATTAAAAAAAATACCTATAAATATATCTAGCTTACATTTGTTTAATGAAAGTTCTAATTCCAAAAATATATATTGACAACACGAAAATAATCCAAAACAATCCGGAAATAAATTCGTAGTCGCTTTTGTATAGCGCATCATGTCATGGGGCTGTCTAATATATATATATACATATATTGATTTGAAATTACTTTATTATGATTGGTTTACTAGTCTGAAAGGTCAGTCCAATAAAGCTTATGTAGACCAAACAAAAGAAATTATCCAGCCAATCATAATGGTGATAAGGGAGAGAAAGTTTAACTGATGTCTTTTGAAATCTATTGGGTATATACAGATGACTCATGTTTATTTGTTGCTCACATGTCTACAAGCGTATGCTTGCATCTGTAATCTGCATACTGTGAATACTATACTTCGTTTCGTGGTGGTCTAACCTTAGAGACAATGATTTACTGTTTTACTCACTATGCCCACATCGTTGGCATGACCGACCCACTTATTGAATTGCATTTCTACTCCTTTGTTTACTTACGGCCACAGGAAGTTATATGTGTAGCCCTCATTTCACAAACTATGTGGTCTAGTCTCTTAAATCAGCTACGATATCTATCAATAAGTACTGTAACTCAGCAGCCTGGAAGATGAGACATACTTCCTACCAATAAAAATTAATTAATCTGATGAACGCTAGAGATTGGTTAAAGGCCTAGGTCTCCTGGAGTTCTAATGGAAAGTCGTGACCAATTTGTGGGGTCTACCCGGTCGGGAATGCGGACAAATACTCACCAGCGATGACATTGGGGGGTGGGGGGAGTTGCCAGTTGCGCTAAAATCATGAATTCGTAGAAGGCTAGAATTCATGGACTTCGAGGAGTCGGGTCCCACTGGTTGAATGGTTTACGAGCTAGCTTGACTTGTAATCTGGATGACCTGGGTTGGAACCCTGTCAGCAGGGTGGTTGCGGAGTACTAATGAGATAGCTGTCCAGTACTTGAGTGCTGGTTTTCAATAGTGGTTCTCTAACTGATATGAATCCGTTGTCAAAATTTGAAACAATTCAAATCCCTAGAAGCTATCTCTTCAAAAATGCTGAAAATGTGCCGAAATATGCATTTTACCTTCCAGTACTACACATTGTGCGTGTCTAGTGAGAAACCCACCAATACATAGGCCATAAATTAGGAACACCAGCCTGTAAAGGAATCTTTCTTTATAACTTCTCGTTAAAGCTGTACAATTATTTAGGGGTTTACTTGTGTGCAGTGTTAATCGACTACAACAACTTGGGTATATCATAGGCACCGAAAGACGTGACAGGGCTGGGATACTGCCCGGAAGCCGAAAATGAAGCAGATGGTTGTCTTAAGAGACTACTCTGCAAGCCTTTGACTTGGGGCCTGATCCACAATCTAGTGGAGCAGCCCTGGGGAACTGTGTTCCTATGGTAGGTGGTGACCAAAACAGTATTATAAGTGGTTCGGTCCTTTTTGATTCTGGAACCCACGTACACCACAGTTATGGGATTAAGATTTTCCAGTCACCCTAGGTTGACCTAGATGTTCACCAATCCGGTTGTAAATGCTAACGTATTCTCATTTGTATTCAAATATTGGTTTGTAGGGATTTGGTTGATTGCTTACAGGATTTCATCATGAGCTGACATCAGTGAGAGAACAGTTGGAAAACCAGCTGGGAGTACTGAACAGCTGTTTCGTCCTAGTTTTGGACTCTTCATCAGCACACACCCACAGGGATTCGAAGCCTTCTGGTTACAAGACTAGCGAGCTCGTATACCATTCAGCCACTGGGACCCGATTCAATGGCCAGCGCATGAATTCTAACTTCGACTAATTCACGATATAGCGCAACCGCTAGCCAATGTCTTCCGCGAGTATTTGTCCTCACACCCGACCTGCCCTCATTAAGGCAGTGAATGAGACTTATCTGGCTCTGAACTCGTAACCACATGAAAGAATTTTGAGAGAAGGACGGATGTCTACCCCCGTCGTCAGCCGTACCAGGTGGTTTATGAGAGCTTAGACTGTGGTAGTAAAAGAGGTTCGGTTTTCCTTATGGATTACTAGAGTTTCAGTTGCATGAAGAAGATGTAAGAGAAATCCATTTAAATGACTTGAACTTACTTCATATATGACTCTAAATGACGTTTCCGCTGATGTTGTTTGAAGAGAAGTAATAATATACTCCATAGGTTTGTGACATTTTATCGACTATAGAGTAATCAAACTTCTCACCCTTCAGATCAACATGTGCGTCGGTGGCATAGCGGTTATGACTCTCGCCGACCAAGCACATGGTCCGGAGTTCAATCCCCTACGGATGAACACCTGATGTTTATGGTGGGCTTCCTAAATTTCGGGCTATCGATATCCACGCTGAAAATTCCATACTTGTACCAAAAATACAGTATGGAATCAAGCTATAATCAAAAATAAAAATAAATAAATTCATTTGTTCATATACGGCAGAATCTTGTTGGTGTAAGCTATACAAGGGAATACGGTTAGGTTACGCTGAAGCATCATTTTTATTCGGGTATCTAATCCTTTCCGTTAATTGTATTCAGTATTGATTCCTATCACAAATAACTATAGTGAATTTGATGTGATTATAAGCAACAAGCCATGCTTCAAAACCCAGTCGATATAGAAATATCAACTAATTATACACTGCTACAGGTGTTTACAGGTGTCTCCCTTATAGCTTTTAAACAATCAGACTATCGATCGTATACATTAATTTTTATTACAATACACAACTTATTTGACACCTTAAAGTGGTTTGAATCAATATGAGTACACTGCTAATTGGTTGTTATTGTGTGTGTGTATGTGTGTGTGTGTGTGACTGAGAAATAGCTTGATTTGAACAACTGTTTACGCCTAGTTTGCTACTTTACATCAGTACACATCTTAAAAGCAACCAGAACTCGGACCCAGGATCTTCAGCTTATGAGGTGAGTTAGCTGACTGTTCAGTTATTGACCCAGTTATACAGATATTTAACTAAATCTATCTTTACCGCTTCAGGATTGGATGAATTCAATAAATCAATAAATGCATAAATACTTAGACTTTAACTCATCCCATCCAGAATCGGTAGTAAAGATAGATTTAGCTAAATGTCTATACAGTCGGACTAGGAGTTTAACTAGCTAGGCAGGAGATTCAAATAATGAAATAATTACACACCAGAATTTATTCAAAAATGAATGAAGGACCATAAAAAAATAAGATTAGTAATGCAAGTGACAAAAATAATATAGAATTCAAAGCCCTGTTAGTAGTACTACCGAATAAGCAGGAATACTCAGAGGCTTTGAATACCGTTCTCATTTAGGCTGGAATCAGGGTGGCATTTTCACCAACCAACCAGCCAACCAACCAGCTTTCTCAGAGATAAACTTTGTCTTATTGATATAAGTATAAAACTTAGGCACTGTGTTAGTGTATAACCGCATTATGGATAAGATTTTGTTTTGATAAAATCACACAGCGTTGGACAGCGATATTTAATGATAACGACGTTTCGAGCACAATTTATTACTGCTAATAACCGTATCAAGGTACTGCCCCCACAACTTTCTTGCATCATTTATATACATGACTAAAAATAGATGATTAGACATTTGAATAAAATCAATACAATAAGATGAACTAAATTGGGAAATAATAATATTAGTGTTATCAATAAAATACAGTCAGATGTGGAATAACATGTTTTTATAGTAAAATAAATTAATAAGTAACTTGTTATAATGTGAATTGATGAAATACATTTTAACATTACTTATTATCCTCTGATTTGACTGGTAGTGATAATATCTTCCATACATATCTCTGGTATTTGCGTTGAGTCACTTCTATCGCATGTGTTGAGTGTAGGTAGACTGGATGAACCAGGCTGGATTCAGTAATCAATCTCTCTCGCTCTCTCTCCACCTACGTATTTTACTTTTTAGAATTTTGACTCTATCGCTCCCACCCTATTGTATGATTGTGTGCTAATGCATGCAGTGCTATGTAGTGCTGAGTGTTTTTCTAAATTACTCATTTGTCTTCGTGAGGGTCAATCATTCTAACCTTAGCCAATGAATTCTTATATTCTGATAATCTCAATACTCCCGATCTACTAGTTTGACCTATGCTATTGACTTAACCCAGAGTCATTGCAAAGTATTTTGTAAATTATATTATTTTGTTTAATTGGGTCAATGTATAGCGTCCTTTAGCCTAAACAACTTGTCCTGCTTGAGTGAGTTTGTAGGTTTGAATACCACCTTAATTCCTGCTTTATTGAGAATCCTACTCAGGTAGGGCCTCATATGTCCCCTTCTTATATGGTAAGACTGCAGTTAGATGCCTTATATTCCTTCTTATTTATGTTATCATTATTAGTGACGCTATTATTTTTATTTTGTTTTTGACCTTTTTTGATCCTTCCTAACGCTTCTTCTCCTATCTTCATATTATCGTAGATTCCATCGTATTTTATATGGTTATGAGTGGCAATAGTTTGTGCTCGAAACATCATCAGTTAATATTACTGTACAAGACTGTGTGTGTGGTTAGGACTCTCGCCGACCATGCACATGGTCCGGGGTTCGAGCCCACGCCAGCGCACACCTGATATCTATGGTCGGCCTGCAAAATTTGGGCTACCGATATCCATGCTGAAAATTCCATACTTGTACCAAAAATACAGTGTGGAATCAAGCTGTAAATCAAAAACAAATAAAATAAAATTAAGATTTATCAAAATAAAAAAAAATCTTATCTATAAACTTTGTCTGTTCAAGAAGCCACCCGAAAAATCCAATTAATTAAAATAATAATATTATTTACCAAATACCATGTAATGACTGACTGTGAGGTTAATTATATCATAAGTCAAACCAGTTGATCGATTATTAGAAAATAAAAACTTAGCTAAAGCTGGAATGACTGTGACCCTACTAAGTAAGTTAAATAACCTAGAAAAAAAATAGACTTCAGCCATTTCACTGCATTCACTTGCGTGCATTCACACAATAGGGGGTTGACTGGGATACAGTGAAAGTATTAAAAAGTAATATAGTTAGGTGGAGAGAGAGAGAGAGGTTAAACACTGAATCTTTGTTTTTTATTATCGATTTAACTCCACACACTTGTAATCAAAATCAGCCAATACTTATAACAGAGATGAATATTAAGTGGCCACAAACAATAAGGGGAAGAGGGGAGAGATATATGTATGAAGTCATTTGACTAATTTATATGATTCAGAGCAATAAATTCTGCTTCAAAACTTATTCAGTTATTAATGCTTCATTACTAGATGTTATATGAGGTAATGGAATTACTTCCATATTAGTTTGTTTATTAACTGTATCACACAGTGACTGAAACAGTATTATTTACTAAATGACAAAGTTTTGAACAAAATTTATTACCGTTCATAATCATTCCATCAATTATAATCACATGACTTTGAAACTTGAGTTTTATAGTTTACTTTGTTTTCTCCTATTTGTCGTTGTAGGGGTAGTAGAATTTTCCAGAGATCTGGGTGGACAGGTGTTGAATCATTCCTACTACACGTACTCTGTTCAGTTGATTCGGTAAACAAAGCTTCCATTATCAATCTCTCCCTCCATTCACCCTGTGACATTAGATTTTGAAACTGTCATCTTATCCCATCCCATTCAATTGTATGGCTGTGTGTAACTGCATGTAGTGAGTGGTATAGCTGAACTGTGCTCTGGATTTCTGATCTTATTTGGGTCAACCAATCTAGATTTCGCTGCTAGGTTTTTATGTTCGGTTAGTCTGACTCACTGACCCTGTTCTACTAGTTTGACCTATGTATTTGACCTGACACACAATCATTCCAGCAGGGTATTAGGTAAACTGAATTGTTTTGTTTTAAAGGCTCCATAGGATTGATCCTTTAACCGACAAAGCTTGTTTCTAATTGAGTTTGTGGGTGATTTGAATGCTAGTCACTTTTATTTCTGCATTGTTAAGAATTCTGCGTAGGGTTTTGCGAGGTTCCTTCCTTGTATGGAATTACTACTGATGGTTTAGATTCCTTATTGTTGTTGTCTTGCGCATATTTGACATGTATGTCATCATTAATATCGAATCAACTGCAAATACATGCAATAGCAAATACGAAATTGACTTATTAGAAAGGGTGCAAAGAGTAGGAACTAAGCTAATAAAGGGTTTCTCAACCCTGTCATATGAGGAGAGGTTAAGTCGACTGGGTTTATTTCCACTGTCATACAGACGACTTAGGGGTGACCTAATACTAGCATACCGTATCCTAAGAAATGATTTTGGAGCTAATTTATCTAAATTATTTCTTCCTTCTAGCACCAACCAATTGCGAGGACATCACCTCAAGGTTCAAAAACCACGGTCGAATCGTCTGCGTCTGGAAATCCGTTTTTCGCATCGAATTGTGAACCATTGGAACTCCCTACCGGAACATGTCGTATCAGCGCCATCCGTTGATTCATTCAAGGCGAGATTGGACCTCCTGTATGAAATAAATCGAAAGGATTAACACAGGCATATAGCCTACTATCCTAAATAAATTGTAAACTGTAAACTGATTCAACACCTGTCCCAGATATCTGGAAAATTCTAGTACCCCAACGACTAATAGGAGAAAACAAAGAAAACTATAAAACTCAAGTTTCAAAGTCGTGTGATTACAATTGATATGATTATGAACAATAAATTTTGTTCGAAACGTCATCCAGTAAATAATACCGTTTCACTGACTGTGTGATACATCTAATAAACAAACTAATATGGAATTACTTACTACCACACTGCCCATGTTCTACACTTACATAAATTCTAAGAGATTTCATCTAATTTGGAAGTAAATTCCATCAACGGTTTATCACCCCTTAAACACTGATGAATTTCATGGTAGATTTCAGCTCATTGGCTAAGTTTCCATGTTCTGCTGTTGAAATCACTGTTTAGTACTATACTCGAAAGTTAAGAATAGGGAAATTTATGGTGACTCTTAACTATAGCAGGCCAAAACGAAACTAACTCTAGCAACCAATCACATTCGTAAGAAGTAGAAGTACGCAATTTGAAATAAACGTCTATGTACAAGTAATGCAATGTTAAAAAATGGTTGCATAGGATAATATTCTTGTATATATTACAAAAAACCTAGTTTCTCACAGAAGTCGTTATAGTCAGG
The DNA here is from genome assembly GCA_944472135.2 of Trichobilharzia regenti. Taxonomy (NCBI): domain Eukaryota; kingdom Metazoa; phylum Platyhelminthes; class Trematoda; order Strigeidida; family Schistosomatidae; genus Trichobilharzia; species Trichobilharzia regenti. The sequence continues at coordinate 4,610,223 of OX235267.1, read as the reverse complement.
TTGAACCAATTTTTGTAAATATACTTGTCAAAGTCATCAATTCTTTCATTAGGTTGTTTCTTTTTGGGCTGGTATAGTTTAGAGTCACCAAATTTATTAGGGAATAATTTTATTTTACTACTTTTCAAAGACACATTAACACGATTTCATCCAGCTTTATTTAAAAAAAAACCCCAGCCATAATACAGTAGTATAAGGATTCATTTAACATTGAACATTTCGGTTAACCGCCTTTTTTAAATGTTGAAACAAGATATGTTCATTAGTTAATTTTTAATTACTGTTTTATAACTTTATTGTCCATTTGTTTGACATAAAATTTTTTTAAAAACCTGCTTTTGATGTGTAATTTTAGGATGGAAATAATGAATGCTTAAATCTGTTAATCTCAGGATGAGATATCTGATGAACTTAACACCCACTATCATTTCATTGGGAAATATATTCAGTCACATACTGACTAAGATACAAAGAAGAATATGCGACGATATCTGCTTTAATGAACCTGGAAAGTCTTCAAATTCCATAGACCTTCAATGATACAATAGTTTTATATGATGAAACACAGTGATAAAGAATTATTTTTACGAGTTTGACCACGGATTAATATCAGTTAGAGAACCACTGAAAACCAGGTCTGAAGTACTGAACAGCTGTTTCATCCTAGTTTGGGAATCATCGGCAGTCCGCACCCACCACGGAGGTTCGAACCCAGGATATTCCGGTTCTTTAACTGATATCATTCAGTGGTTAAACTCGTAAAAACAAATCTAATCCTTACAAACCAACACTTGAAAATTAATCTGATACTCGCTAGTGATTTGGTACAGGAGGTGAGGTCCAACCAGTCAAGTGTGAGAATGGATTTCCCACTGATGACATTGGTTGGGGGTTGCGCTTAATCACGAATTGGTAGAAGTTAGAATTCATGAACTGGCCATTGGATCGGGTCCCAGTGGCTGAATGGTGTACGAGCTGGCTCGCCTTGCAATCGGGAGGTCCTGGGTTCAAACCTTGGCGGTGGGTGCGTACTGCCGGTGATTCCCAAACTAGGATGAAACAGCTGTCCAGTACTTCGGCGTTGGTTTTCAGTGGTTCCCTAACTGATATTAATTCGTGGTCAAACTCGTTAAAACAGATCTAATCCTTACTAACCAACTCTTCAAAAGTATCATTTGCTAACAGAGATTTTGTTAATCTAGAAACAGAGATAGAGACGAATCGTCATGCGTACATGAGACAATTGTGACTCTAATGTTTTGAGTTATTACCTGAAAGGGTGTAATTTTCAGTGATGAACTGCATTCCATGTGTTAGCAGATAGTTGAAGTAGGCAGGTAGAATCCTGGTGGTTTCAACTGGTTCCTCTTTCTGAGTTGAATCTATCCACATACACCCCCAAAACAAGCGGAACCATTGTTTGATCTTTAGGAAAATTTGATTTGGCTATCAAACATCAACTGTTAAATATGGTTCCTTTCCAATTACTTGCATCAGTCAGCAGTTCATGACATGATTCCATTAAACGCTAAAAGTAATAAACATTCAGAATTTTTATTTCCCAGTCATTGTGTTCTTCTAAGACTGTTCTATGGACAAATTTACAGGCGAATGTGAATTTTTGTCTATGTTGCACTAAGTTACTCCTTCAATAACTTCAAACGAAGTTTAAACATGCTAATAAAGTATTCGAGGTAGAAGAATAGGCTTTGACGAGTGGGTTTATTGCATATCCCAGCTAATTATAGCGTCTTACTTCGCTGCTATAGTCGTTTAATGACAAGCTATCGCTTTCATATGCTTTTTAAGTTAAATTTAGCGTTAAAATCTCTTTTCCTGGAGTACGTATTATCAGTAGCATAATTTCCTTGAATTGCTTTACATCTTCTACACTTTTATGAGAAAATCTCGCTTGACAATGATTTCCGAGGAATATAGTGGATAAAAGGATGAAGTAGGCTCAAGAGTTAAACGTATATTATTGATTAATTCTCATGAAATCATGCTGGTTGGTATATTTTGGCATATTTATTGAAACACCCTAATACCCACCGGATAAACCAGGTGTGTAGGGGACTGTCTAGAGAGCTCAATAACATAACAAATATGCGAATAAAAATCCAAGTCAATGAGATGATAGTGTAACAATATATTATCAAAAATGCAGTAATGAGTTATATTAATTAAAAGGTTACTTGAATATACTGTTAAAGTCCACTGCTACAAATTATTAATATAATCCACAGAAGCGTTCACTGTTGGAATCGTGTCTACTGATAGAAGCTGTGTCCCGGTTGTAGAGTTGTCTTCGGATAAGGATAATAGGTTCCTGCAATAAATCCAAAGTATACAACACGGTATGAGTGGAGCAAGTAGACAGTAATGGCCAGCGAGAAGGTGAAGCTACCAACAGTATAGTGTATTTCGAATTGTACTCAGAAGTTATATGTATCTAAACATGAATCGTTTTAAACAAGAGTCATGTTGAATGTCTCTAATTTCAACATCTAACAAAAAGTGTACAATCATATTGTTACGTACTCCACAGGTGTCATATAATTGCCCCCCCCGCGCCTTTGACTGTTCTCTAACCAGTTCAGTATTTTTGTTGTTGGAGGAATTATAAGTGGATTCTGGTTATTTTAAGGTTTTCCATCGAAAGGTCATTAAGCCAACTGCTGATGAGTGGCATTTCTTTTTGACTGAAGACATATTCTGCATCTGTGTAACACATCTTCCAGCAAAATATTCATCACAAACGGATTTAAGTCACAGAATCACTGGAAAAATCCAGGTGACAGTGGACAGGTGTTTCATCCCGCTCTGAAACTCGTCAGTATTGCATACCCACTATCCATTCAGGGAACGAACTCAACACCTTCTTAGGGTGCAAGGAAAGCCCATTGATCTTATTCACCTGCTTAGTTGAAATCAAATGGCTCATGCATTTGAACTTCTGTTTGTCCATGATATGATGCCACCGGTACCTAATTTTATCAGAGAGTATCTGTTTCCATACACAAATTAGTGAATTCTCATTAGATCTCCATAGGTTCCCATGACCGAAAAGTGAAATATCGGGCCATTGAAACAATCCGTATAAACAAAGATGGATATAACTATAGGAAAAATCTTGAGGGACAGAAAATCACAATAAAGATCATCGGGGCAGAGGGATTTTTCACCTATGGAGAATTCTCAAAGCTCAGTTCACAATGAAGCTAGAGCTGAAGATATTTGTCTAGAGAAGGACAACCAAGGCTTCCGCTCAAGGGAAACTTCATAAGGTATGAAGTCAAATACTGAAATACTGTTATTCAAACACTCTTACTAGCAGTTATATAACAGGTCTGCATCAGTGATAGGCACATTAATCCACATATAGTTGCTAAAACTAAACACTGCCTTTTTTCACCAATAATTTTGTTTTGTAATAACGGAAAAGAGAAATCTCGTGACATGTACTACTAACAAGAGTCAGTAAGTAGCATATGGTGTGACCTGGGAGTGATGAAAGAAGTGGCATACAAAAATAGATATGGAGAAAACTGTATATTTATATACGAAGCATGAAATGATGAAAAGGGAAAAATATGCAGGAAGTGAATTTTTATTGTAACAACATAAGACAAGGACCAGGCAACAGATCGTTTATTTACGAAATCAACGCATATTTATAAATTTTCATGTACATTATTATAGATTATTTAAGCAAACAAACACGGTCCTCTGACTGGTTGTTTCTCGCAGACAGTTGATCTTTCATCTCTTTGTGACTGTTTCTTGAATGTCAGATCATCTATATGTTAACTGTATCCGCTTACGTAAAGACCTTGTTCTCATTTTTCTCACGACCAATATTGGGGACATAAACATTGACGTAAATTACTGTCTACCAACTTTGGCTGGCAGCCAGCTCTCACCACAGTATGACTCAATATGGGATAATTTCGTTCAGCAAGTTTTTATAAAATTATCAGTTCCGTTGGAAGGTTGTTACAGGTGAATCTTTTCGAAAATTACTTTCTCTTATTCTTTTGCGTTCTAGTTGGAACATAGGGCTTCAGTCTTGAGTTTTGAAGTATCCGTAGAGATGGTGTTTTTTGAACAGGATCGAGGTTGCTAACCTCACACCCAGATTTCCCTCTTTGTCAGGCTTACCCCCAGCTAAGGGGATTAAGTGTGTGCGCCGGCTGGGAATCAGGCCGCATAACACGTGCATGGTTGGCGAGCATTCTACCCGCAGACCACCGACTCACACAGCTGAACATAACCGAAGGTGAATGTCACAAAAATTGTTGCTATACACTGCAACTGAAGTAGTGATGAGTAGTCATGGTGGTGAAGATACCCGATTATTTTGAAATAAAAAAGAGTTAACTACTACTTAATAATAATAATAGTGTAGTTTTATGCAACTTTACTTTACTTCTCGATTGCCATTACCAAACAGATCACATATTGTGGTGATCTGAACCACTTGATTTCCAAATCAAACTACGGGGAAATCTCACCACTGGAACTGTGTAAACTTCAAACTGCTAACTAATTTGCAAATTGTGAATTAAATTTAGACTACGACTAATTCACTCAAGCAGCTACCTAGTCGGAAATGGGGAGGGGGGGTAACTGATTCGGCTCTCCGAGCTGAGTTGTCAAACCAAGTACACTGCTGATGAGGTTGGTCACAAATGAGTGCGATGATTGTCCAGTGTTTAAATCGCCTAGATCCATCTAGCAAGCACTAGTGGTATGTAACCACTCATCTCAATCGATCAGTAGTACACGGTTTTACATAGTTTACTGGAGCCTGAAAGATTCGTAGAAAGGCCTAATCAAAATAGAAAACAGATCTGATGCTCACTAGCGACTTGCCCTATTCAGGTAGGTAGTTACCCGGGTCTCTAGTGAGAAGTTGTGACCAGTAGGGCCAGCAGGTCGGGTGTGAGGACAAATACTCGCCGAAGACATTGGCTAGGGGTCGGGCTATGGCGTAAATTGGCAGAAGTTAGAATTCATGAGCTGGCCATTGGATCGGGTCCCAGTGGCTTAATGGTCTGCGAGCTGGCTCGCCTTGTAACCAGAAGGTCCTGGGTTCGAACCTCCTGTGGTGGGTTCGTACTGATGAAGAGTCTCAAACTAGGACGAAACTGCTGTACAGTAATCCCAGCTGGTTTTCCAATGGTTCTCTAAATGATGTCAGCTCATGATAAAATCTTCCATTCAATCAAAATAGAAAAGTCCATGGTTATCTGCAATTCATTGAGTCAATGATTCAATGGTAGGATGCTAGTCAACCATGCACACGGTCCGAGTTCGATTCCCGGGCATAACACTCTTAAACCTTGCCTAGTTTACTGAATGATAGTAAGCCCGGTAAAGATGGGAGGTTGAGTATGAGGCATTACAACACAAATCTGTAAAATAACAACATCAAGTAAAGGAATAAAAAAAAATGATTTTTAGAGTAATTTGACGGAGAATGCTCAACACTGTTCAGAGATGAGATTTCAAAAACTATCCATCATTTATTTGTCATTGGTATCCGAAGAATGTCATTCAAAGCATACATCATTCTGTTCAGTTAAAAGGGTTTGTTTCGTTTGCAGTCTACTATGACTGTTTAACAGTATATCCCTATAAAACTGTTGGCTAAGAGGTACTGAGAAGTTTGAAAAGAGGTGTTAAGCTAATTGTAGAATGTTTTGTCTGAATTCGGAATTAGTCATGTTGGTTTTTCTTCCTACAGCTAACGACATTATAGTTGAAAACTGTCTATATGAATACTTATCTAAGTTACACCATTTTACTTTCATTCAGGACATAGCGCAACTGGCACTAGCCAGTGTCAACACTGAGGAGAACCTGTCCTCACACCCGACCTGCTGTACTCCACTGGTCACAAATTCTCACCACAACCTCAGGAACTACCTACGTGAATAGGATGAGTCACTAGTGAGCATCAGATTGATTTCCAAGTGTTAATTTGCAAGAATCCGATTTGATTGGTCACAGGATTTCATCATGAATTGACATCGGTTAGAGAAACATTGAAACAGACTAGGGAGTACTGGACAGCTGTTTCGTCAGCCCAGTTTGGAACTCTTTGCATTCACCTCACTGGAGTTCGAACCCTGCAACTGCCGGTTACAAGGCGAACTCACAGACCATTCAGCTATCATCATCATCATAAACAGATTTCTTCGACTTCGAAATGTGACAGGCATACACATTGTTACAACCAAAACAGTACTAAAATGCCCTGTCCACAAAATTATTCTCAAAACGAACTTTAACATTAACCGATGTCAGTTAGATATCCATTGGGAACCATGGATGACTAGGCAGCCGTTTTTGTTCTACTTTGGTAGTCTTCAGCAGTATTGGCCCATTACTCAACCGAGGATTGCCTCAACAAACCTCAGATTACGCGGCTAGATCCAAACCCACTGGCCCATGCATTCTAACTTGTATCATTTCAAGATACAGCATCACTAGACTCAGATGTCATCAGCCAGCATCTGTCTTCACAACGGCCTTGAGTTAGACCAACACTCACGAGTGCTCATCAGAGCTCCAGGAAGATCATCCTGTCACTTCAATCACTAATGAGTATTAGATCAATTTTCACAGGTTATACAGCCCTATCCAATACTTCGAGGTTTTCAATGATCTTCTAATCCATATCCAGTTTTTGAATAAATCTAACTTGATCTTGATATAAAAAAGAAGTTCTGAAATATGCGAGGTGGATTATCAGCAGTTATTCCAGTTCTTATAATATCGTAACCCAGATTTCCAGGTACCATCATAAAATTTTAGGATGTTTTACACAAGTTTTACAGGTATACATATTTCTACTTTTTTCTGATTAGTTATCCATTTACACACATATTTGTAGTCTGGGGAATAGTTTAATGAGCCTTGTTCAACTGAAACATGATCCACACAAACTTAAATATCTTACAGACATCAGAAAGATTGACAGATGGAAAAGACAATGTAGAACTTTGCGTAGGTGTTTACATTTTCTCCATTTGCCATAATTCGATGTAGTTAGTACACATTAAAAGAAGGAGGAGCAAGATGCTGACATCAGGGGTGTAGTGAAAGAATACTCACCAACAGTGCACATGATTAGGGTTGAACTCGCAGGCCGACGAATTCCTAAGCCTCGTCTAACCAGTATTAAACCTGGTAAAGATGGAAAGTGGGACGTGAGGTTAACAATCCCACTTCACAAAAATAAAACCATTGCTACTAAAACTTGAAAGCTCAAAGTTGAAGTTCTATGTTGCACTAGGAACGCAAAGGAATAAAAAACGGAAAAAGGAGAAGAAATGAAATGGCGCTACCATAGACTAATATAAGTTTGTGTGTGTGTGAGAGAGAGAGAGAGAGAGAGAGGAAATAATTCAACGAAGAGTAAATCTGATGTTTAGGAATTTGAATGTGATAATAACAGAATACAGCTGTACTGTTGTGGGCGATTTCGATTCGTGTCGTGAAGAGTTTCCAACCAATGATTGCGGATACCCTACAGAACCTGGTCAACCAACCTACTATGTATTTGAGACCAATAGTTGATAATTTCATAGAGTGGTGATGTTTTAGTCTAATTACTGTAAATTTTTGTCAGTCGATTTGTAATTCGGTTAACACTGTAGGCTAAAGAAAGCGGAGGTGTAACATATGCATCACATATGACAGCCACCTGAAACAGTTTATTTTATTTATTTATTATTTCTTTGCGTTCCAAGTAGAACGTAGGGCTTCAACTGCACACCTCTATTTTGTTCTTTTCTCTGCCGTAATCTTCAGCTGACTAAGTCCACGATCGCCCATAACTTCTCCTCTCTTCCTCACACTATTTCCTCCATATCACCCTATCACTGATGACCCACTCTTCACTTCCACTCGAGCCATGGCCTGCATTGAGCTCGATGTTATTCAACGGCTTCCTCAACGTATGCTTATCCATTTCCACTTTCTCCTACATATTTGTTGAGCAATCGGCTCTTGTTTGGTCTGTTCCCAGCCAGGGTTTCTTGTTGCTGATTCTTTCTGGCCGGTCAGCCATTTAATCATCAGTATGGAACCAGAGGAGAGAGCAGCTGTTGACAGAAGTCTGCAACTTTTTGGAAATGCTTTTCATGATGCGCCAAGTTTCTCACACGCATCAAAGAAGTGACTGAGTGACTTAAAATTTGGGTTGAAAATCGGAATCTTGTTCTTCATGCTGGCTGAGTGCGGAATATTTTCGAATTGGTTTCAGGTTGATGAAGGCGTATCTTGCCTTTCCAATTCTGGCTGACTGGCTGCCTTCGACTTCTTCATCCGTTCCCGCTGCCTGTGGTTGAAACGATGCTGGCTGCCTAGCCAGATAAGTGACGGAAGTTACCTCTGTGAAATCTCTCCCGTTGCTTTTGATTGGTGCTGGTTGTTGTTGGTGTTGATGGTGTTTGGTTATCTTCATCGCCTGCGACTTCTCTATGTTCTTTACCGGCAGTCTTGTCTTTACTGTCTGCTTCTTCAGCCAGTTTGTTGGTTTTCGTCTGTAAGTCTTTGAGTTCGTGTAACATTAAACATGAGTCATCCACGGTCTTGTTATCGGCCCTACATATTCCTGTCTTCTCATTCCCAACGGTCAGTATGATGCATAATCCAGTCTACAACAATTAAGAATATCATCGGCGATAATAGGTAAGAAGGCAAGCAGCCTAGTCTTACTCCTCTATTCACTCCGAACGCTTCGCCTGAAACTACTAAGATTTAAAAATTTATCGATTAGGTTATCTGCTGTCGCAAACACTATGTATTACTTAACTATTACTTTCTATGTTCATCTACACAAATTTAGTGGTTGAACAAAGATACCTAGAGTCTGCACATTCGACCTCTTCAGTCACTTTCCTTTGATTAGGCTTTAATGCACACAATTCCGTAGACAACTACAAATATCAGTTCATCTGAGAAAATGTAAGAATCTTAAACAAGGCGAACACCAAGAATACCAAGAAACTACTGGAAGCTTGGTACCCAAATTAGTTCGCAATTAGTAAACGGGTTGACATAGATCAAATTTATCAGTTGATAATGAATAAATCACACGATTGAAAGGTGAAATATTGCATCAGTGTGACGATCAGTTTCAATAATTGGGAATACAAGACTCATGTTAAAATATACACCAGTTTGAATGCGCGCCAATAGGTTACCAGTAAAAACAAAGTATTTCTAATAAAATGAACTACATACACCAGTGTAAAACGTTGAAGATTCCATTTTAGATGTTCAACTGTGACTACCAAACAACATTCGCTGCTGCAGACTACTATTGTAACGACAGAAGACAAGGACCGGGCAACAGATCGTTTATTGAGAAAATCAACGGATATTTATAGATTTTAATGTACATTATTATAGGCTATTGTTAGTAGACAAACAGTCTTTTGATTGGTTGTTTCTCGCTGAAAGTTAATCTCTCATCTCTTTGTGACCGTTTCTTTGATGGTCAGATCATCTATATGCAAATCGTACCCACCCACGCAAAGTGTGCTGTGGTTGTTTGTTGAGTTAGTCTTTGTTCTTGTTTTTCTCATGACCAATATTTGGGACGTAAACACAGGTAAATTACTGTCTACCAAGTCTGCCTAGCAGACAGCACTAGGACAGACAGCTTTTCATCCATCGAGAATCCTCAAAGTTGATTTCACATTGCAATCAGAGTTGAAGATTTTGTCTAGAAGGATAGTGAAAGCATCGCAATTAAACCATCCAGCTTATAGAATGTAACACCTTGACGGAAGAAAAACATGTGCGTTCTCCTGCAATTGATTTACTTATTAACAATCTGTATAAAGGTAGTCACCATTGAAACCAACATAATAGTGTCAGAAATACACATTGGGGTTACTGTAAACTATAGCAGCACGAAATGAAACTACCTAATAAAGACCTTGACAAATTTCTGTCGACCAGTCAGATGCGTCCGAAGTAGAAGTGGGTAATTTGAAGAAAATGTCTGTATAAAAGTAGTGTAATATTGTATATGTTCCAAGGAAACCTCCCACTTTCTCACAAGAGTCTGCAAAGTGAGATTAAACTAATTTCTGTACATAAATTCGTCAAGATAACTGTAAATCACCATGTTTCTTGACACAACCATTCACCGCTCTGATCTTTTTTCTGTGGTGTGACTCCAGAAACTTGCGATAGAATTTGTGTCGTGGGTCCTATCGAAAGCATCGATGAAATCGTCCATATGATCGACCGTGTTGATAGTTTGTTATACGTTTTCTCTCTTTCAATGAGCCCTCTACCAAAACAGTACCCAAATACCAAATTTGGAGGATATTTGCTGGTTAATTGGAGCGAACTCATCTGATTGGTTGTTCAAGGTCATTAATTCGCCCCCATAGGTATTTTCGTTTTGGGAAACTATAGTTTAGTCATACACACACACACATTCGTTTTAATTTTCACCAGTACTGAGTTACGGTTTGAGCTCCTTTTGTAAACTTACAAAATCCACTCTTAAATAACACAACACTTTTAAGAAAAAACTAACCGTCTTGTACTGTTAGGTGAAAATGCTCTTTGTACAAGAGAAAAGCTGAAAATTGTAGTGTAATATGCCGAATATACATTATTATATTATGGTGTCAAGCATATATTTCGAAATAATTCAATTTACCCGGTATTAATACTTGAACATTTCTTCATTTTTGTCAATGTTCAATGCTACACATCACGTTGAAACTATGCGAAATCGATTATAGTTCTCTGTATTCAATTGTACTGTGAATAAGCCTTCATTCTATTTATTCATTTAGATATAATTTCTAACTAACACCTATTTTATGTTTACGTTAGTCATTAGCAATTTTTATAGCTAACCTACCAGTTTATCTGCAATATTGATTGTTTCATAAATTGATTGTAGAGATTTCTGTCACTTTCTAAATATTTTGTCCGTAAATGAAGGAAGCTTATAATGAGTGTTTTGTCTGTGTTTCGATAAAGCTTATTTGTTGATTCCAATTGTCAGTAGGTTTTATAATCAGTTTTTCTGATGAAATTCATAATCATAAATATTAAAGTTGAAGGCTGTTTCCATGACATTTTCTTGATGTTTACATGCGAAATATCAAATGTAGAGTTAGTCATCATTTTCTGATTCGTTTAGTTAGTATTATCTGGTTAATTTTGGCTAGCAGTGGAATCACGAACGCTCATTTCGTCCTAATCGGGAATCATCGACTGTGTGTACGTGACATCCAATGAGTGACGGCGATTCTGTGGTGTGTACTACTGACAAGACTTATGAGTAGTATATAAAGAGGTATTCATCTCAGCACAAAAACATCAAATAGTCGAGAGATAGGCTTGACGTCAACGAGAGAGGAGATGAAACATTCCAGCATTGCACCGAAACACGGGAGACACGAGAAGAAGACAAAGAAATATAATAAGAAAGAAAGGCAGAAGTAAGTAGTACAACACAGAAGATCTCTGCAAATGATTATCTTCATGTAAGGTGTACATGATTTCCCAACATATGTACGTCAAGTTGCAAATTAACGTTCCTTTAACAAGTCTCTTGTCTTCCCCCATTACAATTCTACTGGCACTGGAACACAGCACTCATCGTTTTAAACTTCAAAGAGACCCTTCATGTGTCAATGGTATCAAATAATATTCATTTAACTTCAGTACAGGATTTCATCACGAGCTGGTATCAGTTAAAGAACCACTGGAAAACCAACAGGAAGTACTGGGCAACCAGCTGTTGCGTCAGCCCAGTTTGGGACTCTTCAACAGTACGCACACACCGACAGGGTTCGAACCCAGGACCTTCTGGTTACAAGGCAAGCCAGCTCGTAGACCATTAAGCCACTGGGATCCGATCCAATGGCCAGTTCATGAATTCTAACTTCTGCCAATTCACGACATAGCGCAACCGCTAGCCAATGTCTTCGGTGAGTACTTGGCCTCACACCCGACCTGCTGACCCTACTGGTCCTACTTCCCAATAGAACCCCAGGTAACCCCAGAATCGGGTACCAGTGGGTTAATGGCTTACGAGCTGTCTCACCTTGTAATCAGAAGGCCCTGGTTTCGAAACTGGTTGGTACGTACTGATGAAGAGTTCCAAGCTGGGACAAAACAGCTGTCCAGCACTCTCAGGTTTTCCAATGGTTTTCTAAATAATGTCAGATCATGATAAATCCTGTAACCAATCAAATCCCTACAAACCAACATTTGAATTTCTTTAATTTGTCTAACACTTATCGTTGATTGAATTATGTTAGAGAGAAATGTTCCATCTCTGTTGACATAATAAATTTCTGTACTAAACCGCCGACGACGTCTAATGGTTAACAAGATGTTGTCCGCCTAAAAAAAATCAGCCCTTATTACTATTGTCATAATTCTATACAATCCACCAACGGATACGTTTTTATTCTCTGTAATGGAAAATCTTTCTACGGTAAACTTCATCATGAATTGACAGCGTCCAACCAGAGAGCTTAAAAACTAAAGAATAGTGGTTGGCTGTTTCCTATAAGTTTTCAACATCATTCAGAAGTGGAATCGGGTGGCGAATCGTTGGCATTTCATATGAACATGTTAGCTATCATTTTAATATACTGCTAGAACTCAATGCTGATAGAAGGAGCAGCCACAACATGACTTGATTTTTTTTTTGATCTACAGCTTGATTCCACACTGTATTTTTGGTACAAGTATGGAATTTTCAGCATGGATATCGGTAGCCCAAATTTTGCAGGCCGACCATAGATATCAGGTGTGCGCCGGCGTGGGCTCGAACCCCGGACCATGTGCATGGTCGGCGAGAGTCCTAACCACACACAGTCTTGTACAGTAATATTAACTGATGATGTTTCGAGCACAAACTATTGCTCATAACCATATGAAATACGATGGGATAGCTTTCTTGGTACAGAAGCTGTCTTTTCGAGATGTGTTTTCTCTTTAATGTGACAAATGATAAAGTTCTCCGGATAACCATTAGCTAATAAAACTGAATGTATATGTCGAAACTCATCCATCAATGTGTCACTCATGCATATTTTCGGGCCCTTGAGAACAAACATTTCACTAGGGAACGTTTATACTGGATAGGAACAAAACTGGTCAAATGAAGATATTGTCCACTCCATGTCTTTTTACGAAAAATAGATCGTTGAATCTTTCCATCATCTCTCCTAGTCATAGTAATATCCAGGAAACCGAGTTTGTTATTCGATTCTAGTTCGGAAGTCACTCGGATATTCGGATGCAAATGATTAAATAGGGTAATAAAGTTTTCAATAGATTTATTATTATTACCAGTAATGAGAGTACCATCCACATAACGTTTATATAGCATAAATTCTCCAAGCATACCTTGGATTTGTCTCTCCAATTTCGACATGGAAATATCTGCTAACAGGGGCCCAAGAGAGAGACATGTTCCAAAATGGCTACTAAATCATATAGAAAATCCCAATGCAATTAATCTGAATAGAAGTCCAGCATCATCATCCATTGCAAAACACTGATTAACATCAGGTCACAAAATCAATATTAATGACTGTTTCACAATTATTTCACATAACTGTAATTCAAGGTTGGTTATTGAAGGTGATGATGGAAGCACTTTGGGGATTAATCACATACAGCCTAAACTGTGTGTACAAAAATCAATAGACTTCTATCTTCGCCTACCATGAAGTGACAACATGACCTATTTAAATATGATTGGTCATTAGTATGTACTTTTGTTTTTTATTTAACTGAGTAATTGTCATGATCTGTATTTTATTATTGTTAACCATGTTAGTTGTAAAGCGGTTGTAAAGAAACTACGAAATGACGATATCATCTCGCGAAATTTGTCTTCTTAATGCCTTATTCCAATTTATCAAAGGGAATGATTGTTTTAATTATATAAAATGTTTGAATACACTTTTATGAAGATGTACAAATTGGGACGAAACAGTTGCTATTCAGTGACATATAGAATTCAGTGATATAAGTATAAAACTTGGGCACTGTGGTAGAGTATAATTCCATTATAGATAAGATTTTATTTTGATAAATCGCACAGTGTTTACAGTTATATACAGTTATAGAATTCAGTACTTATCTAGAAAATGCTGATCAGAGAAGAAATCCATCATAGATCAGTAACTGTCGAAGAACCTAATATACTAAAACCGTTTACACGTAAACAAGCCCATTTATATTGCAAAATTGTTTTGTTTTTATCAAATACTTTGATACTTGATTATTTGGAATACTGTCAATATTAGAGAAAAACCGGACAGTTTTTAATAAATTTCACTTGAGGAATTCATATATAGATAATTTTATTATAATGAGCTGGCGACAGGAGATTTCTAACTTGTGATTGGCTGATTAACGATCCCTTTCAAGGTCATCTCAGAAAGAAGAATGAAGCTTGAAGTGGAAGCTTGAAAATAAAACGCTAGGATATATTGATTCTGAGTTAATGCTTTAGCATTATCACATTCAAAAGATAATCGACAAAATGATGTCTAAAATAATCTGGATTATATATATATATATATATATATATATATATATATATATATATATATTATTGCATATCCCCGCTAACTGTAGCGTCGTACTTCACTGCTTTGATGGTTTAACGGTAAGTTATAATTTCATTTGCTTTTTAAATCGGATTCTGCACGGAAATCTTTTTTTCCTGGCCTACGTATTATCAATGGCATAATTTTCTTGAACTGCGTTATATCTTCTGCACTTTTATCAGAAAATCTGGCTTGGTACTGATTTCTGAGGAATGTAGTGGATTAAAGGATGAAGTAGGTTCAAGAGTTAAACGTATATTATTGATTAATTTTTATAAAATCATGCTGGTTAGTATATTTTGGTATGTTTATTGAAACACTCTAATACCCACCGAATAAAGCTGATGGCGCCACTTCGAAAAAGGGACAGGCCACATAGTCACCCATTTGAAAAATTATAGACAAAGTAAAATTTAAAATAATAACCATGATTTATCCTTTTCTACAGGTCTACATTCCTATCTAAGAACAAGTGACTAGAGTTTAAGTTAACTGACTCCCTTAAAACTCTATTTGACCTTGGGTTTTATCCTGTAAAATCGATTTTTGTTTTCAATCTATCTGACTCATCATTTAGCTTAATTGAGTTTTCAAATTTCTGAATAATTTAGACCACTATTGACTTGTATTGTTTAGCGGTGTGACCTTATAGACAATAATGTAGAGAAAATATTTACAAATCGTTATCACAGTTTCAGTAAATAAAGGAATACTAATGTGCATCCGTGTCAAGTTTATGTGGATGCACGAACTAACGAAATCATAAACACAATAAGTATGTGAATAATTGTGTCCATCTATAGAATATATTATGTCGCATATTTATATGATACATCAGCAAGGTGTTAAATTACAACTTCTTGATTGAACATGTTTTTTGTTTGACCTATAAGGAATTGCCTACTAATAATTGTCGAAATTACCTTTTTGTTACATTGGAAAACCTTTTCAAATCTACGCTAATGAACCACATTGATAAAAGTACTTTATGATAATAATATCTTTGTTCTGATCAATGTTTTGATAATTGATTGATGGTGACTGGCAGTAGAATCCAGAATAACGCAGATTTCGTCCTATTTGGGACTCATCGACTGGATGTGGATAATGTTCTTACAGAGGCTCGAACCCAATGTCTATAGTCTCAGACGCCAAAGCGTTATCAACTCACTGGAGAATGCAGGTACATCCAGTTGACGAGTTCCAGTTAGGACGAAATGCGCGGCCTGGATTCAACTGCTAGTCACCATCCACCAATTGACTTCAAGTTACATGACCGGATAACGTCGAAGCATCTGTCCACAAGAAACCTTCACCAACGCTTCCCGCAAACATTCCTGAGGCCAAAATCACCTTCATTCCTGGCTCAAACCAACTCATATAGTTAAACAGCTCATTGTCAATGCACACACAACCACGAAGAGAAGTATTACAATTAAAGATTAAACAAGTCAATACAAAGGCAATTAATAAAGGTCCAAATCAGCACGTGACATGCGAATGTCAGATTAGTGATACATGGTGTAGGAGGTCGGGAAAACGTATTGTAACAACAGAAGACAAGGACCAGGCAACAGATCGTTTATTTACGAAATCAACGCATATTTATAGATTTTCATGTACATTATTATAGATTATTTAAGCAAACAAACACGGTCCACTGACTGGTTGTTTCTCACAGAAAGTTAATCTTTCATCTCTTTGTGGCTGTTTCTTGAACGTCAGATCATCTATATGTTAACTGTATCCGCCTACGTAAAGACCTTGTTCTCATTTTTCTCACGACCAATATTTGGGTCATAAACCTTGACGTAAATTAATGTCCACCGATTTTGACTAACAGCCAGCTCTCACCACAGTATGATGAAAGTTAGTTGAACATCTAAACATAAGTATAAATATTATAAATAGATCGTCCAAGCGGGATTTTCCAAACGATTTGCCCATTACAGACAGTTTTTTGGCTTATGAAACCTTGGCTGGAGAATTCGAGTCTCAATATGGGAATACCAGCGCTTACATGGAATAGAGGAACATCCACCTGACAAGTCCAAAATAGGATGAAACGGGCATCCTGAATTTCCCTGCTAATCACCATTAACCGAAATGACACTGATTGCAGTCTTTCGACAAATGAACATCCTAAAAAGATATTTCAGTTTTATTTCCATCTAAATGTTTGTTTATCTTTATTAAAGCGAAACAGTGCAATCCAAGACGCACATCTGGGATTATCTAATGGACTGACTGAGTTTTCAACGTAGAAGTTTGCACAAAACTGCAGCAGTTCAAGTTACCACATTCTTTATAAGATGTAAGGGTAGAGGAGGAATTGCAAACGAACTATAATGAACAGAAATGTACTGGAGAAAGAATAAGTCTATGAAGAAACATTGGGATTTTATGGATCTGGAAGAAGAACGTTGATCATGAGCTAACATCAGTTAAAGAACCACCGGAAAACCTAAGAGAACTGGAAAAATGTCAAACTAGCTCCTGACTCTTCAGATGCACGCACCCACCCCAGTGGGATTCGAACTCACCTCCATCTGGCCACAAGTCAAGCTAGCTCGTAGACCATCCAGACATTGGGACTTGATCTAGCGACGACGATATGAATTCCAACTTCTGCCAATTCATGATATATATATTTAGAGCAAACGCCAGCCAATGTCACGGGCGAGTAATTTTACTCTTGCTTGACTTGGTGGACCCCTATGGTTACCATTTCTCACTAGAGCCCCCAATGGCTGGCAGTTGAGCCATATATATATATATCACGAGTTGGCAGAAGTTGGAAATCATGGGCCACTGTATTCCATCCCAATGGCTGAATGGTCTACGAGCTCGCCTCACAACCGGGAGGTCTGGGTTCGAACCCTAGCGGTGAGTGCGTGCTGATGAAGAGTCTCAAACTGGGGAGAAACTTCTCTTCTGTACTCCATTGTTTCCAACTTTCCCTTACTGACCGTGTTACCGCAACCAATCAAATCCCATCAAATCAACACTGGATCTAAAAGAATAAATGGAGTGAATACATTTGTTCCACTGAGAAACACTTTGAGCCATATCGCCAACACTCTTAAGCCAATGGTTGTTCGCATCTTGAGCACGCCAACCAGGCAATCTACAACCCCATTCGTGGCTCAAACCAATAGTCAGAAACTTCATGGATTGATACACATGTTTTGATTTGCTATTATGACATAAATCCATCCATATCCTACTTATTACCGTAGTTTTTGAATGCACCAATTAATACTTTAAACGCTAGTATTGTCTACTAATTTGCTTTGTTACAGTAGTCACTGTTTTTTTTTCAACGTATAACACTTTGTTACTGAAATTGAATGTTGTTTATCTGCATAATTAAATTATCAGTGTAACAATATTTAATAAACTGCTCAAGTATGTTATTGTAACAAATTAAGCCTAAATCTCTTAGTTTAAATGTATAGTTTAGTAACACACTTACTGTATCATTCATGCGTCCTAGTGTCATTGAATTGTTTTATAATTTATATACCTGGTATGATAGTATTACTCTGTTAGTTTGTCCCTCTTATTCTCACTGAGACAACTTTTTTAAATAACGCGCGGATCAATATTAACTGTTCACTAAAACAAATTTATTTGTGTGTGTGTTGAACAGTGAATATTACACCAACAGTTAGATGGACATCGTCTTCTACTTTCCTATTCGTTGTTATGCCTCAGTATGGTGAGTTTATCTGTGAGAATAGTACAGAATTCAAACCTAGTTCGTTTCTTACTTCAGCTAGGTACCAATTCGTTGTGATCTCAGTCGAATCTGAATTTACTGTATTACCGTAGTGCGATGGATTCATTATTTTTGATTGAAAAGGCTAAAGTGAAGTGATACTAGCTGACCTATTGATTGTGCTGGTAGAGTGATCACTACTCATGGAGGCACTGTATGCTAAACTCAAAAGCTCCCATTGAATCGATATCTGAATACAAAACAACTATTCATCAATAGACAGATATCATCTGGGTAATTTAAATATAAAATATATTTAACAGATAGGACAGATCGTTGACCTAAGGTAATCCGGAGGGTAATTGGAGAAACAATAAATTCTTATTAATACATTTAAGACTACGTTTCTGTATTCAAGGGTTTGTTTGTAGGGTTTGGATTTGTTCCGACTTTGATCACAGATTGATATCAGTTAGAGAGCCACCAATGAAAACCAGTACTCGAGTACTGGACAGCTGTTTTGTCCTACTTTCCAACTCATCAGCATTATGCACTCACCCCAGTGGGGTTCGAATCCAGGACCTTCTGGTTACAAGTAAAGCTGGTAACTCTAAACTATAGCAGCCCAAACAGAAACTACCTAGCGAACGGACAAATGGCCTTGACGGGGACAACTTTAACCAATAAGAAGGCTAAAAAACGGCGCATAATTTTAATAGGTCGTTTATATAAAAGTAATGCAGTGTTAAAAATAGTTACAAAGGATGACTTTCTCATATTTGTTCGAATAAAACCTCCCAATTTCTCATAGGAGTCTTCATACTCATGTTAAACCAAGTCCTGTACATAAACTCATCCAGATAACTATATATCATTGCAATTCTTGATCCATTCACCCATCTGATCCGTTTTTTAGGTGACTCCAAAAGCTTTCTATGGAATTAGTTTGACTTCCATCAAAAGGATTGATAAAACCATTTGTACAGTTGATGACATGATGAATGTAGCCCAGATTTGATAACTGACTGTAACTACTCCATTCATCTGTATGAATAGTCATCCCATGCAGCTCTAAGCGCTGGATAATAGGCAATAATACATTTGCACTCTGATTAGGGATCGCTTCAATGTATCTCTTCTGGAGGCTGGTGTCATAGATCCCCAATACCTATTGCTGATTTTCACTCAATCTCCCTCGATTATATTTTCTTTTTGATTAACACCATCTCATCGACGTGAACGATGACGCCAACTCCTCCGAATACTTGATTAAGCGTGTTCATTTTCCACGATGATAGGTCTCTTCAGTACTAGTACCATTGCACTGCAGATACTTCCGAATTTTCTGTCTCATAAGCTGTTACTGTAACTGGTCTTTTCAGTACCCAGAAATGACAAATCATTGAAATTTTCATTAAAGGTAATTTAGATTTTGCGATAAAAGTACCTAAGGAATCTGTAAACTAAAAAAGAACGACATATCTTCTCGAATTGATTTTCTCCTAAGGCACTCACTGCACCTGTAAGTAAACTTATAAATGCAGTTAGTGTATCTTTGTGTATGCATGACACCTCCACATTGGCAATTTTTCGACCTTCCTATCAGTCCGTTATCCAAACAGCAATCAAAAACAAGATTTGGTGCGTATTTGTAACGCAAAAGGTGTAGAGCATCCATAATTAGCTATGGATGGTACAAAGTCATCTGATTGGTTGCTCAAGGTCGTTTGTCCGTTCGCTAGGTAGTTTTGATTGGGCTGCTGTAGTTCAGAGTTACCGTAAAGCTATCTCGTAGACTATTCAACCAATGGGACCGAACTGCTCAATGGCCAACCCATGAATTTTAACTTCTACCCATTCGTGTCAACGCTGGCGACTATTTGTCTTCATTCCCGATTGTTTGGACCTCACTAATTGGTCACAACTTCTCACTTGAATTTCAGTCAACTTCATCCAATAGCCACCTAGTTACTAGGATGCATCTGATTAATTTTTGGGGGGTTTGTTTGTATGGATTTTATGTTTTCCTATGATACAAAAGTTGATGTCATCGCTCTATGCTAATTAACTAAAAGCCAGTGAAGAATGTTGGCTTCTTGATAGTGAATATGAGTAGAACTGTGATAACAGAAGGCAAAACACGGAAGCCAAAGTATATTTCTCATTAATCAAACCACTGTTTATCTATCTACAGTTTATATTCGTTAACCAATCAATCACTAGTGAGCGTGTGATTTCGGTTTACGTCAAACGACAGAAAATAGAATTTTCAAATACACACATAGTATTCTGTTGCCAATGCTGTATTGAACTGTGTGAAAGTATTCTGTCTCTAACATCAAGTAGAATGTTCAAATAGATATATCGTATTCTGTTGTGGATGCCAAATTGAAATCTCTGGGTTCCTGTGAGAATAACATTCCGTTGGCACACATTATCTGTAGCACACCACCACAGAATGATGCTAGAATATGTAATGGGTAGGCACTTAATTAGTGATAAAATTTATGGGAAAAAGTATTTATATATATGCTGTTTAGTTAAGTGCGGTAAATGGAATTCAACTCAAGTATTCAGTCAGATATTGTTTCAAATATATAGCCATTGTTTTCTAGATGAGTAGTATTAACTGAAGCAGGATTAGGCGAGAAGTCAATCAGACTGAGGTGGTGTAACAGTCGGTGAATTTTTATAATTCTAGGTCTGTACTGCTCAGAGAAATCTGAGTTACTGGCTTGAAGGGACTTCAGTGTGAATAAAGAGAAGACAAAGGTGATGAAAATATTCAACCACCACCAACACCAACAACAAAAAGCACCAATCACCAATAACAGGAGAAATCTCCTTCATTACCTTTAAATCAGTGTGGAGATCTACAACTATCAGCAGAAGGAATAACATCGGAATTTTCAACATTGCCATCTACTCTGTCCTCCTATATGATTCAGAGGCTAAGTGCATCAATAAAAGCACTTCTAATATGCCTATTGTAGACTTTTATCGACAACTACATTCTGTACACAGATACTGACGATCAGATGGACGGTCAAAAAAGACTAGTAATAAGGAACTCTGGCAGGTAGTCAGGAAACCGACAACTTACTATCAAATGGATATGCTGAATGAAATAAAAGTGCACTGGGCATAGGCTGATGAAGCCGCTCATTGACATCACGAGCAAGTCCATCGAGGCGAACCCAAACAAAGACAGAGGATTTGAGCATAAGTCAAAAAGTGATATGAAAGTGATCGTGTGGAGGACATAAAAGATGATGGGTACTCTGAAGAGAACACAGTATAATGGAGATATGCTGCCGACGCTACTGATGTTCCACTGGGAACGCAATAAACAAATAATAATAATAGCCAAAATTCAGAAGTGACCGAAGTATAGTGTGCATATACACTCAATGATCACTGAGGAATAGTAATGTCATGTGTCTAGTCCTAATCATCGGTATTGACTAAATTCTACCAGTGATATTTACAACTGGGATTACCCAGTGTAGGTGACTGTTTCCCTTTTTATTGATTGTAGTATCTACACGGGTCTACAAATCAGTCGGAAAATAGAATAAGAGGCGTAGTGCTTTTGTATATTGAAACAATTTTATGCGAAATATTTTTTTCCTTCACGTTCCCCAGTGGAACATAGGGCTTCAAGCTGGTGGTTTGAAGTTTCTGTAGCAGTGTTTATTTTACAGGATGGGGTTGCTAGCCTTCATGCCCAACCTTTCCTCTATACCAGCATTATTTCTGGTTTAGCGAGGTAAAGGAAGACTGCGTCAGCCGGGGATTGAACTCCGGACCATGTGCATGGCCGGCGAGAGTCCTAACCGCTATACCATCGACGCACTTATGCGAAATATACGAACAATCAATACTTCTATGAGATTTTTAATTAATTCCTTTATTAATTAACTAATGAACTTTTCATTCGTCTGGTTTCAACATGTTCGGTTTTCTGAGCTCAGTTTAACTAGATACACTTCTGGTCCGCTCGGCTATAAACAAGCAAAATGGCCATTTTGTGCTTAGATCACTGCGACCTTTTATTTTGCTAAGAGTCACTGTTTGACATCAGCTGCTCCCAACTACTCATATCAGTTAGTCAGTAGTATATATCTTCCTGCCATTATGTGAGGATTTTCTTACTGTCACTTATAGGTTGAAACAGGTCATTTACTGTGATCTGAATAATTTTTTGCTTCTAAGTGAAGCCGTCATGAATTTTCACACTGAACTGTATGTAATCTACAAGTTCCCAATTGAAGTCTATGCATATGAAGAACATCCATGTGGCATACATTAAAAAAGGCATAGGTCAACAGCGAATAGATTCTTATCGTAGCTTCAAAATAGCATTGTCAAAGGTTATGGAGATGCTCGTAAAGTTCAACTGTGAATCTCTGTTGGTTACGAAACATATGATATCGTGCATGTCAGTAGAAATATTGAATAAATTAGGAAGCTTAGTCAGGTTGTCTTACCTAATCTAAAAACACTTACAAATGTCAGTTGTAATTTGCTATATATAGCCTTTATTCCTTCCATATTTTTTTATTGCAATTATCCGTATATCCAAAATAGGTGTTACATCACTTCTACGGAACGTGTCTGGTATAACTTCTCTCTCTCTCTCCATATTAATATATGTGTAAAACTTGGGCACTGTGATAGTATGTATTTCCATATTAGTTTGTTTATTAGATGGATATATCACACAGTGAAACAGTATTATTTACTGGATGACGTTTCGAACAAAATTTATTACCGTTCATAATCATTCCATCAATTATAATCACAGGACTTCGAAACTTGAGTTTTATAGTTTTCTTTGTTTTCTCCTATTTGTCGTCGTCGGGGTAGTAGAATTTTCCAGATATCTGGGTGGAAAGGTGGTGAATCATTCCTATCACATGTACTCTCTTCAGTTGATTGGATAAACAAAGCTTCCATTATCAATCTCTCCCTCCGTCCACCCTGTGACATTAGATTTTGAAACTGTCATCTTATCCCATCCATCCATTTGTATGGTTGTGTGTAACTGCATGTAGTGAGTGGTATAGCTGAACTGTGCTCTGGATTTCTGATCTTATTTGGGTCAACCAATCTAGATTTTGCTGCTAGGTTTTTATGTTCGGCTAGTCTGACTCACTGACCCTGTTCTACTAGTTTGACCTATGTATTTGACCTGACACACAATCATTCCAGCAGGGTATTAGATAAACTAAATTGTTTTGTTTAACTGGTTCTATAGGATCGTTTAACCGACAGAGCTTGTTTTTAATTGAGTTTGTGGGTGGTTTGAATGCCAGTCACTTTTATTTCTGCATTGTTAAGAATTCTGCGTAGGGTTTTGCGAGGTTCCTTCCTTGTATGGAATTACTACTGATGATTTAGATTCCTTACTGTTGGAGTTGTCTTGCTCACATTTGACTTGCATGGCATTATTACTATTATTACTATCCCTACTATCATTATTTATTTTATTTTTACATTTCCCTGCATAATTCCTGACTAATTTATCCGGATAATTATTAAGTTTCAAGGCTTCTCTTATATGTATCACTTCGTGTCTTGAATTTTTCTTGGTGCTACTTAGTTTTTGTGCTCTGTCACTTAAATATCTCACCAATCCTATTTTTACTGACATAGGGTGGGATTATGGGAAGTCCAAATATCTGTTTGAATGTGTGGGTTTCCTGTAAACACTAGTGTTTAACTTCCCATCTTCTTTCCTTTTTACGCTACAATCTAACATTGGCAGTTCCCCTTCCTAACTTTCCAATTCATAAGTGAATTGAATTGCCACCACCTTTGAGTTAATGTTTTCGAAAACTCTATCTATATCTTGTGTTGTGAAATGTTGTGATGGAATGTTTAAGTGACAGAGCATAAAAACTAAGTAGTACCAAGGAAAATCTAAGACAGGAAGTGATACACATAAGAGAAGCCTTGAAACTTAATAATTATCCGGATAAATTAGTCAGGAAATATGTAGGGAAATGTAAAAATAAAATAAATAATGATAGTAGGGATAGTAATAATAGTAATAATAATAATATGCCTGTTAAATGTGCGCAAGACAACACCTGAAAATGCCTAAACTCTTCTTCACATCATGTTTTTTAAATAGTGCAATTCTATCAAATGATCACTACATGAACTCGTGAGCATGTTCAATTAGCATCCAGCTAAACACTGTGCAATTCATGAAGAAAACGAAGGAAGAACTTCAAGAATTGGCATATTTATATAAGGAAAATTATGCATACTTTATCTTCAACGCACAATTTGCATAGATCTTCTGTGTTGTGCTACATCTGACCTTCCTTTATAGTGCATGTCTTTGTGTTCCTTTCATGTCTTCCATGTATCGCCACAAAGATGTATCATTGGCCTTCTCCCTCCTATCTGACGTTTATTTTCTGCCGATGAACGTCTCTTCATATACTACTGATAAATCGTATGAGTAGCACTCGCCATAGTAGTTAAATTTCTATGTACTAATAATCTAATTGATCCGAATGTATTAGTTTAACGTATATAGTTGACTTTAAAGTCACTACATGGTATTTGGTAAGTTATATTATTTTTCTTAACGGCATCTATCGGATCCTTCAGTCAACATAGTTTATCTCAGAGTCAGTAGGTTGGTTAGTTTAAACCCCCTTCTAATTCCAAACTTATTAAGAATTCTACATCAGGTCTCTGATGTTCCTTCTTCATATAATGGCAGCAATATCGAGATTTTGAATTACTTACTATTTATATTGCTTTCATTAAGACTTTTATTCTCCACAAAGGTCTTCATACATTTTAACGACTAAAATCTGACAGTTCATTAATCATTAGAAGGGTTTCCCTTCCCTGTTTGGTTTCATTATTTGAATTTTCTGATTTACATCTTTAGGCGCCTGGTTTGATTATATAAACATTTAACCAAACCTACCTTTAACAATTTTATTATGGTTTATTTTGTTAGAAGTAAGAGACAGTCACTTTGTGTGCACACTAAGTGATACACTTCTTTGTCTTCCAGTAAAAAGTACACTTGATGATGAATGTTCAATTTATTTTTCCCTCCATTTTTTAAAATTTAATTTCTTATTTAGTAAAAAACTCATTGAATTTCGCTCCTCTTCACATCATGTTATTGGTTCGTTTGTTTTTTGAATAAATGATTCACGTGGCGCAGAAAATTTGATTTTTTCGTCTAAATCTACGCTACTAAATATACGCAAAATCAACTGATTTGCATGCACTTTCATTGTACCAAACAGTAATGATAATTTTTTAAAAATAGACACTAAGTGCTAAAGAACAGTTCTGTCCATTTTGAAAAACCTCAGCACTGAATACCACTAGATCTAGTTGAATTGTGAGTTCAGGCATCTTTGTGATGTGTGATCTGAAGGTGTTGGCTAGAAAGACAATAAAAGCTTTGTAGTCCAGGTGGATAATTTTGATTTAGTTGGGGGTTCTCTGAGGAGCTGGTTGATTTAATTGCGAAGTTTTCGTTGTCCCTTATCTAGACAACTTCTTCAGAACAGGTTTTAGTAGGAAATGAACTGACTTGGAGTTTGAACTTTTATCACCGTGGTTAATTTGGTCTATAGTAATGTGTTTCAATATTGCGAAAATATTCATTCAGACATCTAGAAAATAGCACAATAGTTCAGCAAAGAATATCTTTCTCGATAAATTCCTCTTCCGGCTCTACAATTATATATACGTATGTTTATATACATAGAATATTCTAGAATAGTGGTCAATATCAATATTAGTGTTTTTTAAATAATATAGATTTGTAAAGTACGATCACAGTGGAATTACAGTTCATTAAAGATGCTTAAATTATAATAATAATAATAATAAAGATTTAGTAGCAAATAGAATATCAACTAAAATTAGGAAAATTCCACAAAAATTGAGGATCATTCGAACCTAGATGGCTAGTGGGATAAGGATAATGTCTGAACTAGCTTCTTTTTAACGCACAAATTAGGCTTCTTAGTGGGGATCCCAACGGTCAGCCTCAGCAATATTTAGTAGTCGAACTCTTAAGGCGAAACTGAGATTTGTTGGTATGCAGTAAATAATCCTGAAAGCCTAGTTAACATCAATCTTATGTTCTGTATCCACAAGATGAGATAGAATAGCGCTACGAATAGATTTTGTTTGTCCTTTACTTAACCACTTTGCAAGGTGATGTTCGGAAATTCGACGAGAAACACGCCTAATTGTACGGTCTGTGTAACTAACTAGCTCCACAGGAGCAGTTAAATTGATAGATACACATGGAAGAGGCGAAATTAGGCAGTTTGTCTTTTACTCCCGAACGCAAAATACGGGTGGGTGGTTTTGAAGACACAGCGTAATTCGGCTGCTGATTTATTTGAGTACCATCCTTTGAGAAATTTCCAGACATTAATTTTTGGCGTTTCCTCACCCCTATTTGAAATTTCTACATTATCCCAGTCAAATTCGTGACCGTAATTATCTGCATGTATCGATATGAAAGAATACAACATGTTGTGTCTTTTCACAGCTAATTTATATTGTTGAATTCGGACATGAACGTAGTTCATTCAATTTATTTTGTAAATAATATTGATTTTACGTTCTTCTTCTATTGGATTTTTTTTGGTTTGCACAATGTCGATTGTGTTGGCTTGTGTGCAGTGTCTATTTCAAATGCTGTCAGTATTCTAGCCATTATTTTAGTGAATTTTCTTGTGATCTTTGATGATGGTTTCTTGTTGGTATTTCGACTTGAGTTTGAACACTTTTTGATGAAATTGTGTACGGGTATTTTGTCTTTTTGAAGACAATTAGTCAGGGAACACAATTATACAATGACAGCAAATCGAATGAAGCCACCAGCTCGGAGAATACATCAACAATACTACTAATATCATCCACCTGAGTTACATATCTTCTCTATCATACCTATCCATCCTTTTTGTGCTGTTTAGGTGAATTCCTGTAATTCCTGAAATATCATTTATTCCCCAGTAAAGGTCAAAGAGGATCCTTTATTCTAACTTCCGGTTGAATGAAGACTTCAAGATAGATATTACTGTCACGAACCGAGATCATTTTAGGGGGAAAATTTAAACATCTGTTTCGTCTTATTTTGGGACTTTTCATAAGTATGCATTAATGACCTCGCCAGGGATCAAATCTAGAATGTTCAGATTGTGATTTAAGCCTATTGAACATTCAGCAACTGGTTTCGAAGCCAAGGACTCATCAATCCTAACTTCCTGTGATATTGCGGAGTCTGACATTACGAAACGATATACTATTATGTTAGTTTCTGCATTAGTATACCTGTTTACTTAAATCAACCCTTAAATCATAAAAGCACTTGTAAAAGTATTATTATTATTATTATTATTGTATCCTTTAGTTCCTAGAGGAACATAGGGCTTCAGCTACGCACCTCCATTGCTTTCTGTTTTCTGACAACTTTTTCACCCCGCTCCAGGTCTGTCCAAATGCTTTCATCTCCTCCTCGCATGACCTCCTCCAAGTCATCCTTGGACGACCAACTCGCCGCCTCCCTTTCGGGTTCCACTCGAGTGATGACTTGTCTAGTGATGTCACTTGCTGGTTTCCTTGTAAAAGTAACTGATACTATTCACAGAGTGTCGTACTATATATGTCAGGTTGTTAATTTCAATTTCAGACACAATCGTGACTTACATGAACAGGTTAGTTAGCATGGTTTCCCTATCATAGGTGGTACTGAAGATGAAAATAATTCAAATGTTAAAAACCTTGGACTGTGAATTTTCTCTCGTCTTTCCTGGTCTTCCTACATCATGTTGGTGTCTAAAAAGATATTTCGTTTAATGCTCTACGTGAGGAAGTCAAAACAATCCTGTATCGCTTAGTCTCTACTTTCTAAGTTTGTTGATTCTTGTGTTCTGCCTATCCTTATTTACTGCTCCTTCTTAATCTTTCCTGGGCTTCTTAGGAAAGACTGCTTTATCATACTGTGAAGGGCACTAAAAACTGCAGCTGGTAGTGCGAGTGGGGTGTCGTTAAACACCCCTGTTGTAGATAGACACATTGAATTAAGGCAAGAAATTAGGGAACATTATCTTACCAGACTCTGGGCGTCTTCTCTATATACAACTCTCTCCTTGCATCTGTCTCATCAGGTGGAACTAGAAGCAACTATAGAAGACTGTATACTCGGACGACTAGGTACAAAAACTCTGCGAAACCTTATCTGGCATACACTTTAGGCGATGAGGAAATTGTAAGGCATGAAATTACCAACTCACTGTGGAACTCTAAGTAAACAGCCCTATTTTTTCCCAATGTTACATTCCTGTTGACATTTTCATTTAATTCGATTTTATATTCATAATCTTACAGAAGAGTATTATCAGTGTAAATGCCTTGTGTTAATTCTTACCCCTCTAATTAGAAAATTAGGTGAAACACGGTACTGCGTTCTGAAAATTCCATATTTGTAATGTTATAACTCTGTTTCCAATTTATTATAACTGAAGGGAACTGAATAAACTCCGTTGCTATTTTGTTATGTCTGCCTGTGCCTGCTAGTTACTATAACGGTAGTCAACTTGACTGGCACGCTAATACGTCTATTTGTCCGTCGCATCTTCCAATTCACTGAGCCGCAAAAATATCAAAAGATAAAGGCTGGCTGGCCTGTGACTGTAAGATATTGTATTATTGTACTATACTATGTAGTTTAAAAAAACAACACATGATATTTATACATTTGCTTTACCACAATACAGTCGGCTGATAACTGTGAGAATGAAGTACTCTTATTGGCTGGGAATGGTTATTCTCATCAGCTGGCGATCCGACAAACCCAAGGTGAGATAAAAGACGATGAATTAATCTCACACACACTAAATCACAATATACGTGAGAAATGATACACTCACATAGTAACTCCATCACAAGAGAAATCACACGATTCGTTAGAAAGGATGACATACTATTTTATGCAGGGTCTTAGCTGTAGGAGAAATACTGTTTTGAATATAGAAATTATTATTATTATTATTAATTACTTGTATCTGTGTATATAAGATAAACATCGTGTTCTTTTCTGTTGAAACGACTGAACTTAATTAATGCATATGTCGTCACCTGAACTCCTTGACAGAATTACATGATGGTGTTTTTATGATGTGAAAATGGTAGCTAAACTCGATTATAGATAAGAATCACACAGTGTTATACAGTAATATTAACTGAGCTTATCTATAAAGGAGTTATACTCTACCACGGTGCCCAGGTTTTTTTTACTTATATCAATAATACAAGGTAGCTAAACCTTAGGAATTTTAAACAGTCAGTCGTTGCTAGGTTCCAGTAACTAAAGGAGAGGGTATATAATCATTCTTTTAGAAATATATGTACACCTAGTGACTGTAATGTCCTCAGAAGAGTTATCTATCTTGTCCAGTACGTCCTACTACAACGATGGAAGACAAGGGTCAGGCAACAGATCCTTAATTGAGATAATCAACAGATGTTTATAGATTTTTATGCACATTACTATTAGCGTTATTATTAGCAGAGAAACAGCGTCTTCTGATTGTAGGTTTTCTCGCTGAAAGTTATTCTGTCATCTCTTTGTGGCCAGTTTTTGGAAGGTCAGACCACATATTTGCGAATCGTATTTGCACTCGTTAAGTCTGCTGTGACTGGTTGTTGAGTTAGTCTTTGTTCTTGTTTTTTTCTTATGACCGAGATATGGGACGTAAACATTGACATATTGCTGTCTACCAATTTTGGCTAGCAGAGAGCTCTCACCACACCACTACTAGTGTAGATTGGTAGTTCCAAGGTAGAATACTCGCCAAGTCATACACATAGTCTAGGTTCAATTCTCCACCGATGAACGTCTAAACTTCATCAACCCAGTAAAGAGGAAAGGACGGATGTGAGGATAGCGTGTATCTCACCCCATATAAAAAAAACGCCACTGCTACTGATGCTTCAAAGCTGAAGCTTTAATCCCCTGTGTCCCACTCGGAAACTCAATGGAATGAAAAAATTATCTAGTTGAAGTTCAAGTGTTGGTTTGTAAGAATTTGATTGGTCACAGGATTTCATCATGAGTTGAAATCAGTTAGAGAACCATTGGAAAACCACCTGGGAGTAGTGGGCAGTTGTTTCGTCCTAGTTCGCGACTCTTCATCAGTGCGCACCCACCACAGGAGGTTTGAACCCAGGACCTTCTGGTTACAGGACCAGCTAGCTTGTAGACCATTGAGCCACTGGGACCCAATCCAATGGTTCTTGAACTCTAACTTCTGCCAATTCACGACATAGCGCAACCACTAGCCAATGTCTTCGGCGAGTATTTGTCCTCACACCCGACCTGCTGCACCCTACTGGTCATGACGTCTCACTAGAACCCCAGGTAACTACCTACTTGAATAGGGCAAGACGCAAGTGAGCATCTCATTGATATTCAAGTGTTGGTTTGTAGGATTTTGATTGGTTACAGGATTTCATCATGAGCTGACACCAGTTGTGAATTAGCAGAAGTTAGAATTCATGGATTGACCATTGGATTGGTGGGTCCCAGTGGCTTAGTGGTATACGAGCTAGATCGCCTTGTAACCAGAAGGTCCTGGGTTCGAACCTCCTGTGGTGGGTGCGTACTGATGAAGAGTTCCGAACTAGGCTGACGAAACAGCTGTGTGGTACTCCCAGTTGGTTTTCCAATGGTTCTCTAACCAATGTCAGTTCATGATGAAATTGATATGTATCCATATATATATATATATATATATATATATGTATGTTGGTCTCTCTTTCTGTTTACTCTCTTAGTCTGTGACCATTTCACTTGTATGAACTTGTCTCCTTTACCAATGTATATTCCCCTTATATTATATATAATATGAGTGTTTGTTGACAGTCCGTTGCTTGGTGACATATATCCATATATGGTGGTTGTTGACATGTCTGCTATATTCGCTATGTATATTTGGATCGACACTCCATTATAATTAGCCATTCATGTTAAGACTGTCTATTGATTTGTTCGCACACATTCATATATATTTCGCTCTCACAATTTGTGTGACTTACTCACTTACCATTTTGGTGTGATACCACTTTTGCATTCTCCTTGTGTTTGGAAAATAGAAGTATCATCGTAAACCTAGTGGTCTTCTGATTTCCGCCTTCTTGCGTCAGGACTATTAGTTTCTCGACCAGTCCATAACAATAATTTAGCGACGAGTACAGAACAGAAATCCTGTAGCCTATCTAGTTGAGGTGTTTCAGATAACACAAACACTCCATTCTAAGTGGCCAATATATATATATATATATATATATATATATATATAAGATTTATTTATATGTCTGGTTTCAATGCATAGAAAATAGGGTGTTATATGCTGGATATTATTATGATTGCCTGCAGGGATACTTATATCAATGAATGTCTATCATGTTGTATTTATAATTATATTTGTTTAGGAAAAGCAACACACAGCTGGAAAGTAGAAGTTAGTGTACAGATGTTCGCTCCTTGGTTTGGTTTAAACAAGTCTATCACCCTTCCTTCTCACTTTTAATATATAACTGACGTGTATTCACTTTTGCTCATACTTTAGTTTACTTTTTATATCAAACTGATATTTGCATGTGTTATTTATTACGAATACTTCTAGAGGGATTTAGTTTCTTTAGCAATGTTCATCACAGTTTGGCACTAGTTAGTAAGGATAAAATTGATAAATCAGCGAGGGATTGGTATTCATTTTGATGATTATAGTCTATCGCTTTTTAAGCAGTGATCAATACTGGATTGTATGACAACTGAGTGTTGAGAGGTTAGTAAATCGGGATGCAATGATTTGTCTTTCGTTTTTAGTTTCCTTTCCAGTTTATCCCTCCAGTGTGATGCGGAAACAGTTACCACTTGATGATAACATTGGAAAAGAGTCTATAGAAATTGAGGATTAGATGAAGAGACAAAGTCGTAACCTAATCGAGGTGAAACACAACGAAGATGAGTACAGTTTTATTTACAGTGTGGTGTAGAGCCATGTTTGACTGACAATAGTTTGAATAGCAATTTGACCACAGTATTGAATTATCAACAAATTCAGTTTATAACTTTCATGAATCTGTTTGTAGGGATTTGATTTGTTTCTACTTTGATCATGGATTGATATTAGTTAGAGAATTATCATTGAAAACTAGCACTGGAGTACTGGACAGCTGTTTCGGCCTATTTCCCTATTCATCAACAGACGCACCAACCTCACCACCAGGGTTCGAAAACAAGACCATTCAGCTACAAGTCAAACTAGGTAGTAGACCATTCAGCCATTGCGACCCGACTCCTCAATGGCCAGACCATTAATCCTGATTTCCACCAATGTGCAATTGCAGTGTGACCGCCAGCTACTGTCCTCATGAATCTGTAGAAGTCAGGATTCATGAGCTGGCCATTGAGGAGTCGGGTCCCAATGGCTGAATGGTCTGCGACTTAGCTTGACTTGTAACCGGAAGGTCGTGGGTTCGAACCCTGGTGATGGGGTGGGTGAGTATGTTGATGAGGCGGGAAGTAGGACGAAACAGCTGTTCAGTATTCGAGTGAAGGTTTTCAAAGGTTCTCTAATTGATATCAATCAATGACCAAACTTAAATCAGTTCATAATGACTGCAGTTTGAGTTCAAGAGACTAACCAAATCGCGAATTCCCTCTATTCACAGAGAATTTCGTCAAAGTTGTGTGAATTAATATTGTATTTACTGTCAGTCACCTCTCAGCCACGTACTTCTATTCCTGTAGGATTTGAAAATTGGAGTAAGTGCGTAATTATTTCTGAAACGATTCAAAATGATTTCATTTCCGGAAAATTGATGCTAATCTGATGAAATGATGACTGAAAATCTAATGGAAACTTAAAGAGAGTTAACTTTACTTAAGCTGATGATACATTTGATAATAAATAAAGTGACCACGTTAAAGAGGTTAGGTTTTATCTCCATTTCTCTAAACTATTCACATCATTTTAATTTCAAACGAATAGGTAATCATTGTGGTCCCAACGGGTTCATCTCTGGGATCTATTCTGGATGACATCTTTATGGGTTAACTCGAACAAATATGTGTGAGTTTTGTTGTCCATGAAACTACCTACTATTGTCAGTATGTCTATAATGTGTTCGTCGTCTGCAATATTTTAACAGTGGCTATCGACCCTAAACTCTAGCAACGAACCAATCAAGAGGCTGTCACCCATCAAATATTCAGAAACAAATGAAGACGGGGCCTCCAAAGCCTCAGGATGGTCGGGGGTGGGTGTCTTGCGATGCGGGTTAGCCACCCCTCCGTACACCTCTTAAAATTCTCCCATATGACCGTGCGTCTTACATAGCCTCTCCTGAGGAAGTCCTACTCACTGCCTTCACGTGGCGGAGGTGTTTATTTCACCGAAGTAAGGGGGCAAAAGCGGATGCCCGGCGCTCTTCACCGGGTTGACTGTCCATTGGATGACAGTCTAGGGGAGATGGCCAAACCCTGATTTCAAACATCCAACCACTGGCGTATGAAGCTCACCGGAGCTCACCGGCAGACGTATGGACAAAGAGCTTATTGGATGCCCTGGATGTCTGGCCCCATTCAAAAAGGCGTATGAACCGGACTCCGGTCACCGGCTGCCAATGGATAGTGGACTCCCTACTCCACTCCTACTGCCTTGTAGGTCACACTTGGTTGTGTAAAGGCTAGAGCTGTACTCTCAAACAAAAGGCCGAGCGATGCTGGGGACATCACTCGTACCCAATTCCCACGAAGATGTTCATGAAGCCGGTTCATCCTCCCGTAGGAGATATCCGAAGTAAAGTAAGTAAGTAAAGTTAAACTATAGAGATTCATGGAATGTGAACGCGCGACTGACCTTGAGGCGACCAATCATAAAAACCAATGGTTATTTAAATGAGAAATTTAAAAACTAATGATAAAACACATTGAACAGGATGTTTAATCTGATGTGACTTAAAAATATCTCCCAATTATAATGAGAAGCATTACTTTTTGAGTTATACCAATTTCTATACATGTATTCATCGAGGTGACCAAAGATGAGTTGTTTTTGCGACCCATTTATACCTATTATCTTGTTCTTCAGTTGTCTCTAAAACCCTTCGACTGAATTAGTATGGGTTGCAGTTAAGCGGTGGGGTCGATAGGCTATCTACTGGGAAAATGCAGATAGTAAAAATAAAACACCTTAACCCTAATCTCAACCAGAAACTTAATCCTAACGCTAACTCTGATCTTAATCTTAATCCCAATCCTAAACCCTAGGCGTGACCTTAACTAGCTATCATCAACTCTTAGATCACTGTACTTTAACTTAATTCATACGAGGCTGCGTTGAATCAACCCATTATCTAAACGGTACTTAAAAACGAGCAGTTAGTACCTTAGTTAGTGAATAGCATTCATAGTGGCACTATGATAGTAGTGAGTCCAGTTATCCAACAATTAGTATGCAGTCAAGGTGATTGGTGTATTTGCACTCTTGGGTCTTTATACTTTAACTTGTCCTGAAAAGATTTGGATAAACGCTAAAGAGTTCGTTGAGTGATATGAAATGCCATGCCGTCGAGTGGAAAGGAGAATTCGCGTATGGGTTGAAGTATGATATAAAGGAGATAATGTGTGGAGGAAATAAAAGCCTATGGGAGCTAATGAATTCAGCTAAAGGTAGCCTTAGGGAACAAAGTGAAATGGTGACATAATGCTGAGGGCCTTTCTTCCGCTTGAAACCCAAGAGAGTAATAATATATGAATTATCAGTGTTCTTTAAGAAGAACTTTTTTTCTCAGCAACTCTGAGACTAGTGTCCTCTACTCTTCTACTGATCTGCAGGAGACTGAAGGACAAGATCTTGCATCTGACCACCTTCAATTATGTATACTAATCCACCTGTTATTGTGGAGACGGGTAAATAGGTCGTTCGACGCGTATTTTGTCTAAAATGGTTGAAGAACGCTATTTCGCAAGGTTGCACAAAGGTAGTAGTTGTTCTATAGGAATGCGATAATCAAAGACCTTTTCAACACTGGCTATACTGTGGTGATAGCTGTAGTATGCAAGCCAAAATTGTAGACAACAATTTACGTTTATGTTCACATCCCGAATCGAGATTATGAGAAAGAACAAGAACAAAGCCTAACCTTGAGGAACTCAACAACCAATCACAGCAGACTTAACGTGTGCAAATATGATTCGCAGATATATGGCCTGAGTATCTAGGAGACGGCCACAAAGAGATGACAGAATAACCTTCAACGGGAAAACAACCAATCAGAAGACATTGCTTCTCTGCTAACAATAACGCTAATGTGAATGTACATAAAAAGCTATAAATGTCTGTTGATTTTTTGAATAAACGATCTGTAGCGTGTCCCTTGTCTTCTGTAGTTACAGTGCCGTCTCAACAGACGCCTCCTCTTCCAAAGTAGTCTATAAAGTGAAGAATTACCTGCCACAGGAAATACACTTTCGTTTCTTCTGAGCACTGCTGAAACTTTAGCCATTATTCATCAAGTCGAAAAACCAGAGCTATTCATGCAAAAGATAATTGTCCAGTCGCTTCTACTATCATAATAACAATCGTGATGATTCTTTTTGTCTTTTCTTTGTTTTTCTAACTCCTTATAGCTTCTGTATTTATTTAGAATTGTTAAATGATTCCATGTTTTCTCTTCGTTTCCATATACATCCTGATTACAACATTCGTTTGTGGAGTCCTCAAAAATAAACTTATCCAAATTTTACGACTATGTAAGAAATGAACATATTGTACATCACTTTGTTTTAACCATAAACTCTGTACTTTGAACTTTACCTCGGGTTTTGAATAAATATATAGTTCTGACTCCGACTCTCCGTCTTCTCCACCGTCTCAACTGCCGTCGATCAATTTTAATCACCTGCTTTCTATCTCAAATTTTTGCAGGAGCACCGTAGTTTCTTCCTACCTACTTTGGTCGACCTCCGGCAACGTTAACATTGGAGAATTAGTACTGGAGCAGTCTTCCCGCAGCAACCCTGGAGTCTATTATGTTTATTGTGGATTTTTGGATATTTGTAAACCCAAGTAACGAAACTTTAATATATTCTTCACGTGACTAAACTGCTTTGGTATTTTATTTTCTATTTGAATTTGGGTAACTAAGCTAACAGAGTGAAAGGTCCACCACACAGTGGTTAGGACTCTCGCCGACCATGCATATGGTCCGGGGTTCGAGCCCACGCCGGCGCACACCTGATATCTATGGTTGGCCTGCAAAATTTGGGCTACCGATATCCATGCTGAAAATTCCATACTTGTACCAAAAATACAGTGTGGAATCAAGCTGTAAATCAAAAATCAAAAAAAAATTACACTATTCACCTTATTGTGTAACTCTAATCCACTGATTCAATTGCTTTTATGTATTGGCTAATTAAAACAACCTATGTGACTAATTATAACTTTTGTTACTAGCCTCTTTCATGAAAACAAAATTGTATATAAATGCGATTGTACAACGCTAAAGTGGAAAATAAATTCTCCAAAAAGAGCCTCTATTCGCTGAAACACGTGTTTTGCTTTTATCACTGTCCAAACTGGAGTTTTTTATGAATCAATTAAATCTCCAAAACCCGGAAACCTGAAAATTATTCCACAACACATTATTTATGGGCAACAGGATGGACATCCTGGAGCTCTAATTAGTATTTCTATGTCTTCCTTATTGGAACACCTTTTAAGGTGTACGATGAATATGAATTCTGTGTTCAATAAAGAGGTATATAGACAATCAGATGAGGTTACCACTGAGTTATTCACGATGGCGATTGGCCTCCTATAGGACTGTATCAGATACTTTGATTGGACACTAGTAATTCTTTGATATTATCATACAGCAGTAGTGCTATATATCGTGAATTTCCTACTTAGTGGCGGAATAGTCAACACAGTCGTCTTACAACCTGAACATTCTGCATTCAACTGCTGATTTGGTGATGGGTGTACACGACTGAGAAGTCCCAGAGTAGGATGAAACAAATTTCCATTACTCCCCAGTTTTTACTGGTTCTCCAGCATGAAATCAAACAAGTTCATACAAAAACTAAAATTTGAAATTGAATATTATTTATCTCTTAGGTATGACACAGACGAAACATGAACTAAAAGCCTCCATTGCTGAAAATCCCAACTGTTTCTAAGAAAACTATCTCCATGAACCTGGAATTCAAAGGTGACGTCGAAGGGGAAATTATCAGAAAGCGCCTTTCTAAATGTCAGAAGAAGACATTTCAAGTAGTCATCTTAAGTATAACATTTCTCCGGTTGACAGTTAATCCAGTCTAATATTAAAGACAATAGCCTGCTTTTGACCACCTAAGTGTGCCTTCATCAGTTCGATAGTATAGAGGATTTCATCATGAGCTGACATCATTTAGAGAACCACTGGAAAACCAGCTGGGAGTACTGCATCGCTGTTTCGTCCTAGTTTGCGACTCTTCACCAGTACGCACCCACCACCAGGGGTTCGAACCCAGGACCCTCAGGTTACAAGGCGAGCCAGCTTGTAGACCATTGAGCCACTGAGACCCAATCCAATGGTTCTTGAATTCTAACTTCTGCCAATTCAAACACAGCGCGACCATTTTGCAATGTCTTCTTCGATGAGTTACTGCCTCATCTTCGACCTGCTGTACCCTACTGGTCATGGCTTCCCACTAGAACCCTAGGTTAACTGCCTGAATAAGGCCAGTCGCTAGTGAGCATCAGATTAATTTTCAAGTATTGATTGTGTAGGGGTTTTTGTTTGATTGGTTTGAGGATTTCATCATGAGCTGATATTATTTAGAGAACCACTGGAAAACCAGCTGAGAGTACTGAACAGCTGTTTCGTCCTAGTTTGATTCTCTTCAGTGGTACGTACCCACCGGGGCTCGAGCCCAGGACCTTCTGATTAAAAGGCGAGAGAGACCATTGGTTCGCTAACTGATGTCAGCTCATGATGAAATCCTTCATACAATCAAAAAAAATCCATACAAAACCAATACTTGAATATTTATCAGTTTACTTGTTCGTGTGGAGTAAAGTATATCAGCCATACGCTACATCAAGTTTACAAACGTAATCTGTAACATTGTCCAGCTGGATTAGCCAGAAAGGAAAAGAAGAACAATAGCAGCTCCATCCTCGAAAACTTTGTCAATTCTGGATATCGAGCTATTCCGCATAAATGCTTCACAGTGCTACACAGTGTCCGTCAATATCGTACAAAGGGACTTCGATAGCTGTACATAGCTGCTGAATCATTAGCTATTCGGGATCTGAAACTAGACCTCTGCATCCAAAAGCATTACATACATTGACTTGCCACCCTATCGTGGCCAGAGTAATGTTCATACCATAATTTTGCTTCTTTCTTTTATTATGTAAGTTTATTGTCATTATCCTCATCATCCATATTTTTTTATCACTCTATTACTGTTTATTAATAAAAAACTTTGCGTTTCCATACAGATTTTAAGTAAAAACACTTTATCGTCTTTCCACTAGTTCCTGTCCATTCTACACAGTCTTATCGACTAGTCATTATCTCACACCTATTACTTACCATCTTCAAATGACATTAATTTTGTTAAATATGCTGACGATCTGACAGTATCTTTGCCTGTCAGGTGTCAAATTGGCGGCTCCAAACTAAATGGCTTTTTATCAGAAATCAGCCAGTGGTCCAGGGGAAAACGGTCTTACCTTAAATCCCTCTAAATGTCAAACAGTCAATTTCACATTTAGGCATAAATCTGACCTAAACAAACTGGTTAGAACTCACGAGGTGTGCAACATAGATGGCACTGAAATAGAAACCAAGTCGGAAATTAAATATCTAGGCGTTATTCTATCTGCTGATCTCTCCTGGTTGGCTCATATCTTGATGATTTCTAAGAAAACATTCCGTCTTACCTTCTACATCAAGAAATTAAGACATTCGGGAATAACCAACCCTTATTCCTACGATTCGTTAACTCTCGCATTCTGCCTATTATTCTCTATTGTTAACCCTTAGCTTTTCCTGGGCTACTGAAGAAAGACTATACCTTATTACGCAAGATGTTAAAGGCTGTCACCAGGGTAAGCAACGTGCCACTTAACCAGCTTGTTTATATTCTGGTTGACAAGCACATGGACTCATGTGAAAATGGGCTAAATCCATTTTATCTAACTCACACCACCCTCTTCATTCACAACTCTCCTCTCATATCTCATCAGGCGGAACCAGAAGCCTAAATGGAAAACTACATGCTCGCACTAGCAAGTACAAAAACTCA
Organism: Trichobilharzia regenti; assembly: GCA_944472135.2. NCBI lineage: Eukaryota > Metazoa > Platyhelminthes > Trematoda > Strigeidida > Schistosomatidae > Trichobilharzia > Trichobilharzia regenti. Next base: position 4,570,493 of record OX235267.1, on the reverse strand, counting down.
ACCATACCCTACTTAGCTCGTGTTCTGTGCGATAAAGAAAGCATCAGGCGTGATACCTATAACTTATTAAATAGTCAGTAGAATAACTGGATCTCGTCTTTCCAATTCATATCATTTATAGGTACAACGTTTTCTTTCTTTCTTTTCCAAAACTCTCTCTTTTTTTGTTATATGCTGTTTTGTTTCTCTCTTCCTTACAAACTTTAGTTAAAACATTCTTGTTCGTTCTTTCACACTCTGCATATCTCGACTATTTTGTTACCGCTTACGCCAGTAAATATGCTAATATCTACTTTTCTAACACCTTCAAACATTCTGTTCACTTTTGGCTTTGCTATCGATTAGCTAATATGTTGTTGTCAAAACTAACTGAGATTACCCATATTCTATGTAGAATTTTATCTATTGTTAATGTACTAACTGGATGCAATACTGTAGTGAAATGCCGAGAATTCCATTCTGTATCACAGGTACTCTCTTGGGAATAAAACGAATTATTATTATTATTATGCCAACTTCTACCCCTTTTCTAATTTCCCATTAGTCACATCTTCCAGACCAACTCTTACATTAAGTTATACATTTTTCGAGGACGAATTTTACCAGTATCTCATTGGTCTTATGATTTCTTTGTTAAATATAATTACTACTGTACAACCACTTATGAAAATGATTCCATATCAAGTTTGTTTATTAGATATATCACACAGTGAGTGAAACAGTATTATTTACTGGATGACAAGGTTTCGAACAAAAACTAAGTAGTACCAAGGAAAATTTAAGACAGGAAATGAGGCATATAAGAGAAGCTTTGAAACTTAATAATTACCTTGATAAATTAGTCAGAAAGTATGTAAGGAATTGTAAAAATAAAATAAATAATGACAGTGATATAATAATAATAATAATAATAATATTAATGACGACATGCATGTTAGACATGCGCAAGATAATCACAACACCACCAATGAGGAATCTAAATCATCAGTAGTAATTCCATACAAGGAAGGAACCTCGGAAACCACCTTACGCAGAATTTTTAACAAGGCAGAAATAAAAGTGACTGGCATTCAAACTGCCCACAAACTCAAAAACAAGCTTTGTCGGTTAAAGGATCAATCCTATGGAGCCATTTAAACAAAACAATTTAGTTTACCTAATACCCTGCTGGAATGACTGTGTGTCAGGTCAAATACATAGGTCAAACTAGTAGAACAGGGTCAGTGAGTCAGACTAACCGAACATAAAAACCTAGCAGCAAAATCTAGATTGGTTGACCCAAACAAGATCAGAAATCCAGAGCACAGTTCAGCTATACCACTCACTACATGCAATTACACACAACCATACAAATGGATGGATGGGATAAGATGACAGTTTTAAAATCTAATGTCACAGGGTGGAGGGAGAGATTGATAACGGGAGCTTTGTTTACCGAATCAACTGAACAGAGTACGTGTAGTAGGAATGATTCAACACCTGTGCCAGATATCCGGAAAATTCTGCTACCCCAACGACGACAAATAGGAGAAACAAAGAAAACTATAAAACTCAAGTTTCAAAGTCCTGTGATTATAACTGATGGAATGATTATGAACAATAAATTTTGTTCGAAACGTGATCCAGTAAATAATACTGTTTCACTGTGTGATATATCCATCTAATAAACAAACTAATATGGAATTACTTACCAACACAGTGCCCAAGTTTTACACATATGTATTAATAGCTTATGAAAATGAATCGTCGACAAGAAAGAATTTTTTCGCTATTTACGTCGTCTTTTTCTGATGACTGAATATGGAGGATATATTTCGTTCGTATTTTTAGGTGTAATTCTAAAGTGAATATAATCTAAATAAGGATCGATTAAAGTGTTAAGTTCACAAAGATGAACCGGAAAAATGATGCATAAATCACATCTCATTAATGATTCTTATAATTTATGCATAATTCAACTATGTTCACCTCAAGCACGAATAAAAAACGATACAGTTAATCTGTTTTGATTTAATGAATAACGGTGTTCTAGTTTCCCAATATTTATCCATTAATCATATGCACAAATTTATTAGGTTACAAGGTTACCATGACACATGCGAACGCGCGGACACACACACATGTGGACGGCATAAACTTGATTTATAATGCCATCTTAACATGGGATACAACTTTAGGCGAGATGTCCTGAGGTAAAAGAAAAATAGTTCAAACTATCAATGTGTATCTACCAGTATCTACCTGCTCGTGATGAGCCAGTATATCGGCTGTATCCAGTGTTCGCTTTCCAAATGTATCGCCGAACACTTACCAACATGGTTTTACAAAGGAGAAAAACGATATGCCCCACAGCTCTATCTTAGAACATCTAATCTACACCCCAAACAAACTTCACAGTCGTCTACAGAATACAAAGTAGTCTTCTTAAAGGTGTACTAATCAGACTTCTTTAAACTGCAGAGGCAATGACAATTCACTTACTACCTCCTGAACTCTGCATACACAAGAAGTTCGTTCAATCCCTACACTTGCAATGAACGTAATCTATCTTAATACCCGACAGGTAAATTCTACTTAATTTTTTCTTCTCTTCTATCTTTTCATTAGTATTATTTTGTCTTTTCAATTGTAATATTTTAAATCACGGAAAATACCCATTGAGTCATCAAGAAAATAAAAGACAAATTCAGCCAGCGAAGAAAATTTTTTTCTTTATCGACGAAATCATCTTTAGAGGCTGCCCTACAGTCGTATTTATACTTACCAAAAAATATATATAGTGGTCTATTATTGATTAATAGGGGTGACATAACTGATATAATTACTCACAAGTGGCTTTAGAAGTGAAAAGAATTGAAAGTTGTAAATTATGTGGTACTCAACGGCACAAAAATAGAAGTTTGATAAGGTTAAAATTGCTATTGAGTGAGAATAAAGGTGGTAGTTGAGTGTCAACTAAATAAGTATGAAAAGGATATGTAAAAATATACAAAAGGAGCATATGAGATTGATAATAGTGAATTAATTATTAAAGCAAAAGCAAACTAAAAGTAAAATTAAGAATTAAAAACACAAGAAAAAATCAAAATTTTTTTTACAGGGAACGATTAGTGAAGAGGTTAAGACGAAGGTAAAATAAGAGACTGGACAAACTTTTTTCTGTATACAGAGTTCAGGGTTGTATTGGTGAATTGCCAGCGCCTCCGCCATACACAAAAGCCGAAACCTGACGCCCTTTATACCGTTTGGCTGCACTTTGTAGATGATCTTGAAAGACGACTCTGGCGGTGCTACGTGGCCTGAGTTCACCAAATGCTCGAGAATTGAGCTAGTAATTGTCTTGCATTGTCCATTTGCTAACCATGCCGGATAATGTTCAGAAATACGTTTGGAAAGCGTGCGCCTTTTGGGGCCAATATAACTAGCTCCACACGAGCAGGTGAATTTAAAACACACATTGAGGTGGCCCAAAGCGGCAGTTTATCTTTCACACATCCGTTGATCATCTGTCGGTTGTAGAAATTGATACGTAACTCAGCCATAAAGAAGGTTCTCCTCAGTAATCTCAATAAGCGATTCTTCAGGATCTCAGCTGCAGTATCACCTTTAAATTCAACACTCATAAATAGCAGTTTCTTCGGCACCGTCTGGATTCTTTCGGGTTTTTCCCGATAAATCTTGAAGGATATCCATTCTCTATGAGAACTTGTCTGAGTCGCTCCAGTTCCCCATCGATTGTATCACTGGAATATATCCTCCTTATTCCTGAGCATAAGGAGTGGATTAGATTTCTCTTTCTTCTCAAAGGGACCCATCTATGGAAATTTGTGTACTGACCATTCCATGTTGGTTTCCTGTAGATCGATCTTTGAAGAGAACCATCAGATCTCCTCTTTAGAAAAACACCCAAAAAATTGAATGTAATATTTTACATTTTCAACCTTCCTATTCTCTACCCTCATCCGATTTAATTTCTACACCTCATTACCACTGTTACTGACTTGACCAACGCTCAATTTCTAGTCATTTATGTTACATCATCTAACTTATTTGCTCAATTTTAGTTCTAATTTAAATTTTGATAGAGTTATTAGAAGATGGAGATTATCTGAAAAGGTATGTGATGTATTTGCGCTATACATTTCAAACAATCTGATCACACATTTACTTGTCAAGTCGATATATATATGAAAAGTTAAATTAAACAAAGTGACAAAAAAAAGGATTTAAGAATGATTAACACAACGTTTGGTAATCCAATCAAATAAGGATTACCAAGGTTATCCATCCTTAATGACAAGAGAAAATTCATAGCCGATGTTCCTTCTGATGATATCAAAAAATTGGAAAGAAAAGTAACTTCTCATTTATTAAAAGTTATTAGCATGAACGTTATCGATAAACATGAGTTTAATTCCTTGAAACCCATGGGATCTGACTTTCCAAAACCTCTATGGATTACCCAAAATTCATAAGGTTGATAATCTATTACGTCCAATTCTTTCAATGTGTCACTCTCTTACACATAAATTAGCAACATGGTTAGCTAATATTTTAAGTCCAGTACGCAATGAATTATGTAAGTTTACTTTGAAAGATACATTTGAACTTCTTGACTGTCTTGTAGATATGAACATAAAAGATAGGAAAATGTATTCATTTGATGTTAATTCTTTGTTTACTAATGTCCCATTGGTTAAGACTGTTGATATTCTTTGTGACTACATTTCATTTCCTTTTCCTTTAACTTATTTGAAAAATTATTATTATTATTATTATGTACTGACAACGTCCATTTCAAGTTTGAAGGCGAACATTTTCGACAAATGGATGGCGTTGCTATGGGGAGTCCATTAGGACCTTTGTTAGCGGACGTTTACATGTCTTATGTTGAAAACTTATCTCTTGATTTAATTTCAGAATTGCCCTTCTTTAGGAAATATGTAGATGATATCATTTTGATATGCGACGATCATAAGGATGCGAGTCGTCTATTAGACAGACTCTTAACTCTGTACAGAATCATATTAGTCTTACATACGAGGAAGAAAGTCGCAACCAGCTAGCATTTTTAGACATACTTCTGAGTCGAAGAGATGATGGCTCAATAAGACAATCAATCTACAGAAAGCCCACTTGCACAGGGCAGTACCTTTATTTTCACAGTTTCTGTCCATTACAGTATTAGAGAGGCTTGGTGAAGTGAATTCAACGTATTTGTACGACTGATGTTATAGACAAAGAAAACGAAATATTGATGGATACTCTTGTTGAAAACCGATATCCTTTAAAATTTTTAAAGAGGTTTAGAAGTCAATTAGTCTCTAAACCTACAATTTATATAGCCCCTAAGAAAAATGTTTTTATCAAATTACCATAAAACGGGGAAATAAATAGTAGGATTTTGAGACAAAGGTTGAATTCGATCATCCGTAGAACCTACTATGCGGCCCAGCTTGTAATTGTGGAAAAAGCTAAAAATATGCTCCACTGGAAACCTCAAAAGTGCACAAATGATTATATCACATCCCACACTATTTACCAATTTTCGTGTGTGTGTGTGTGTGGTCACACATACATAGGGATAAGTAATTGCGCTTTGCATGTGAGAGTGTGACAGTACATCTCAAAATGGCTAGAAAAACAAATGAATTGTGAAAAACCAATAGATGTAGGTGTTAGACTAACTACCAACTTCGTCAACAGCTAAACACCTAATCGAGATGAACCATAAGATTGATGTTAACACAGCCTTTAAGGTCATCTATAAAAATGGTCAAGGGCGCTTACTGAAATACGCCGAGGCTATAGCTATTCATAAACTTAAGCCCTCCCCCCTGTGTATTCAAAAACCTACCTTGGTAATCCTTATTTGATTGGATTACCAAACGTTGTGTTAATCATTCTTAAATCTTTTTTTTTGTCACTTTGTTTAATTTAACTTTTCATATATATATCGACTTGACAAGTAAATGTGTGATCAGATTGTTTGAAATGTATAGCGCAAATACATCACATACCTTTTCAGATAATCTCCGTTTTCTAATAATGCTATCCAAATTTATAAAAGGGACTAATTGTTCTAATTTAAATGGCATTATTCTCTACCCTAACTCTACTTAATCTCTACATGTATTTACCTCTTTTATTACCCTGATCTTAGTTGAAACATTTTAGTCAATTATATGATGTCATCTAACTTAGTAACTCAATCTTACTTTAGTTGTTGTCTAATTAACTTTGTTTCTATATTAGATCATTTTTGTATTACCTAATTAATTATCTGAACTTGACAGACTTCATGTACACACACACACAAATAGTTATATATAAATGTGATTGTACAGCTATGTGAATGAATTCACCGTCGAAAAGAGTCTCTTCGCTGAACGTCTTCTCTTCTTCATATGAAATATACCCTATAGTGAAATTTAGAAAAAACACATGCAAGCGAAAAATATTGTGTTTTCAATTAGATCTCATTTGTGCGTCGGTGGCACAGTGGTTAGGACTCTCGCCGACCATGCACATGGTCCGGGGTTCGAGCCCACGCCGACGCACACCTGATATCTATGGTCGGCCTGCAAAATTTGGGCTACCGATATCCATGCTGAAAATTTCATACTTGTACCAAAAATACGGTGTGGAATCAAGCTGTAAATCAAAAATAAAAAAAAATTTGGCCTACTTAATTAACTCTAATATACCCACTTTTTTTTTATTTTTTTTTTATTTACAGCTTGATTCCACACTGTATTTTCGGTACAAGTATGGAATTTTCAGCATGGATATCGGTAGCCCAAATTTTGCAGGCCGACCATAGATATCAGATGTGCGTCGGCGTGGGCTTGAACCCCGGACCATGTGCATGGTCGGCGAGAGTCCTAACCACTGTGCCACCGACTCACAACTTAACTTTACAAATAAATTTTCAAATATGTAGATCAATCACAGCGTTTTCAGAATAGGATAATAAGATTGTGCATATAAATTGTGCATTTAGTCAATAATAATAATAATAATAATTCTATTAGTAGCAAAGATGAGAAAGTGGATCGATCTGTGTGATAACAACAATTATGAAAAACAACATGATTAAACAAAAAAAAATGTTCAGGTAGACGTAATAATCGATAAAGGCTTAGAAAAACAAATGGTCCGACTACGTAATGCTAGATTGTAAGGGAAGATGTGATAAGATTAGGGTATTATAAAGAGAGGGATTAATGATATGATTAAGGGGTTGCTGGGTTGGGTCTTATTAGGCCTAGAGAGGGATAAGCGCTGTGCAAACTTCTTTTGAATGTGTAGTTAAGATTTAATACTGTTCAAATGCCTATCAACTCAACTGTTATGCAGTAGACGAATACGAAGTCCATTGGAAAGATTCAATAGAATGCGATGAATCACCCTGAATGTTTCGTTACCCCCACCAACTAATGACCATTATCAACTCAATGTGAAGAAACGGTTATAATATGGATAGTAATTTTCCGCCCCCTTTGCCAAACCACAACGATGGGAGATGTTCAGTAACACGTTGGTTAAGCTGTCCTAGAAGGACGCCCTATATAACAAATGTCACCACGGGAGTGGTTGAACTGATAAATACACAAAGATGTGTCAAAACTATTGGGCTTCTCCTTCGCTTGAGTTACAGTCATCACTGTAATTGGTTTATATTTCGATATTTATTTATAAAGTTATGTATATTAAAGTAAAGCCTGATGAGATGTAGTTGAAAACACAATAATGTTCACCTAAATGAGTTATTCCAAAAACACAGTGAATGGAAATATTAAAAAAGTGATTAGTTGTAATAGAAAGTTGGCGGAGAACCATGACAACATACCTCAATTAGTCTCAGGGCATCTACAGAAAACCATCACAACACATTAAAAAAATTGTGGCAATTAGTTTGGATATGTATAATCACACCAAAGTGTGGGATAGCGTGAAGGTATTAAGAAGCAATAGAGTTAGTTGGAGACGCAGAGGTTAATTATCAAGAGTCCATTTGTAGAGAATTGATTTGTCTCAAGTTTAATCACGGATTGATATCAGTTAGAGAATAATTGGAAATCAGGGAGTATTGGATATCCATTTCGTCCTAGTTTGGGACTCATCAGGAGTACGCGCCCACTAGGACGAAGTTGTTTGGAGTTTCTAATGAGAAGTCGTGACCAGTAGGGTTCACTAGGTGTGGAGTGATGACAGATACATGCCAGCAATCACACTGGATAATATCAGTCGCGCTTAGAGAAGTCACGAATCGATAGAAGTTAGAATTCATGGGCTGGTTAGGCCACTAAAGAGTCGGGTGCCAGTGGCTGAATGGTCTACGATCCAGCTTGATTTGTAACCGGGAGGTCCTGGCTTCGAACCCTGGTTCGAGGCAGTTAGATGGGTTCCTACTGTCGATGAGTCCAAAACTAGGCTGATGAAACAGCTTTCCAGTACTCGAGTGCTGATTTTGAGTCGTTCTCCAACAGAGGGGTTAATCATCAAAACTTTCATTGCTTAATCAACAGCAAAATCCGCTGAATTAAAATGACGCAACATCAATCCCGCATATAAAGTAAACTGTAATAGAATATACTGGAGAGTAGGACTATATAATACAAATTATGAAATCGTGTGAAGCATACACTGATATGATTATTATTATTATTATATCCTTTAATTCCTAGAGGAACATAGGGCTTCAGCCCCCTAAGTCTCCATTGCCTTCTGTTTTCTGCCAAGTTTTTCACCCCGCTCCAAGTCTGCCCACATGCTTTCATCTCCTCTTCTTTCACATGATCTCCTCCATGTCACTCTCACACTGACGACCAACTCGCCGCTTCCCTTTCGGGTTCCACTCGAGCGATTGCTCGTCTAGTGATGTCACGTGATGGTTTCCTCAGTGTATGGGCAATCCATCTCCATTTCTTCCTTCCTCTTTGTTGTACAATCGGTTCCTGCTGGGTTGGTTCGCTCATTGCCAGAGATCCCTGTTGGTGATCTATTCTGGCCAACCATCTGATCTTGAGTGGTATTGAGTGACGAAAACTGGCTGTTGATGAAGGTCTGTAGTTTGTTTGAGATGCTCTTTATGACGCGCTGGCCAAGTCTGTGATCCGTATAGTGAGTAGCATTGACTTCACATTGGAGTTGATAATCCGGACCTTATTTTTGATGCTGAGTGATACTGACTTCCACACAGACTTAAAGGTAATGAAAGCCTGTCTTGCTTTTCTGATCCTCTCTTTGACATCCTCATCAGTTCCATCCACCAGTAGTTGAAACGATGCTTCCAAGGTGGGTAAAGGAAATTGTTTCTTTCAGGTTCTTCCCATTTATGGTGGCTGATTGTTGTCTGTTGTTGTTGCTGTTGGTGTTGGCCAGGAATCTTCATCATCTCTGTCTTCTATATGTTCACTTGAAGTCCTATCTTTGATGCTTCTTCTGCCAGCTTGTTGCTTTTCATCACTTGCATATCTTCCAGTTTGTGGGAAATCAGACATATTCATCATCGGCGAAGTCCAGATCCTCCAAGATGTTTTTGTGTGAGTCCATTTTATGCCTGTTTCCTCATTGGCCGTTGTCTGTTGCATTATTCAATCTACTGCAACCTGGAAAATCATTAGCGATAATAGACTGTCTTGCTTCACTCCCGTCCTCATTTCGAAGGTTTCCGCAAGTTTCCCGTTGTGGATTACTTGGCATGCAGCATTATCGTATAACTGTTGGATGAGATGTATAATTGTCGATGGCCTCCCTCAGTAGCAAAGTAGTTGCCAAATCACCTCTCGATCAACGCGCTGTTGAAGGCCTTTTCAGAGTCGATGGAGTTGAGATAGAGAGGTGACTTCCATTCCAAGCTTTGTTCAATGATGATGAGTGGAGTGGCGATTTGATCAATACATGACTTGTTTCTCCTCAATGCAACTTGTTCCGGTCGAAGTTTTTCATCTAGGGTGACGTGTTTGATTCTCTCTAGGATGATGCGGCTTAGTATTTTGCTTGGAATGGACAGTAGCATAATTCCGCGCCAGTTTTTGCATTGACTTAAGTCTCCTTTCTTTGGTAGTTTGAATAAGTATCCTTTCTTCCAATCCTCAGGTACTTTGCCCTCTTTCCACACCTTCTCCAGCAGTGGCGTCTTCAACTCCGCTGTTGTCTCTGGGTTTATTTTCAAAGCTTCTGCTGGGATTCCATCTGGTCCTGCTGCTTTCCCAGCTTTTAGCATCTTGATTGCATTCAGGACTTCTGATTTCGTCGGGGGGTTGATGTTCACTTGTAGTTCTGCTTCCGTTGTTGGTATTGTTGGGCGCGTTGTAGGTGGCGGACGATATAGAAGTCTTTTGAAGTGTTCAGCCCAGTGTTTCCTTTGCTCCACCTCTTTGGTGATTGACTTTCCATTGTCATCCTTCACTGGCTTAATCTGTGTCGAACCTTTGCCGATAGGTGCCTAGTTGTTTGGTAGAGTGTGGCGAGGTCTCCTTTGCCTGCAGCTTGTTCCACTTCACTTTCCATGGTTTCATAATATTTTCTTTTGTCTTCCCTGTCACTCTTCTTTACTCTCTTGTTCAACGTATTGTAGCTTGCATTCAAATCCTGTTTATGTTGCTCGTCGGTGTACTGGATAATCTTTTGTTTCACCACCCTTCTCTCTTTTATTAGTCTCCAAGTGTCCGTAGTGAGCTACTGTTTGTCTGTTTGGCTCCACACCATTTTCAAGTTGTCCCAGTGCTTTTCGACGCCGACCTCTTCGCTAGTGTTGATTTGTGTCTCGGCTTTTTCCCTTATGTTTGCAATGAAGATGTCCTTTGTAGCCTGGTCCTTCAGTTTTTGAGTGTTGATCTTGGCTTGTGGTCTATCTGCAGCTCCTGATTCCCTGAAAGCTTTTAGTTTGATTTGGATTGTCCCTTGTACGAGATAGTGGTCTGAGGCAACGTCTGCTCCTCTTCTTACTTTTGTGTCCAGTAGGCTGTGCCTCCACTTCCTTGAGATTGAGATGAAGTCAATTTGGTTTCTGGTTTGCCCATCTGGTGACACCCATGTAGCCTTGTGGATATCTTTGTGCTTGTATAGACTGCCACCAATCACTAGTTCGTTGAAGGCGAAGAAGTCGGCGACGAGTTCTTCATTTTCATTCATTTCTCCAAGAGCTTCTCTACCCATGATGAGTTCCCTTCCTGTGTTGTCTGGTCCCAGTTTGGCGTTCATGTCTCCCATTAGTATTTTAATGTCACCAGCTGGCGTATTGTCCATTGCTGCCTGTAGTTGTCTGTAGAATTCTTCTTTCTTTTCGAGGTCTGCGTTGTTTGTGGGTGCATAGCATGGTATAATTGACACTTTCCTTCCTTTGGAGTTGAATCTGGCGGTCATTATCCTGGACAAGATCACCTCCCATTGCATCAGGGCCTTTGTTTCCGTTGGTGACATCATGATAGTCACACCCTCAGTGTGCGTGTGATTATCTTCTGGGTGACCGGAGTAGATCATTGACTCATCCGTTGACAATTTGGTGAGTCCATTCTCGTTCCATCTACTTTCACATATTCCCAGTACTTGGATTCCGTATCTAATCATCTCGTTTGCGATCTGGACAGCTTTCCCTGTCTCGTACATGGTGCGGACGTTCCATGTCCCCACACAAACTTTTTGTTTAAGCGCAAAGAGATTCATCGTGCTGAAAGTTCTGTAGCAACTTTGTCTACAGGGTGGGGTTGCTAGCCTCACGCCTGAGAAATGAATTGTTACATTAAGATAAAGTTTGGGGAGAAGCGACCTTTTGGGTTGCTTCCCTTAAAATCGGAAAACAACGGACAAAACAATCAAAACAACACCAGCAAAAGGAAAATAATTCACAGCAAAAAGGGCAAAAAGCGACAACAACAATACAATACAACAACATGCAATACAGTTAAGCACAGTTAACTAAAATGATACCGAAACCATAGACTTAATGACCTGGGCCAACTTGAACATATAAATCCAACGATGGTGGCACAGTGGTTAGGACTCACGCCAACAATGCACATGGCCCCGGGTTCGATCCCCTGCCGACGCACACTTGATGTCTATGGTCGGCCTGCAAAATTTGGGCTACCGATATCCATGCTGAAAATTCCATACTTGTACCAAAAATACAGTGTGGAATCAAGCTGTAATAAAAAAAAGCTATATAAAATTATAGATATGTTAGTGTTAAAAGGTCACAAAATGTCAAAACAAAAATAATTTGTTATAGGTATAAGTAGTCAGTGATATTAAATCAACAGGTTCAGTGTTCGAAAGTAGACAGATTGTAATAAATTCCAGAACTTCGTAGTGAGATACAACAAAGAAATGAGAGTTTTACATATATCAGCGAAAACGTAATGCACCAATCGAAAAGCGCGCTGTTCTTATGATATAATTTGATTATGAGTAGTAAATTGTGCTTGGAACATTTTCCAGTCATTAGTACTGTATCACCGTGTATTACATTAAATATACTTGTCTAATATAAAATTCTTGGTAGTTTTCTGGCTGACTGAAATACTCGTCCCTCAGTGGAAAACTCACTTCCAAGAACAGTTTCATTTGAACGACGCATTCTTAAGTTGAAATAAAAAAAGGAGTTTTCAATCCAGAAATTCGAACAAAAGTGAAGCAGTTCAGAATGTCACACTTCATAAAGGGACTAAAATAATAAAAAATAAATATGCTAGAGGAAGAATAATTACATGAAAATTAATGAGAATTTTATGGACACAGGAGTAAATACGTCTGCATTATTACGTATGATTTTGACTTGTGTCACCAACAATCTGTAGCCATTCCATCTTAGCGTCTCGACGACCCCAATCCAGGCAGTCTACACCTCTCTTTAGATGGCTGAAAATAGAAGTCAGTTGACTTCATGGATTGATACTCTATTTCAGTTTAACTACCCCAAACATTCTTCAACTACCTGGGAAGCATCGTTTCAACTATAGGCCGACGGAACTGATGAGGATGTCAAAGCGAGGATCAGGAAAGCAAGGCAAGCTTTGACTACTCTCAAGTCTGTGTGGAGATCAACATCACTCCTCAGCATGAAAAGTAAGACGCAGATTTTCAACTCCAATGTGAAGTCAGTGCTACTCACTATACAGATCAGAGACTTGGCCAGCGCGTCATAAAGAGCATCTCAAACAAACTTCAGACCTTCATCAACAGCCAGTTTTCGTCGCTCAATACCACTCAAGATCAGGTGGCTGGCCAGAAAAGATCATCAACAGGGATCTCTGGCAATGAGCGAACCAACCCAGCGGGAACCGATTGTGAAACAAATAGGCAGGAAGAAATGGAGATGGATTGGCTGGCCATATTCTGAGGAAACCATCAAGTGAGTGACTTCACTAGACAAGCCATCGCTCGAGTGGAACCCGAAAGGGAAGCGGCGATTTGGCCGTCAGTGCAAGGGTAACATGGAGGAGATCATGTGAAAGAAGAGGAGATGAAAGCATGTGAGCAGACGTGGATCCAGGTGAAAACGTTAGCACAGAACCGAACGCATTGGAGACTTGGGGGGGCTGAAGCCCTACGTTCCTAATCCTCTGTCAGCTAAAACACTAATCAATGAGGGAGGCAATCATTTAGCATTGTGTGACACGCGTCTTAGCCATCTCAATCGATGAAAGTTCACACAACTTCATCAACTTATTCTACCAATTAACACGAAAGATAGAATAGAAACACCCACCTACGCGGACATACAAACACACTCATGGTCAAAAAAGCTATCCTCAAGTCTTCCACTTTTAGTGGCTATGTCTGGGAGACGTAGATAGGGACAGCACAGACATCTTCACAGGGGTAACAACAAGTTGATTGTACCGCTGTTTTCTATTTCAATGTTACACAAACCATAATGTAAAGAAAGAACGAAAGAAAGAAACTAGACATTTTATATTACTATTTTGAATGAATAGTAGCATAATTGCATATTTGTTTTAATAGAGGAGCAGGAAAACAAAACGGTAACACAATAAACACACAGTGTAAGACAACAACAAAAACAAAACAAAATTGGCAAACATGATTCAGTTATTTTTTTTATCAATCACTCATTAGCCATATTTCCTCATCTATTTTGGTATTTCATTATCACGATTTGGTATATCATCATCTATTGTAGTAGTGAACTTTTTCATGACCCTGTCAATTCGACTAACAAATCCTGGAAAGTTAGGATCAATTAAACACAAACGAATTAAACCGTCTAAACTTTGTGTTGGCCATTCAGTTGACCAACTTTCAGGCAATTGGGCTTGATTAGTTAACATTGAGTTAAGAATAGTCTCTATTGTGATAGGATCAGTAGAAGTAACAGCAGTTGTGGTGTTCTTTGTCGACGTCGTTGTCGACTTTGTCTCCTTATCATTGTTGCTATTGTTATTATTTAATGATTCTGTATTCTGATCTTCATTCAATTCATTAGAAAGATTGGTAGCAGCAAATTTTGATAGGCAGACAAAAAAGTTATTTGCATCAGTTTCATCGAAAAATGTTAAACGAAAACGTTTGATTTGACTTGGTTGTTTCAGCAGTATCATCACTTCATCTCCACCTATATAATAATAATAATAATAATAATAACGATAATAATAAGCTTTATTCCGGACAAAGTGTTCACACAGTGTACAGAATTGTAGATATTAGACGGTTGGAGATCATCGAACAAAGCATGGAATGGCAGTCAACTTCATAGACTTTGAGAAGGCCTTCGACAGAGTTGAACGCGAAATGATTTGGAAATTACTTGAGTACTACGGCGTACCCCAAATATTCATCAACCTTATTCAGCAGCTGTACGACAACGGCACATCTCAAGTCATCCAGAACGGAAAACTCAGCGAGGCGTTTCGAGTAAACACAGGAGTCAGATAAGGGTGCTTGCTTATTATAACCAATGATATTCCTAATTGTGGTGGACTCGATTATGCGTCAGACAGTGGGAAACGAGAAGACAGGGATATCCTGGACCGACGTGAAGAACCTAGAAGACCTGGATTTCGCGCGTGGATGATTTATGTTTGATGTCACACAAAATCGAAGACTTACAAGCGAAAACCGATAAACTGGTCGAAGAATCAACCAGCGAAGACAGGACTCTATGTGAACATAGACAAGACGGAGGTTATGAAAATAACCAGCCAACAACAACAACAACAGCAACGTCCAGCGCCAATCACCATCAACGGGAGGGATTTGAAACAGGTTACTTCATTCACTCACTTATCTAGGGAGCATTGTCTCAACTACAGGAAGTCGGAACGGACGAGGATGTCAAATCGAGCGAGAATCGGGAAGGCCAGCGAGAAACACATTCACTCATCAGCCTGAAACCAATCTGGAAATCTTCGTCACTCAGCCGGCATCAACAACAAAATTCGGTCGGATTTTCAATACAAACAACGTCAAGTCAGTCAGTTCTTCTATACGGATCAGAAACTTGGTGGGCGGGTCACAAAGAATATTTCCAACAGCCTGTTGCAGACCTTTATCAACCAACAACTGTCTTTGCTGGCTCTATACTGAAGATCAGATGGCCGGGTCGGAAATAATCACCAACAAGAAACTATGGGAACAAACAAAACAAGAACCAATTGCCAACCAACAGATATGCTGGAGAAAGTGGAGATGGATTGGAAACTCACTGAGGAGGCAGCTGGGTGACATCGCGCGCGCGTCACGCCATTGCTCGAGTGGAACCCGAAAGGAAGTGGCGAGTGGGACGTCAGTGCATGGGTGACATGGAGGAGATCGTGTGAAGAGAGAGGAGTTGAAAGAGTATGGACTAACATGTATGCAGGTGAAAAGCACAGCAGAAGACAGAAGTGGCAAGTGGAGACGTGGAGTTGAAGCCCTATGTTCCACTAGGAATCCAAGGGAACAATAATAATAATAATAATAATAGATGGTTGGAGGCAGTTGACAGGAAACCCAGCTTGACCTAGGTGTCGTGCTTGCTGGCATTTGCCACTCGTTAGCAAGGTGTATCCGCAACCTTGAAGAAACTCATGTCCTTTCTGAGATTCAAACCCGCGTCACCCACTGCTGCAATGAGTCAGAGACGTTACCACTGAGCAGTTAGTTATTCGGGCTCTTGATTCATCTCCTGTAGTACTGTATTGGATACTTTGATCGGACACTAGTGTAACGGCAGAAGACAAGGGTAAGGCAACAGATCGTTTATAAATCAACACATATTTATATATTTTCATGTACATTATGATAGATTATTGTAAGCAAACAAACACAGTCTTCTGATTGATTGTTTTTCACTGAAAGTTAATCTTTCATCTCTTTGTGGCTGTTTCTTGAATGTCAGATCATCTATATGCTAACTGTATCCGCCTATGCAAAGTTTTCTGTGGTTGGCTATTGAATCAGTCTTTGTTATTATTTTTCTCACGACAAATATTGGGGACATAAACATTGACGTAAATTACTGCCTACCGATTTTGGCTAGCAGCCAGCTCTCACCACACTAGTAGCTGGTGTGATGTGTTTAGTCCTTTGTTTGGTGAAGGTCCAAGGCTTCCTGCCGATTGCCTCCAACTATCTAATATCATCAAATCAATATGTACCGTGATGGCGAGCCACCAAGAATGGTGGCTACATTGCAAACCTGACTGATAAAATTCAGTCTGCACCAAAGATGGGACTAAACATATTGCACTAGTTACTAACTAGAGTTCAATCAAAATAATAAACACTATTCAGGATTTGGAGGGATAATATCATCTCGATGAGTGCTTTAAATTTAAATCTAACCAGTAAACGTAATTGAACTCTGATCCCTAGCCCCAGCACCAACTCCAAAAAAATAACCATTTGGATGAATACCTACAGTTTTATAAGAAGCTGAGATACATCCTAGGAAAATATTAAAACATTTTTTCCCTGAAAATATAGTGTTTTTGGAATTTTATCAAGAGTTGATTTGAGTTAAAGAACCACTGCAAACCAGGATCTATTAAACAACTATTTCGTTCTGCTTTGAGACTCCTCATGAGTATGTAATTAATCATGACCGCATCAGAAATTGGACCCAAAGGGTTCAGGCAAGCTGGTTGTTCATTCGGCTACTGGGGTGCAATCCAAGTGGCCCATAAATTCTAATTTCTGCTAATCTGAGAGATATATGACTCAACAACCAGCGATTGTCATCAACAAGTCCTTTAAGAGTTAAGACAAACTAGCAAAAGTTAGTATTCATGGGTAATTGGATCCCGTCTCAATAGCTGAATGTTCAATGGGATGACCTGAAGGTTTTTCCTTCAATCCATGGCGGTGGAGACATGGATGCATAGAGATGAACTAGAACCGGAATTAAATAAAGTTAATCTACTGTCTGATTCAGCGATCAGTGCAGCAATTTTATTTCTCGGTTTATTCATAGATTGTTATAAAACTACTTGAATTCTCTCTTTGCATTCAAATGATAATAGACAGTAATATCAGGCTTCAGACTTTCATCGATTGTTCTCTCTGATGACTCATATTCAAGATCAAATGACTGGTCAGAAACAACTGGCGACGTGGAACTCAAGGAATTAACTAATCAAGAACCTATCACCCGAAAAAATATGCCAGAAGGAAATGGAGATGAGTTGGACACACGCTGAGGAGGCGGTTGAATAACATCGCACGTCAGACTAGCCCACAAGTGGAACCCGGATGGGAAACGACGAGTTGGGCGTTCGTTCAACAGTAACATCGAGGAGATCGTGTGTGAGTAGAAGATGAGAACATGTCAAGATACAGACGTAATCTTTAGGCGCCATATGTTCCACTCGAACCCAAGTAAATAATAATAATATCAGTATACCCAAGGAATTCACAGTCATTAGAATGAGAAAACCTTAATTTAAAGTTATAACATCTATAATCTTCATATTATACTTAAAAGTGGTATTTAAAAAAACCCACTCTGACCGCCACCAATTGTAAAAATGCACCTCTGGATTAGAGAAACAGTCTTCTGCATTATTAAGGTCAGTATCTAATCCTTACAGGCGTCATTACTGAAATGGTAGAATATTTGTCAGCTGCGAACGCCACCTGGGTTAGATTCCCAGCCGACGGGCTCCTAAACCTCTCCTGCTTTACTAACTAGAAATAGGCCTGGAAAAGTGGAAAGGCTGGATGTGGAGCTAGCGACCCCACCCCAATTCACCAGTGCTACTAAAACCTCAAAACTTGAAAGTCGTATGTTCCACCTGGAACTTAAAAGAATAAAACAGTTTTACCATAACGATACGCGTCAATGGTCCAACGGTAAACGCTTGCCAATCATGTCTCACGTGGTTCATGGATCGATCATCGCCCGACGGACTTACTCCTAGAGCTCCCTAAACCATTAATAATTCCGGTAAAGAGGGTAGGTTGAGCATGAGGTGGCTAGCAACCCTAGCTCGTAAAAAAATTAAAACCAGTGCTAGTGAAACTCTAAAGCTCTAGGCTGAAGCCCTATACTCAACAACATCCTTACAACACTGACGAGTCACAGTTGGGACGAAACCAGGCTCCCTTCTAGTCAGTGAAAAACAGTGTAACACAGGCATATATGTATATATATACAATAAACCTACCAACAATAACCGCCTTCATCCACTTTTTTGATAAAATTAAAAAGTATGATTCAAGTATCATTCTACCGCGTAGAATACATATATGTCCGAAACCAGCTAAACGTATTGTCAACTTTATTTCATGTTGATCTGTCCATGTCTCCCATTCATCCTGTGATTGCGACTGTTGTTGTGTCTGTTGCTGTTGAGACTGAGACTTTTGTTCTGCCATCACTACATCCTGTGGACAACTTGATGTCAATTTAGTTATTTGACCTGTAGGTTTCTTTTGATTCGAATCATTCTGGTCACATTTTTCACAATGACGACTAAGTGATTTTAATTGCCATTCTTGTGATTCATAAAAATTACCCAATTGGCGTTTATTTGTTTTAAGTGTAGCAAATATGCTATTAAAAGGATTACTATTATTATTATTTATATTAATATTATTAATATTTCTATTGTGATTATTAATACTGTTGTAATTGGTATTGAAGTCTGCTTGTTGAGTTGATGCAGCTAAAGGTGGTTGATTCCCTGTAAACCGATATGAATTCGCCTGTTGGATATAAAAGATAACAAGAAAAATGTGTAAAAATCAATAAAACATTATACTACTAATCAATATTTATGATATAATCTGGCTAGTAGTTGGATACTTTAGCTCAATGTGTATTAAATCTTAATAAACAAAAGGCACAATCGAACTGAACAAAATCGGGAAAATTAGCCCTGTTTAATCCTAAAAAGGATAAAAACATCGTCATCACAAAAGCTGATAAAGAAAAACTCGACAGTAGTTTTGGATAAATCTCACTATATTAGGAAAGTCACTGAACACATTGAAACGGGTCCATATAAGGAAATTTAGAAGTCTTTAGTTGAAGTAATGAATAAGATTAGGAAATCTACAGAGGATTTAATACGTAGTATGAAGATGCCACTGGGTGGGTGGGTTTAAATGGTTTAATTGAATGCCTAAAACTAATAACGCTAGTAGAATATATGGAACTATAAAAATACATAAGCCAGGTAACCCATAAGACCAACAGTAGATTTCAGAAATACCCCTACTTATGAATTATCAAAACACTTAGCTCTAATATGATGCCCCATTAGAAATCGTTCAAACTCTAGACTAACTAACTAATTCATATGAGATGAAAAATAAACTAAACGACATTCAACTAGAGAATGATGAAGTAATGGTTAGTTTTGATATAACTAGTCTTTATACTAATATACCAGTCAATATGGCCTTAGAAGCAGTTAAAAAAGAACTAAATGCAGATCCTGAACTCAATCATAGGACAAAGCTGCCAACTGAAGAAGTTATTTTAGGAATTCAGTTATTCCTCACATCTATTGTCTTTAAATCTCAGGGCAAAATACATAAACAAACAGAGAGTGTAGCATTGGGATCACCAATATCCCCTTGTTGTAGCAGACATATTTATGGACAGCTGGAAAAATATCCGAAAATATGGTGGAGATATGTGGATGACACTTCCACAGTGTTAAAAACAGAACATATCTCTAGCTTCTTGACACACATAAACTCACAAGTAGAGGGAATAAAATTCACATTTGAATCGGAAAATGAACAAGGAGAATTAGCTACGATTTTAGATTGTAAAATAAAACGAATAGAACAAGGTAAACTGCACACTAGTGTGTACAGAAAACCACCTCATTCTAATAGATACTTAGACTTTAATTCATCTCATCCGTTCGGTGTCTGTTAAGGTAGGCCTAGTGAAATGTCTAACAAACTGAGCAACAGCATTAAGTAGTACAAAAAAGCCTAAATAATGAAGTAAAACAGATAGAAGCATAAAACTTGGGTACTGTGGTAGAGTATAACTCCATTATGGATAAGATTTTATTTTGATAAATCACACAGTGTTATACAGTAATATTAACTGATGACGTTTCGAGGAAGGGAAAAAGTTGTGTGAGTGACTTGATACGATTATGAGCGGCAATAGTTTGTGCTAGAAACGTCATCAGTTAATATTACTGTATAACACTGTGTGATTTATTAAAATAAAATCTTATCTAAAATAGAGTTACACTCTACCACAGTGCTCAAGATTTATACTTACACCAGAGAGTAATGGATAGCTGTTTCGTCCTAGCTTGGGACTTTTCATCAGCACGTACCATTGAAAGGAACAGGGATAGGTTTCCTGGGAGTTACCATGAGAAAATGAAACCTGTTAGCCCCACCAAATAAAGTATTAGCACAAACACTCGCTGATAATATTGGTGGGTCTGGCGATGCTGTATATCGACGGTCAGAGGAAGTTTGAATTCTTGAGTCACTGCATAGTGGTTTGTTCAGTTCGTAACTTGAGTTCGGCCCAAGTTAGGTGCAAGTGGTTTGAGATAACTAGGCTCTGAGGTGAGTCAAATTGAGTACACCACTGATGAGCTCGGTCTCCAACAGGAGAAATCGCCGTCTGGTGTTTTATGTAGATATGATTAACTAAGTGTCATAAGATTGTTTTAAAATATTTATTTTTATCGAATCAACTGAAGAGAGTACGTGTAATAGGAATGACCCAACCCCTGTGCATCCGAACATCTGGAAAATTCTACTACCCCTACGACGAATAGGTGGGAATAAAGGAAACTATAAAACGAAAGTTTCTGAGTTGTATAGTTATAATTGGCGATATGATTATGAACAATAATGAATTGTGTTCAAAACCTTGACAACCAGTAAACAGTGATAATGTTTAACTGTGTGATATATATCCATCTAATAAACAAATTAATATTAGAATGGATATTTTCAGTGAGACTGTTAGTAGCTGTTTGTTGGTGTAAATCAGTGTTAGCTAATATTTAAAATAGTAGCTGTAATCTCTAAAGTGTTTAAGGCAGTGATCCGTATAGAACTTAAACTTCCTTTTATGATATGGAAAGTGTTTCAAGTGTTGGGTTGTAGGGGGTTTAGACTGATTTCAGGATAGACTCCATCACGCACTGATATTAGTTTGAGAACCACTGAGAAAAATGAGGAACTCGGCATCTGTTTCATTCTAATTTCAAACTTTTAAGCACTACACACCTGTAACCACATTAATAGTAGTGATTAGAAACTATGATTGTCAGGTAACGAGACAAGTCCATCGACTTCACAATTGACGTGTTGAAATCAAATTAATCATCATTCATGACTTTTGTAAATTCGTCATATATATATATAGTGTCGCCACCATCTAGTGTCATTGGTGACTATCTGACTTCACACTAGACATGGTGGGCATTCATGGTGATGACTTGTGAAAACTCCGGGAGTTTATGAACAGTGAATTAATTATCAAGAAGTGAGTTACATAGGGATATGGCTGACTTTAAATTTAGTCACAGATTTGACTGAACACATAAAATAGTGGTGATATGGATACGCGTTGGAAAGGTGCTTAAGAATTTTCAGCGAATAGGTTAATGTATCTGTGTCATCAACAGTGATCTCAAAATAAATATCCTAAAATTTTCATTTACAAAGCTCGTATATTTCGCCAACATACTATCATGGAATAGTTTCAAAAGCATTGGTAACAGCAAGGTTGCATTGCTGTATCACAGTCAATCAGAGATATAAACATGTTGTGTACTCCGAGCTGGATGAGTTTATTTGCAGATGTTTCGTTGTCTTTATAGGCAACATCATCAGTACATACTCCTAGAATTCTACACGAGTTTACCGGCTATCCATCACGGTTAACCTGAGATGGCTAATAAACTGGTAGGAAATTCTGAAACCTCACTTCATATTGAAGTATACACTGAAGAGGTTGTCTAGGAGGATAATGAAACATCCGCGATCAAACCATCTAGTTTAGAGGACCCAGCTATATCAATCAATATCATCCACCTAAGCTACATATCTCCTCCAGATTCCAAGGATGATAAAAATCATTTCGTCTGAGGTCTTCAACTGTTTAGTTTTATCCTTACTAGATTTCTGATTTATGAAAGCTATTCAGTCTTATTTGTTCACTTCAGACTAACAGTTATTGAATTCAGGGACTAGTGTGTCCCGATTTTGATTGGTACGTTATAAGACTTCACAAGTCTTACTTTCACTAACATTTTTTACTGAGATAGTCATTAGCTTAGTATCCTGGAAACAGAATTTCAGTGAAAAAATATGCACTGACTGACTGAAGCTGACATACTGAACAAGCCACAGGAAGGTGAATTAACCTCCCTCAATCAGGAAAATATGTCTTACTCAGAAGTGTTCAGAATATCTTTTAGTTACTTATATAATTAGATTTCTGTATGTAATCGTTCCAAAGTGGAAGTGTGTAGACAACTAATCAAGAACAGTAATCATAGCCAATCATTTGAAGAGGGTTACTTCCTTCACTTAACTAGCTGTAAAGCATCGTTTCGACTAAAGGCACACAGCATGGATGATGATGTCAAAACCAGAATTGGAAAGGCAACACAAACCCTCATCACTCTGAAATCAGTTTGGAGAACTTCTGAACTCAGGATTAAGAACAGAATTCGGATTTTCAACACTAATGTGAAGTCAGTCACTTCTTATATATATAGGTGAGAAAGTTGAAGCGCGCACGTCGCGAAAAGCATTTCCAACAGCTTGTTGAAGTCTTTTATCAACAGCTGTCTTCTTCGCTGGTTCCATATTGAAGTTCATATAGCTAGCCAGAAAGAATTAGCAGCTAACAAGGAACTCTAGGAATCAACCGACCAAGAACCTATTGCTCAACAGATATGTAGAAGAAAATGAAGATCGATCGGACACACTTTGAGGAGACGTCGCGTGCGAGGTCATTTGCTAGAGTGGAACCTGAATGAGAAGCTACCAGTTAGGCGTTCCAGTGTAACACCATGGAGGGAGAGATGACATCTTATGGATAATCATGGAGTCAGTTAAAGACGACTCGGTTGCATGTTTAGAAGTTGTTTTTTTTATTCCTTCATGTTCCCAGTGGAACATAGGGCGGCTTCAAGTTAGAGGCTTGAAGTCTCTGTAGCAGTGTTTATTTTTACAATATATGCCCAATCTTTCCTCTTTACTAGCTTTATTACTGGCTTAGAGAGGTTATGGGGTGCGTCAGCCGGGTATCGAGCCCATGACCATATGTGCAACGACAGAAGACAAGGGCCAAGCAACAGATCGTTTATTGAGGAAGTCAACAGATATTTATAGATTTTTATGTACATTATTATTCGTTGTTATTACCAGAGAAACAGCGTCTTCTGATTTGTTAATCTGTTATCTCTTTTTTTCCATCTCTTTGAAGGTCAGACCATATATCTGCGACTCGTATCCGCCTACGCAAAGTCTGCTGTGATTGATTTTTGATTGATTCTTTGTTCCTAGGACGTAAACACCGACGTAAATTGCTTAGTGTCTACCAATTTTGGCTAGCAGACAGCTCTCACCAAATGTGCATGGATGGCGAGCGTCCTAACCACTGTGCCACCGATGCATATGTTTAGAAGCTAAGGTTTTCAATTGGCAGGTTAGAAGCCTGATTTTAATTAGGCATATTCAAACTGGCAGATGAATTCCGATTCAAACCCATGATCTTATTTTGCTACGAGAAACATTATCCCTAAGCAACATGAATGGTTTATTAAGGTGAAAGTGACACTGTTCAGTCAAACTCAAGTGTTATTTTCGCCAATAGTTGGAATACTCAGATACGCCTTACTGATCAGTACTAATAAGCGCGAAAACTAAATAGGTTCTCAGCCTTATGTCAATTGTTCCAACCACCTAACATTAGTTGAAAAAGTGCATTGTGATGGAGATTCTCCCAGATTGGTGATATTAAACTGCAAACCGAGTGGGAGAATTCAGTGAGCAACAACATCAAGAACTGTTTACGTGCCATTCGTTACACACCAGTGAAGAGAGAGAGAGAGAGCCTGTTATGTATAACTGGCTATTAGAGGTATTTGATTCCATTTATAATCTAGACATACTATCAGTAAGTAGACTCCTATTTATTCATTTTAGAAGACTTGATTCTGATAAGAATCACTTCGAGTACTATAAGTATCAGCAAAAGAATAAGCATTCCAAAAGAATGGATATCCACGAAATTTCATCAAGAGAAATATATCCCAAGCCAACCTGTCATACCAAAAGCCCCCAAGGAAAGCATAAAGATGCTCACTGGCGACTGGCCCTATTCTGTAGGTAGGGTAGTTACCTGGGTTCCAGTGAGAAGTCATGACCAGTAGGGTGCAGCTGGTCGGGTGTGAGGACAAATACTCGCCGAAGACATCGGCTAGCGGTCGCGCTATGTCGTGAATTGGCAGAATTTAGAATTCAAGGACCATTGGATCGGATCCCAGTGGCTTAATGGTATACGAGCTGGCTCGCCTTGTAACCGAAAGGTCCTGGGTTCGACCCCTGGCGGTGGGTGCGTACTGATGAAGAGTCCCAAACTAATACGAAACAGCTGTCCAGTACTCCCAGGTTTCCCAATGGTTCTCTAACTAATGTCAGCTCATGATGAAATCCTGAAACCAATCAAATCCCTACAAACCAGCACTTGAATAACAAAGAAAATCGCCCTACCATACATAACATATAACTCAGAAATCACTACAAGACTCTTAAAACCTTTAGGAATTGACGTCGCACACAAGCCAACAAAATCAATTCACTCAGCTCTATGTCAACCAAAAGACTCAACAACGAAAGAAGATAAAACCATCATCATCTACAAAATAAATTGTAACAACTGAGAAAGACACTACATTGGCCAAAGTGGACGTCCCCTTCGTCTTGATATCCACGATCATAAGCTAGCCGTCAAAAGACATGATATCCACTCCCCCATATCACTACACACAGACAACCACGGACGTCAATTCGACTGGGACAACCAACATTCAAATATTAGACAGAGGAAACAACAAGAATGCTAGAGAATTTTTAGAAGCCTGCCTGGCATTCCAGTGAATCATCAATCAATAAACATATCGAGATAGACAAAACTTATCAACCGTTAAGAAAGAAACCTAACACACAAAGGGTCAAAGTTCAATTCAAAGAAACAATCAGTTCCAATATAAGTAACCTAGAATGTGTGAAAACACATAAAAACAACCAATCACGTCCATGGTCACCCACCAGGAGAGATGATTAAAAAACTCGTGGAGAAATCTGAAAGCTCACTTCAAATTGAAGTATGCGCTGAAGATGTCTCCTAGTAGGGTGATGAGCAATAAATTGCACTCGAAACGTCATCAGTAAACATTGCTGTATAACACTGTGAGACTTTATCAAAACAATTCCATATTAGTTTGATTATTAAATGTATCACACAGTGAAACAGTATTGTATACTGGATTCAAAATTGTATACTGGTAGGTAGGGTATATTCAAATTGTATACTGGAAAACAAAATTTATCCATAATGGAATTATACTCTACCACAGTGCACAAGTCTTATTCTTATATGAAGGGCGATGAAAGCTTTGCAAATTAACTATCCAGCTCAGAGAACACAACCACTAAAACAAAATCATCCACCTGAGCTACGAATCTTCCCTATCATATCTAGTATCACCACGGAAGATGAAGCCATTTTATATTCAAATCTGATAGATGAGATTTGTTACCTTGTCTAAACTATCCATCGCGAATCAACAATGTGTATATGACACAGTTTGGTGAATGTGTTTGACCTGTCTATTTCCATTGTGTTAATCTTTATACTTTAATGACCTGTATTTGCAATGGAACCCTATTAACCATTCATCTCGATTTTAGACTAATGGGTCTAGAGTTCGAAACCCATCTCAGCTTGAGCAACAAAGTGGTATTATCAGCCCCCTTACACAATAAGGGTCAGTGGCGGGTACATGAGAAGTTTATTCTGGATTAGTGAGTTTTAACAACTCCTCGTTAGTGTTGAGGGCTTTCTTCCAGGTATCACTTAACGTGTTTAGGTTACTGGAGTCAATTCTGTTATAAATCACTGCAAACACAGTTTGTATTCTATGTATTCATTTTTCCACTAAGCATACACAGCTAGGTTTAAATTGAACTGATAAGACAAACACCAACAGTGTGATGAATTTCATTCATGAAAGAAAGGCCTAACTATTAAGTCAAAAGTAAGTTTGTCACTTAGGATGCTCTTATAAAAATGCCTTGTCGATAAGTAGTCAAAACTCAACCCCTTCGGTATGTGCACAACCCCTGATAACTGTGCACATACACTGTTTCTTAGGACATAGAAAAAAGGATGAATTCACGCAAATTAATTGAAAAAGGCCATCAATAACAGTAGTCCATCCAATTATCTATCTGTGGAGTTGTGACAGATTGGCATAAGCAATCAACTTTGAGTCCAACTCCACGAACTTCAGTCTAAGCCATACTCGATGTAGCACACAGAAGCAGAGAAAGACAGAAACCAATCGAAAGACCTATAATCAGCAGAAATATATGCGACAGAGAATAATAACATGGAGCAAAATCAGGATTTAGTAGTGGATCTGTGTGATTGATTGTAAACAGTGAATGCGTCTGAGCCAATGAGGATCCCAGTCAGGCAGTCAACAGCACCCTGTGTCTCAAACCGGCTGTCAGAGACTTCATGAAGAGATGCCAAGTTTTGTGTTAACCATTCCTGACTCTGATCAGACACTAGAAACTAATGTGAAGTGCTTAGTCCTTTCTTTGGTGCAGACTGAAATCTATCAGTCAAGTTTGCAATGTGGCCACCATTTCACTAGGTGGCTCGCCATTACGGTGCAGTGTGAAGTGTTGATAATAGATGGTTGCAGGCTATCGGCAGGAAGCAGCCCTACCTCACCTAGGTCTCGTGCTAGTTGTAACTCGTCAGCAAGGCGTATCTGCGACCGCCTTGAAGGAACTCATGTCCCTTATGAAATTCGAAACAGCGTCAACTAGTGCTGCAGTGAGTCAGAGACGTTACCACTGAGCTATTCGGGTTCGCGATTGACCTAGGACTAGACACATCATACTAGTTACTAGTGTCCAATCAAAATATCCACCACCACCACCTACTGGAGGTCAATCACGAGTCTGAATAGCTCAGTGGTAACGTCTCTGATTCACTGCAGCGATGAGTGACGTATTTGTTGGCACAGGGTGACAGGGGTTCGAATCTCAGAAGAGATATGAGTTCCTTCAAGGCGGTTGCAGATACTTCTTCCTGATTGTTGAGGGCCAACTAGCACGAAACCTAGGTCAGGTAGGGCTTCCTGCCGATTGCCTCCAACCATCTAACATCCCTAACTCTTTTCCAACCTAATTGTATGTCAGCTAAAAGTTGTCGACGAAAAGGGCGATGGCTTGGGATACGTAGCACGTGTCTTAACCATCTCACAATTGATGTAGCTTCGCAACCTCATCGATTGACTTCCCTTTCTTGCCTAGCACTACTCTACGCTAAATTTCACCATTACTTGACCTTTTCTACCACTTAACACGGGAGATAGAACGCAAACATCTATGGTCAAAGAAAGCTGGTCTTTTCATATCTTTCACTTTCATGGCCGTACTTTACAGACATAAAGGAGAACACAGTGAATCGCTCCGCATTACACATGTCCTTTGATCGACAGCAGGATATCATGTCTACGCCAGAGATAACTTAAGTTACCAAATACCACACAAACTGCTGCATACAATTTGTATGCCTAGTACCATATTAGATAAGTTTATCTTAAATAGCACACAGTGACACAGTATTGACAAGTGGATGACGTTTCGAGCACATATTATTACCATTCGTAACCATGTCAGTTTAGTCATACAGCTTCTCAAGTTGTCTCTCTCTTTCTCCAGCTTCCTCATGTTAGTTGTTGCCACTTCCCATGTCCATGGTTATAGGCGTTACGTCATTCCAGTTGCACGTTTTTGGTGTTGAATCGACAAACAAAAATTCAGTGATTAACCGCTCTCTTTGTCTCCACCTAACTGTATTACTCTTTTTAACACTCTCACTTTGTCCAATCCATCCTATTTTGTAACTAAATGCAAGTGAATGCAATACAATGGCTGGGCTTCTTTTCTAGGTTATGTAACTTATCAGGGATCAGTCATTCTGGACGTCTAGCTAAATTTTGGTAATGTTTCAATAAACTAGTTGACCCCGAACGACTAGCTTCACTGGCCTATGTAACTGACCTCACTAACAGGCATCACACAGTATTTGGTAGATTATATTATTTTTCTTATAGCGAAAATATTCATTCAGACATCTATAAAACACAAAATAATCGAGCAAAGAATATCCTTTTTGATAATTTCCTCTTCTGACTCTACAATTATATATGCATGTTTATATACATAGAATATTCTAGATTAGTAGTCAATAATAATATTTATATTATTGTTAATGTTCTCTTGGGTTCCTAGTGGAACATAAGGCTTCAACTGCACGTCTCCACTTGCCACTTCTGTTTTCTTCCCCTGTACTTTTCACCTGCATCCATGTTGGTCCATACTCTTTCAACTCCTCTCTCTTCACACGATCTCCTCCATGTCACCCTTACACCGACGTCCCACGCGCCGCTTCCCTTCCGGGTTCCACTCGAGCAATGGCCTGACGCGCGCGCGATGTCACCCAACGGCCTCCTCAGCGAGTATTCAATCCATCCAACTCCACTTTCTCCTGCATATTTGTTGGCTGGCGATTGGTTTCTTCTTGTTTTGTCTGTTCCCATAGTTTAGTTGATTGTTGGTGATTCTTCCCGGTCCGGCCATCTGATCTTCAGTATAGATCTAGCGAAGACAGTTGTTGGTTGATAAAGGTCTGCAACAGGCTGTTGGAAATATTCTTTGTGACCCGCCCACTAAGTTTCTGATCCGTACAGAAGAACTGACTGACTTGACGTTTGTATTGAAAATCCGACGGAATTTTGTTGTTGATGCTGGCTGAGTGACTAAGATTTCCACATTGGTTTCAGGTTGATGAGTGAATGTGTTTCTCGCTGGCCTTCCCGATTCTCGCTCGATTTGACATCCTCGTCCGTTCCGACTTCCTGTAGTTGAGACAATGCTCAATGCTAGATAAGTGAGTGAATGAAGTAACCTCTTTCAAATCCCTCCTGTTGATGGTGATTTTCGCTGGATGTTGCTGTTGGTTGGCTATTTTCATAATAACAATATTGGTGTTTTTTAAATAATATCGATTTGTAAAGTAAGATCACAATGGAATTACCACAGTTCATTAAAGATGCTTAAATTATAATAATAATAATAAAGATATAGTTGCAAGTAGAATGTCAACTAAAATTAGGAAAATTCCACGAAAATTCAGGATCATTCAAACCTAGGTGGCAAAGCGGTAAGGATCATGTCTGAACTAACTTCGTTTGGACGCACAAATTAGGCTTATTAATATGGATCCCAACAGTCAGCCTCAGCAATATTTAGTAGTCGAACTCTTAAGGCGAAATTGATATCTTACTTTACAAATCGATATTATTTAAAAAAAAACACTAATATTGTTATTGACTACTAATCTAGAATATTCTATATATATAAACATGCATATATATAAATGTAGAGCCGGAAGAGGAATATATCGAAAAGGATATTCTTTGCTCAATTATTTTGTGTTATATTTTTCTTAATTGGATCTATCGGGTCACTGTACGGATCATCATTGAACAAATCTTGGAATGGCAGTCACCTCTCTATCTCAACTTCATCGACTTTGAAAAGACCTTCGATGGTGCAGCGTCGATCGAGAGGTCGTTTGGCAACTACTTTGCTACTACGGGGTGCCACGGACAATTATACATCTCATCCAACAGTTTTACGACAATGCTGCATGCCAAGTAATCCACAATGGGAAACTTGCGGAATCCTTCGAAATGAGGACGGGAGTGAAGCAAGACAGTCTATTATCGCTAATGATTTTCCAGGTTGCAGTAGATTGAATAATGTAACAGACAACGGCCAATGAGGAAACAGGCATAAAATGGACTCACACAAAAATCTTGGAGGATCTGGACTTCGCCGATGATATATGTCTGATTTCCCACAAACTGGAAGATATGCAAGTGAAAAGCAATAAGCTGGCGGAAGAAGCATCAAAGATAGCAAGGACTGCAGGTGAACATAGAGAAAACAGAGGTGATGAAGATTCCTGGTCAACAGCAACAAACAACAATCAGCCAGCATAAATGGGAGGAACCTGAAAGAAACAACCTTCTTTACCTAACCCCCTGCGAAGCATCGTTTCAACTACAGGAGGAACTGACGAGGATATCAAAGCAAGAATAGGAAAAGCAAGACAGGCTTTCATTACCCACGTCAAGTCCGTGTGGAGGTCAACAGCACTCAGCATCAAAAATAAGATCCGGATTATCAACTCCAATGTGAAGTCAGTCAGTGCTGCTATATGGTTCAGAGACTTGGCCAGCGCGTCATGAAGAACATCTCAAACAAACTACAGACCTTCATTAACAGCTGTCTTCGCTCATTACTGAAGATCAGATTGCTGGCCAGAAAAGATCACCAACAGGGATCTCTGGGAGGGAACTAACCAACCAGGAACCTATTGGAGATGGATTGGTGGCCATACTCTGAGGAAACCATCAAGTCACATCACTAGACAAACCATCGATCGAGTGGAACCCGAAAGGGAAGCGATGAGTTGGTCGTCATTGCAAGGGTAACATGGAGGAGGTCATGTGAAAGAAGAGAAGATGAAAGCATGTGCGCCGACTTGGAACGGAGTGAAAAAGTTGGCAGAAAACCGAACGCAATGGAGATTTGGGCGGCTGAAGCCGTATGTTCCTCTAGGATATAATAATAATAAGTCGACAAAGCTTATCTCTGAGAGAGTTAGTTAGTTGGTTGGTTAGTTTAAATACCAACCTAATGCCAGCCTCATTGAGAATCGCAATGAACTTATTCAGAAATGTATGTGAAGAGAAGAGATTAATGATGAAAATGACAAAAAAATGATAGAGAATTCAAAGCCTCTACGTGTAGTAGTAGTAGTAGTACTGCATAAAGAAAGAACATACATCAGAGGCTGGAATTAACTAGGGTGGCGCATTGAAACCAATCGATTTCTACAATTACAGGATAGCTAATATAGTCTGATTGATCTATGAGACGTCTATTCTTCGGGCAATAGAGTTATACCAAATTCAATCATATCCTCATAGGTGCACACAACACGCGACAACATCAACATTAAGACTACATCAAAACATTAACGAGAGAGAACTGAACAGTAACCAACTTGAATGAACAAGGGTAACAAGTAATAAAACAACAAGTGAAATAGAGAAATATAATATATGCATATATATTTTATTGTTTATTGATCTTTTAGATTATTGATTTTCCAAGTGAATAATCTTCAATTATTATCTTGTAATAAACAAAATTATGTACAATGTTAGTATGCAAATAACAAGAAGTACAGTAAACTCATAGAGAAAGAAAATAGATGCCACTCCCAGTTGCAAAATTAAAAGACGTACAGATACACACACACACACACAGGCACTCAGACACGACACGACACAACGCACACCGAGGTTGAATTGAATACAGGTAAAAAAAAACTGACACGATAGCTTATAATCTCTTTACACTCGTGTTCAGCGCTACTTTTCTAATAAATATTTACAATACAATGCAGCATGCTGCATATTTATATCTAGTATAAAAGGGATAGTTAATATCTCATGAAAACCTTCTTGCACAGTCGGCTCCTGATATTTCGATCTGTAAAGACGGGATCGGAACGTCAGATAGAGGCATTGGATGGTCGAGGGGCAGGAAGGAAAAGAGAGAGAGAGAAGACAAAATAAAGGTTACAGCACAAGCATAGACAAAGTAGACATAGAATTAAACAAAATTATCATTTTGTTATTTCGAATTAACTTGACAAGATCACACAGCGTTGTACAAGTAATATTCACTGATGAGCACGTTTCCAGCACAATTTATTACTGCAGCTTGTAATCATATCAAGGGACTACTCACACAACTTTCTTGTTTCATTTATATACATGAGTAAAAATTGATGTTTAGACATTTGAATAAAATCAATATAATAAGATAAAGGACAAACCAAACTATAAAAAATTAATCTGATGCTTGCTAGTGACTTGCTACAGAATGGAGTTTCCTGGAGTTGTAGTAAGAAGTCATGACCAGTGAGGTCCATGTGAGGATGGATGTCCCGCCGACGATATTGGTTGGTGGTCGCGCTAAATCACGAGTCGGTAGAAGTTAGAATTCATGCACTGGCCGTCGAATGGGGTTCCAGTGGCTGAATGGTATACAAGCCTTGTAACCGGAAGATCCTGGCAGTGGGTGTGTACTACCGATGATTCCCAAAATAGGATGAAATAGCTGTCCAGTGCTTCAGCTCTGGTTTTCAATGGTTCTCTAACTGATATCAATCTGTGCTCAACTCGTAAAATAATAATGTTATCAATGAAATACAAGAATATGGGTGGCATTCAAACCTACAATCTAACTCAGGCATGACAAGCTCTGTAGGCTAGAGGACGCTGTACGTTAAACCCAATTAAAGTGCTACTATACGGATCAGAGACTTGGCCAGCGCGTCATAAGAGCATCTCAAACAAACTACAAACCTTCATCAACAGCCAGTTTTCGTCGCTCAATACCACTCTAGATCAGATGGTTGGCCAGAAAAGATCACCAACAGGGATCTCTGGCAATGAGCGAACCAACCAGCAGGAACCGATTGTCAAACAAATAGGCAGGAAGAAATGGAGATGGATTGGCTGGCCATACTCTGAGGAAACCATCGAGTGACTTCACTAGACAAGCCGTTTCTCGAGTGGAACCCGAAAGGGAAGCGGCGATTTGGCCGTCAGTGCAAGGGTAACTTGGAGATCATGTGAAAGAAGAGGAGATGAAAGCATGTGGGCAGACTTAGAGCCAGGTGAAAACTCTAGCAGAAAACCGAAGGCAATGGAGACGCGCAGCTGAAGCCCTATATTTCTTGTTTTCCCGATCAAACAAAATAATGTAATTTTCAAAGTACCTTGCAATGACTGTGATTGATTGAGGTCAACTACATGGGTCAAACTAGTAGATCGGGAGTATTGAGATTATCATAACATAGAAATTTAGTGACTACGGTTAGAATGATTGATCCTCACGAAGACAGATGAGTAATTTCGAAAACAAGACTCAGGAATCGTAGTGCATGCAGCATTAACACACAACCACACAAAAGCGTGGGAGGGACAGAGTCAAAATTCTATAAAGTAATATAGGTAGGTGGAGAGCGAGAGAGATTGATTACTGAATCCAGCCTGGTTCATCCAATCTATACCCAACATATGCAATAGAAGTAACTCAGCACAACTACTAGAGAGATGGAAGATATGATTACCACCAGTCGAATCAGAGGACAATAAATAATCTCAAAATGTATTCAATTCACATTGTAACATTCTAACAAGTTATTTACTTATTCTACCATAAAAACATGTTATTTCCCATCTCATTATATTTGATTGACAACACTTATTGTTTCCAAACGTACTTCATCTTATTATATTGATTTTAATCAAATGTCTAAACATCAATTTTTACTCATGTATATAAATGAAGCCAGAAAGTTGTGTGAGTAGTGACTTGATATGATTATGCGCAGTAATAAATTGTGCTCGAAAGGTGGTCATCAGTAAATATCACTGTTTAACACCGTGTGATTTTATCAAAATAAAGTTTTATCCATAATGGAGTTATACTCTACCACGGTGCCCAAGTTTTCTTTACATATATCAATAACTTGACAAGAAGTCATGAGAAACACGAGTATGTATGTATGTATGTATTCAGCACGGTTCGATTCTTTGAGTTGAGTCTATATCCCTGTTAAAACCGCTGGTCACTTCCACCGGCAATAATCGAAACGATTATTGAGTGTTTAAATCACTTCGATTCGGCTAGCAAGCATAATGTGATAGTGATCTGAATAGTACTCAGACATTTACATCAATCGATAGTTTGTATTTATATATCATCGTGTTATTTTGCTTGATTTCTTGACTGGCATTTCACAGTATTAAGCGATCTATGCGAAGGAAAGTATGGTGAATTTTCAACCCCCGAACTATGAGTCAGTCTGTAAAGCCCAGAGTGATGACTTTGTGCACTTTTTAGTCGAATGACAAAAAAAATGAAACATTTCGAATATTTATTTGTTTTAATCGACATCTATGTAAAACAACAACACGACTTTTCGTTACTTTGAAATATAGACTCACTTAGTATCAGATAGTTGGAGGCAATCGGCTACAGGAAGCCTTGGACACCACCTAGGTTTCGTACTAGTTGGGACTCAACAGTCAGCAAGGCGTATCTGCAATCGCCTTGAAGGAACTCATGTCCCTTATTCTGGGATTCGAACCTGCGTCAACCAGCGCTTCAGTGAGTCAGAAACGTTATCACTGAGCCGTTCAGGCTCTTAATTAACCTCCTGTAGGACTGTATTGGATTTTCTTGATTGGACACTAGTCAGTAACTAGTGTAACGTGTCTAGTCCTATCCCGGTATAGACTGCATTCTATCAATCAGGTTTGCAATGTGGCCCTGTTATGTACTGATCGAGTAATTAATAGTCCTGACGCAAGAAGGCCGAAATCAGAAAACTACCAGGTTCACGATGATACTTGTATATTATTTAAACAAGGAAAAAATCAATGTCACACAAGTGTATGAGCGAATGTTCAAAAATGAACGAATCAATAGACGGTCTTAACTTGATTGGTTGTAATGTCATGTGACAACAAGGTCAGACATGTTTGTTTAGTTAGTGGACAGACAAAAACATATTGTCAATTATAATGGAATATCGATCCATATATACATAGCAAAATATAACAGACTGTCAAAAACCAACACACACATATTATGTGGATACATATCAGGCCCCCATGCCACTAGGCGACTCGCCATTACGGTACACTGTAAATTGTTGGTTTTTGGATGGTCGGAGGCAATCAACAGGAAGCCACCTAGTGGCATGATGTCCACGTTGCACTAGTTATTGACTAATGTCCAATCAAAAATATAAACTCAATTAGTTGTTGCCGAGTCTTCTTACTCTACGCAACTGCTTGTGTGTGTGTCAATACTAATTCCTTGCTGTTGTGCTTACTTTGGAATTAATGAAAACAAAACACGTAGAACAGCGAAGAGTCTCTCTTTTTCGGCGAATTCATTTTCTTAGCTGTGCAATCGCAAATATATTATCCCTAGTTTCATTGACATCTAATTTTCTTGACTTTTATTACCAATCTTCACCTGTTTAGTTAAAATAACCTTAACCAATTGTAATTTTGTTTGACCAACTTAATGTACACATACATACAAAATAACACATATATATTTGAGATTGTACAGCTAAGAAAATGAATTCGCCGAAAAGAGACTCTTCGCTGATTTACGGGTTTTGTTTTCATTATTGCTTTGGAATTTGCAGGAATCATCACATCGTCATCAGAAGTGTATTCACAATCGCCCGCCCCCCCATCTGGCAACGTCGCAGTCGAGTAAAATAACATCGTAGCCTACACATTTGTCGTATGGCTAGTTAAGTTAAATTGCAGAAGTTGAGACTTTAACCTACTCGTAAGTAAATGTAAATTTATATACAGTATTTACCATAAAAATTGTAATGTACTATTTGAATATCGTTTCAATATCAAAAAGAAACCACAACAGTAGTCGTTTTGAAGTCAATGTCATTGGTGTGGTAAAACTTTGGGACAAAAGTCTTCTGGTTAAGTAGGTGGCCGAAGCCTATTGTTTGTAGACTTCATATAAGCAGTCAGACCTTTCTTTAGGAGGATGGAAGTAATAGCTAGTGAAAGCTCCTACATCTTTCCCAACCTTAAGACTTCTTTCTTTTACATTCCCTGAGTTTTGAGTGGAGTTTTCAAATGTCGCTGCTAGGGGCGGGTGTTGCTTTCACTGGATGCAGTTACTAGCCTTACACACATCCAACTTTTCCTTTTTTTCCTCGTCCTGCTGGCACTAAAGGAGTCTGTCGACCGAGAATCAGACCCAGACCTTCTCTATGTGGTTAGACAGCATTCTAATACTGAGTCATTACACTTCAGCTAACGCTAGCTACGATTCAAAGAAGACAGTGTAACACGGGTGGTCATCGCCACTTTAGTCAATAGAGCCTCTTTTCTACTTGAACTCATCCTACGCCAAACTGTACTATTACTTACTATATCGAAGACTAAACACTTTGGATAAGTACTACATCTGCTGATAGATATGCTAACCAAGTATATTTTAGAAAAAAAAGAAACTACTAAGCATTACCTTTCGGTAAGTAGTGCTAACCAACCATGTCAAGCCTTCTCTCTACTCAGTCTGGATTAATCAATTATTATCATTTCGTTACTTTACATTCCCAGTGGAACATATTGGACTTCAAGCTTCAGATTTGAAGTTACAGTGTCTGTGGTGTTTCTCTTTTTGCAGGATGAAGTTGTTAGCCACACGTTCAACCGCCTTCCTTCTTCATCACGCTTACTACGCGGTTATACTGATTTATGGGGGTTTGTTAACCAAGGATCGAATCCCGGACCATGTGAGGGGTGGTTGCCTTTTATTTTCTACCACTGAACACCACCACTGAAGCAGTCTAGTTCGATTAGGAGTGAGAAAAAAGAAGCAGAATACACCGGAAGGTAAACAAAGTAGCAGCATTTCAACTATGCAGTGTCACAGAGAATACTGATTCACATGAAAGCAACTCCTGAAGAGAAGTCGGAGAACTATATATATATATATATATATATATATATATTGATTACAGCTTGATTCCTCACTGTATTTTTAATAAAAGTATGGTATTTTCAGCATGGATATCGGTAGCCCAAATTTCTCAGGCCGACCATAGATATCAGGTGTGCGTCGGCAGGGGATCGAACCTTGGACCATGTGCATGGTCGGCGAGAGTCCTAACCACTGTGTCACCGACGCACAATAAAAAAAATAATACCGAAGAACAATATAGTTTTATTTGAAATCCTAAGTCACAAGGAGTGGATGCATCTGCACCAGCTATTGAGAACGATCATTTTGAGCCATATCACCAACTGTTTCCAGCCTTCATTGGTTTTTACCGTCTCGAGGACCCCAACTAGTCAGGAAGTCTACACCTTCCTACTTGGCTGGCTTAAACTAACTGTTATGGGTTTCATTGACTAGTGAAGCCATGTTTTGGTTTGACCGCTGCTAGCTCTTTTCCAGCCTAACAATATGTCAGCTGACATTGCCCATTGTAGAGGAAGGCGATGACTAGGCATACGTAACACATGTCCTAACCATCTCAAACGGTGTACCTTCACAGCCTCGTCGACTGATTTCCCTCTCTTCACCTAGTACTCGACGCCTAACCTCAATATTGCTCACCTTATTGTACCACTTCACACGGGAGATAGAACACAGGCACCTATGATCAAAAACAGCTAATCTTTTCATGTCTTCCACTCTCAATGGCCAGGTCTCACCAGCAACCATAAAGGAGGACGGAGCGAACTGCTGAACAGTACACCCACCCTTTGGTCGATAGCCAGCCAGATATCACGTCTACTAAGCCAGAGACGGCGTAAACTGGCATATGCGAAACTAGCCCTCTGTATCCGTGTTGAGATTTCGTCAGAGATCAACTCGTCGGCTCTGGCTGATGGTACTTCCTAAATAAGTGAAGCGGTCAATATATATATATATATATATATATAGGAAAAAAAGTATGACAAACTTACTTCATCATACTGAATACCATACTGCTGATTGGTTTATGGGATGGATTTGTCAGTGCACGAAACTGCAGAGAGAATAACAATCGGAAAAGTTACAACAACAACAACAACAACAAATAAACAAGTAAACATGATTGAGAATGATCACAACAATACATGTGAAATATATAATCACAACTGAAGACGTTATGAAGATTTGAAAAAAAGGTTTTTAGAATAAAGAACTGTGTTGTCAAACTATTCATTAATGTGAACTAAATACCGTATGCAGGATAGAGTTCATGTGTCATCCGACCCCTAAGTGAGAATCTGACAGTCCTAAGCGGTTGAGCTAAATATACATCGCGAATTGGATATTGTACTCTATCCCAGTGATTGAATGGTCTACGAGTTCGCCTTGTACTCGAGGGATGCTGAGTTCGAACCCTAGTAGCGTGGGTGCGTACAGATGAGGAGTCCCAAACTATTAGCTTTATAACTATTTCCTTTGGTTCCAAGTGGAACATAGCGCTTCAACAACACATCTCCACTTTCTTCTATTCTCTGATGTTCTCTTCAATTGGGTGTGCACGATTGACCACAATCACACATCTCCTCCTCTCCACACCATGTCCTCCATGTCAGTGTCACACACCGACGACCCACTCGTCGCTTCCTATTGGGATTCCACTCGACCGATGGCCTGGAACGCGATGTCATTCGACGGCCTACAAACTAGGCTGACGAAACAGCTCTGACCAGTACTCAGAAGTTTCCCAATGGTTCGCTAACTAATGTCAGCGCTTGATCAACTCTTGTTTTCTAACTTATTAATAGTTGAATATAATAGCATATTCGACCAGTCAATGTTAGTGGTCAACAACCGCTCACATTTCTATACGGTTCAGGCGCATCTTGATAGATGAAGAAAACGTAATTTGTCTGTATCGTGAGTGTTATGTATTTGCGCAACACGTTTCGAACAATCTGATCACACACACGGACTTGTCATAGGAGTACATATATGTGAAATTAATAAATAGTGAAGAGGTGAGAAAATAGACTACTTAGGTCAAGTTGAAAGGACATATTGAAGGGCGAAATAACAATGAAGACCACTAAACCAAATAGCACAGGTAATAATACATCTACCATGGCTAGTAATAAAACAAAGGTTACCAAAGAAAGTAGGTTTAGTGTGATGACGAATTGTTGCTTTGATCGCATAGAGGTGGTTTAAACTTTCTAATTGCCAGCTATGGCTTCTACAAACTTTAGGATACGCCCCAAACACGTTTAAAATTTTTTGATTGCAGCTTGATTCCACACCGTATTTTTGGTACAAGTATGGAATTTTCAGCATGGATATCGGTAGCCCAAAATTCGCAGCCGACCATAGATATCAAGTGTGCGTCGGCGTGGGCTCGAACCCCGGACCATGCGCATGGTCGGCGAGAGTCCTAACCACTGTGCCACCGACGCAGTAGATGAGCTAAGTCTCCAGTTCTCACCTTTAATGGGTTCTAAAGATTCTATTTGCTTCTGAAGCCATTTAGGAATATGTTCTGAAGCCCTTACTTGTAGAGATCGATGAGTCCTCC
Source organism: Trichobilharzia regenti (assembly GCA_944472135.2). Classification (NCBI taxonomy): domain Eukaryota; kingdom Metazoa; phylum Platyhelminthes; class Trematoda; order Strigeidida; family Schistosomatidae; genus Trichobilharzia; species Trichobilharzia regenti. The sequence continues at coordinate 4,530,532 of OX235267.1, read as the reverse complement.
CTTCTATGTATGTGTGTCCACACGTACATTCAAATTGGTAAATACGGTAGGATGTGACATCATTTTTCGCATGTTGAAAGGGCTTAACTAGATATATTCGCTTCACATTCTCTATTATTATGATATTAGCTGCATAAAAAGCCTTTTTAACAGAAGCGTTCAGTCTTTGTCTAGTTATCAAGCTGCTTTGATGCCTCATATAGGGTAGCTTGATGTACACGTCTTTCTTAGGGGCGAGTTGGAGAGTGGGTCTTGGTGTTCTGACTACTTTATATCTCCTCATGAACTTGTCTGGATAACTGTTATCAACCAGAGTTTATGTCAACTTTGTTTCTTCTTCATCAAGCATGTCTTCAGTGCATATTCGTTGGATTCTACTGAAGAGGCACCTCGCTCACCAAGGCTCTTTTGTACCGAAAAGGGCAGAAACTGTGGTAATTAAGATACTGTCCTGTGTAGGTAGGTTTTCTATAAATAGATCTTTTTTTATTGGCCCATCAAGCCGTCGACTAAGCAATATGTCTAGGAAAGATAAACAATTATCTTCCTCTTCTATGGACAGATGTAAGTGATACGCTATTCTGAACTTCATTCATTCGATTTAAAATTGAGGTGGCAGATCAAGGCTTATCACTGATGACTACGATATCATCTACATACGTTCTATAAAGTGGTACATTTTCGATTAAATCGTCTGATAAATTCTCAATGTACGAAACATAAATATTTGCTAAGAGGGGCCCCAACGGACTTCCCATATATACACGTTCCTATGACAAGTCCGTGTGTGTGTGTGTGATCAGATTGTTCAAAATGTGTTGCGCAAATACGCATTACACGCACGATTCCGACAAATTACATCTTCTTATGGCTTTATCTAAATTCATAAAGGGAACTAATTGTTTTAGATGAAGAAGAGTCAAATCTGTGACTCAATGGTAGAAAGTTGAGTTCCTAAAAATAATCAGCCGTAGATCCATAGTAGCGTGTCCACAATTAATTGGGATCGATGGAATTATCTTTTATTTTGTAACTTCATATTACTTTGAAGAATCCACACCGGGAAACTTACGGAATCCTTCAAAATGAGGACAGGAATAAGGCAAGGCTGGCTGCCTAGTGTCTCCAATGATTTTTCTGATTGCAGTGGATTGGATAATGTGACAGACAGCGGCGGGCAATGAGGAGACAGGCATAAAATGGACTCACACAAAAACATCTTGGAGGATCTGGACTTCGCCGATGATGACATACGTCTGATTTCCCACAAACTGGAAAATATGCAAGTGATGAAAAGCAACAAGCTGGCACAAGAAGCATCAAAGATAGGACTTCAAGTGAACATATAGAAGACAGAGATGACGAAGATTCCTGGCCAACAGCAACAGCAACAACAACAGACAACAATCAGCCACCATAAATGGGAAGAACCTGAAAGAAACAACCTCCTTTACCTACCCACCTGGGAAGCATCGTTTCAACTACAGGAGGAACTGACGAGGATATCAAAGCAAGAATCGGAAAAGTAAGACAAGCTTTCACTACTCTTAAGTCTGTGTGGAGGTTAACAGCACTCAGCATCAAAAATAAGATCCGGATTTTCAACTCCATTGTGAAATCAGTGCTACTATACGGATCAGAGACTTGGCCAGCGCGTCATAAAGAGCATCTCAAACAAACTACAGACCTTCATTAACGGTTGTCTTCGCTCAATACCCAAGATCAGATGGTTGGCCAGAAAAGATCAGCAATAGGGATTTCTGGGAACGAGCCAGCCAGTAGGAACCAGTTGTACAGCAAATATGCAGGAAGAAACGGAGCTGGATTGGCCATATTCTGAGAAAACAAACCATCAAGTGACATCACACGCCAGGCTATCGCTCGAGTGGAACCTGACAGGGAAGCGGCGAGTTGGTCGTCAGTGCAAGGATAACTTGGAGGAGGTCATGTGAAGAAGAGATGAAAGCATGTGGGCAGACTTGGAGCGGGGTGAAAAAGTTAGCAGAAAACAGAAGGCAATGGAGACTTGGGCGGCTGAAGCCCCATGTTCCTCTAGGAATTAAAGGAAATAATAATAATTACTTTGAAGTAGTATTAGGTGAGAACAGTAGCCTTACAATATTATTATTGTATCACCGTATCAATAATAGGCCTATTCTAGGTGCTTTCTTCGTTATTGTATTTTATGAATGTAGAGAAGTAATAGCCGAGTTATCTATTCATGTATGTGGCGTACAGCTGAAATACCCAACCCCCTCCTCACGGAATCGATACCAAATTAGAACGAATAGAATTTAAAATCACATCCGTTGTACAAGAAGTGGAACTCTTGGCTCAACAAGTAATGCTTTCACGTTTGAAGCGATGGTTGTTATATCCCAATGTCAAAGTAGTCCGTCCTAACCAGGGAGGAATTATGTACATCTTGAATTCTACTGTAAGTAACCAATTAACTTCCAGGAAATTCGTAACACCTAAGGTCTGGAAACTTATAATAACAACAAGTAATTCAGCTTTTCTCATTTAAACTTCATGAATAAGTAATAAGTCGACAAAAAAATAGACTTACTTTTTCATTATGTTGAGCATGTTCATACGATGTTTCCAGGAGAAAACAACGCACTGGAATATCCCATATTTTAGCTATCTTAATATAACGTGATCTTGATTCAACATCCATATTTGTATTATCGACTACAACAGATAATTTCTTTGCTATAGCCTGTTCAGTAGCATGAGCACACTTTTGCCATGTTCCAAGGGCATCCTTTATAAAAAAAGAAATAACAGGAAAGACAAAAACAAAACAAAAGTAAGGCCAAAAAAAAGACTTCCCGAAACTGAACAATAAGCATTAGTGGTAGAGGTTTTGGGTGAGATTAATGCTCGACACATTGCCAAACGCTGGCTAGTTTACTAGTGAATACAAAAACCCGAAAAAAGAAAGAGGGTTGGGCAAGAGGACAGCAATTAACCCTAGTAAAAACAAAACCGCTACTGAAACTCGATTCGGAACACAAGAAATAAAAATGTAGGTTTTTTTTCTATAGTTTGGTTTGTAAGGGTTAGTTGTGTTTTTACGAGTTGATCACGATTGATATGAGTTAGAAAAGCATTGAAAACCAGAACTGAAGTACTGGACAGCTGTTTCGTCCTAGTTTGGAAATCATCGGCAGCACGCACCCACTGCCGGGGTTTGAACCCAGGATCTAGGACCTTGTAACCGGATGGTCCTCGGTTCGAACCCTGGCAGTAGGTGTGTACTGCCGATGATTTCCAAACTAGGATGAAACAGCTGTCCAGTACTTCAGCTCTGGTTTTCAATACTTCTCTAACTCATATCAATCCATGATCAACTCGTAAAAAATGTAAGTGTTTGGTGTTGAAGACTATTCAAACCACTTTAAGACGTAGAAAAGTGATGACTAGGGGAAAAGACAATATCATGAGGCGGATGATCACAATCAGGATGGCTAGGGATGAAGAGACAACATGAGTAGAATTAGTCGTCTGGAGATTAACTAATAAAAGCAAAAGAGACTGAGGCACTGACTTCATTCCAAGTTTAATTTCTCATCAATTACATTAAAGTTAGTTACAAAAGCTAAGCCTGCTCAAGTAATTTGAACAAGTAGAGATTTTATTACTTTGAGGTTAGATATCATCATGATCCAGTATCGGTTAGACAACCATTGAAAGCCAGAGAGTACTAGATAGCTGTTTCGTCCTAGTTTCGCACATTGAAAGTAACATGGATAGGTTTCCTGGGAGTTACCATGAGAAAATGAAACCTGTGTACTAGTACAAACACTTGTTGGTAACAATAGTGGGGCTGGTGATGCTATATATTGCCGGTCAGAGGAAGTTTAAATTCTTGGGTCACTGCATAGTGACTTGCTCAATACGCAACTTGAGTTTGACCCAAGTTGGGTACAAGTGGTTTGAGCCAATCAGGCTCTGAGCTGAGTCAAATCGATTACACCGCTGATGAGCTCGGCCCCCAAATGACCGAGACCAGCGTCTGGTGTTTAGATAACTTCGATCGGCCCAGCAAACATTACTGGTTGATGTGAGTGGTATACAGCTACTCACCTCAACTAATAAGTAGTACGTAGTTCTATGCAAATATGCTCAACTAAGCGTTATAAGATTGTTTTACAAGATTCACAGTCTATTTAAAAAATCAAAAGAAGATCTTTTTACCTAATGTTTCACTGTATAAATTCCAGCTTCCTCAGACTTTTTTCATAAAATAAAAACGCTAGGAACATTTTTCAGGATAGGCGTAAACAACTATTGTCTGGAGATTCGTGTAATCAATGAGGTAAATAAATTTGATATTACATTTTGCAAGTATTTCTTTTTAAAACCTCGGAATTTACTCTTGTTGTATTCACAAAAAGTAGTTGCAGTGAAATAATATTCTCAGTTAATTGGCAACTGACCAACTGACTGACTGTTTGGTTTCAACATAGAACTTTGCACTGATGTGCAGAAGTTCGAGTCGCCACACTTCACTCAGCACACAAAGCAAGAGAAGAAAGTAAAGAAATGCATAATAGAGGCAGTAAACAGAGGCGTGAGCCAAAGGAATAGTAATAACGAAGATATGATTAAAAAAGAATGGTATTATCGAAAGACATTTAAGTTTTATTGGATAAGTTACAAGGAGTGGATGCACCTGCGCCAGCCATTGAAAACGATGACTTTGAGCCATATCACCAATAGTCTCCAGCCTTCATTGGTTTTTACCGTTCCAAGGACCCCAACCAGTCAGGAAGTCTACACCTTCCTACGTCACCGGCTTAAACTAACTGTTGTGGAATTCACTGATGGACTGATGAAGCCATGTTTTGGTTTGACCACCAGTGCTCTTTTCTTACTTCATCCTATGTCAGCTAATATTGATGATAGTAGGCGTATGTGTTACTGACATATTTATAAGTAGTATGTTTTGCACTTGAAGACAGAACTTCAAATAAATATAGAGAAGACAGAAGTGATGAAGATAACCAAGCAACCAGCAACAACAACAACAACAACAACAACAGGCATCATTCACTATCAACAGGAAACATTTGAAGGAAGTCGGTTGTTTCACTTATGTAGGGTAGCGTCGTTTAAACTACAGGCAATCGGCACGGATAAAGACGTCAAAGACAGTATCGGAAAGGCAAGACAGATCTTCATAAATAACTCTGAAATCAGTGTCAAAAAATCTACTGCGATAGTCATAAACAACAAGATTCGAATTTTCAACACTAATATCAAATCATTAAGTCCTTCTATATGGTTTAGGGACTCGACGTCTCACGAAAAACATTTCCAACAGGCCGCTATAGACTTTTATCAGCAGTTCCCTTCTCTCTCTCTCTGTATTGAAGATAAGATATCCAGAAACTTTGAGAGTGAACCAACCAATAATTGATTGCTCAACAAATTATACCCAACGAAATGTATTGGACACACGCTAAGGAGACCATTGAGTGACATCGCGAGCTAGGCATAACCTCAAGTGGAACCCGAGTGGGAAGAGAGGAAATCGGCGCTTCTGAGGGTCACACAGTTTATGATTAATCGTGGAGCCAGCTAAAGAAGACTGGAGAATGGAGATGCCTAATAATAATAGCAATATTTCGAAGTATCTTCTGAAAGAATTTCAAATAGTAAGGAGACAAATTGAGGTGCAAAGAAGTGAAAAAGTTCCCTCTCCGCTTGTGAAACAATAAAGAAGGTATGAATTGGAGTTATAAGAAGCAAATAAAAACAACAAACCTGATACTTCTGTTCCTCTTTTACAAGAAATGTACATAGGATATGAGAGAAACAACACACTTGGATAACAAAGGAGAGATGTGTGTGGAGGGAATATGAGGGAAGAAGAAACTATGAAAGTAATAAAAAAACAACAACCGTGTTCAGTTTTCAAGTATTGATTGGTTTTGTAGGGCAATTGTGTTCGATTGCATGGAGGATTTCATCACCCGACGGGGTGCGTACTGATAAAGAGTCCCAAACCAGGATGAAACACTTGTCCAGTACTCCCAGGTTTTCCAGTGGTTCTCTAAATGATGTCAGCTCATGATAGGGATAGGCAGTGAAGTGATAGAACATGTTGACCACTTCACCTATTTTGGGAAGTTGTATCAGCACCAACGGACTGATTGGCGACGAAATCTCAACACGGATCCAAAGAGCTCGAGCTGCTTTCGCTGACTTACACCATCTCTGGCAGAGGCGTCACATCCGGCTATCAACCAAGGGACGTGTGTACTGCTTAACAGTTCTCTGCGTCCTTCTCTATGGCTCTGAAACATGGCCAATACGAGTTGAAGACATGAAAAGGTTGACTGTTTTTGATCATAGATGTCTACAATCTCTTTCTCACGTTAGGTGGTTTCACAAGGTAAGTAATGTTAACGTTAGGCGTAGAGTGTTGAACAGGCAAAGAGGGAAAATCAATCGACGACGCTATAAAGTTACATAGATTGAGATGGCTAGGTCACGTGGTGCGCATGCCTAACCATCGCCTCCCCCGACGACGGGCATTACTAGCTGATATAGGTGCAGGTTGGAAAAGGGTAAGTGGTGGCCAAACAAAAACATGGCCTCATCAATCCATGAAGTCCTTGACAGTTAAACTGAGTCGATCAGGTAGGGAGATGAAGACTCCCGGGTTGGGGGCAACGCCTCGGGACTCTAGGAATCAATGGCTGGAGACAATAGGGGACATGGCTCAAAATCGTTGTCAATGGCCAGCGCAGATGTATTCAGTCTCTGTAGTCTTTCATATTTCTTTCTACCATTACTCATTCTGTTTCACTCTTATACTTGTGAAACCTTATTAATTCTCCCCGGCCGATAACTGCTACCTTGTCGTGGTGGTCGGGCTTGAATACCGTAATGACCCAACAAGCTGAACTGACTGGGACTCTTTCTCTACAGGTCCTACCATGTCAGGGAGGTTTACTGGATAGCGGTTAAACTAAAAGCAGTTACCATGGGGTACATGGGCTCCAGTTTCCAAACGGATCGAATGGCGTATGAACCCATATGGGTCACCGGCAACCATGGGAATCCAGCTCCTGACGCTGCTCCGCTGGCTTGCGGATTAGACTCCAAGTCAAAGGCTCGGGGGGTGGTCCCTTAATAAAACCACCTGCTTCGGTCTGGGCGCCCGGGCAGTATCTCAGCCCGCACACAATGAATGAATGAATTAAAGCAACGAACTCTCACTGAAACTCAACGCGCGCTAGTAAAAATGATTTCAAGCAATAATGATCCCCCTTAAGCAACTCATTTCCTTCCTACCTTACTTTTATTTTTATACATAGTTTCCTGTATTTTACCTTTGCTAACCTTGGCTTTTTAACCTTCGACAGTCTTTCGCCTTAGTTGAGATTCCCAGCCTATCCGTGTCGTTTCGAGATGTTAGTGGGTAGTCCTCAAAATGGTTGTTCCCAATGTGACATCTAACACAGATATCCTGAAACCGCGTTCAAGCGGCTTCATGTGCAAGGTGCCATGCAAAAGGCGAGTGTAGCCGCTTGCGGCTTGAAAGAATGCTCCGCTAACAACCACTGGGTTTCTGCGAGTTCCTTGCAACTCCTGGATGAACACCGGTCCATTCCGGCTGGCAGCGAATACAACAATCAGCGAAAGGCGCTCACGCGCAAGATTAGACAGTGTTTACGTAAGGACCGCGAAGCCTGGTGGTTAGAACGTGCGTGTGAGATGGAGTCAGCTGCTGCATCTAGCAACAGTCGGAAGCTGTTCCAACTCATCCGAGCCACCGGTAGCAAGAAACAAGGTGTCAGCGAGACGGTCTGTGAGGCAGATGGCACGCCAATTACCAGCCTGAAAAGACAGGGTTGCCCAGTCTCTCCATTTCTCTTTAACTTTGTCATCGATGACATTCTGGAGTCAGCTCTGAAGGATGTGTGTGAAGGTGGTGTAGATCTACTACCTGGAGATAGACTTTTCGACCTCGAGTATGCAGACAATATCGCCTTACTGTGCGATAGCATGCAGGCCGCTCAAATCGCACTTAATCAGTTGGCGATCAGTGTCTATAAGTATGGTATGTACTTTGCGCCGTCTAAGTGCAAAGTACTGTTACAAGATTAACAGGAGCCTGTACCTGCACTCACTCTTGCTTGCAGGTGAACCGCTTGAAGTTGTTGATAAGTTTGTGTACCTGGGTAGTTGTGTGAGTGCTAGCGGAGGGGTGACGGATGAGATTTCCAACCGTATAATGAAAGCTAGGGTGGCATACATCAACTTCAGCCACCTCTGGCGCCGTCGCGACGTTAGCCTGGCTGTCAAAGGTCGGGTATACAATGCTTCGGTGCGGGCGGGCTGTCTTGCTCTATGCCTGTAAAACCTGGCCTCTCCGAGTAGACTGAAGATGTACGGCGACTCTGTGTGTTCGATCGTCGCTGTCTCCGCAGGATTGCTTGCGTCCGATGGATGGCATCATCGCGTGAGTAATTCTGAGGTTCGGCGGCGTTTGTTTGAACACAGTGGATGTCACCATTCATTGAGTGTCGTCATCTGGAAACACTGCTGCGAATGTCACCCCAGAGGCTTCCGTACAGGTCTCTGTTCGCTGACCAGCCCTGGGACGGGATGGAAAAGGCGGAGGGGTGGTCAGTCCATGACGTGGCGTCGTAGGATGAAGGATTTTTGTGCCAGATTAGCATCGGTTGGTGTGTCACGACTCCCTGGTTGGGGTCCGAGAGATAGCTCAAATCGATGGCTCCAAACGTTATCGGATATGACCAAGAATCGTAATCAATGGCGAATGTGTTGCGATTTCCTTCTTTCTTCCCTTCCCGATGATAGTTAACGAACACTGTTTGAACTTGTCTTCCTTCCAGATGAAGTTATTTATCCGTTCTCTACTTATATTTTTACTTTTAATCTATGTTGTTTTATTATTATTGTGTGGTGCATCTTTCTTGGTGCCATATTATACCAAGTTTTTTATGCGTTTAAATAAATAAATAAATTATTAATTCTTTCCACTCATCTGTATTGATTCTCTTCACTCATCTTCTTGTCTACCTTTGTGTGCTATTTGGAACGTGGCAACTCGAACTTCTGCACTTCGGTGCCACGTTTTATGTTGATTCCAGACAGACAGACAGCTCATGATGAAATCCTCCATGCAATCAAACTGTGTTCAGTATTTAACATTCGATAGTACTCTAGAAATTTAGCTTATTTTAATAAACAGTAATCCAAATGATAATCCAAAATAATCTGGAATTATAAGAATGTTACAGGAATGCAAATAACTTTCTCTTGTTATGTATGTGTATATGTGTATGCATGTATGTATGTGTGCGTATTAGATACATAAACTTTGTTTTCAAAACCCATAAATTTTAACTCCAATTTAAACTGGTATTTGTATTTTTATTGCAAGATAACATCAAAATAGGAAGGAGAACATTAACAACATACTTTAGCGAAGTATTATGCATCAAAAGTTATTATCCAATTACCGAAATGTAAGGGGGCAATAGGAAGTGTATAGAGAAACAAGCACCAATTATCCACACACACGTATGCATATTTCAGCAAACATTACGAGGATGATAGTTTAACATTCATTCATTCCTTCATTAGATCGTCTTGGTTAAAAAAAAACCGAATCTAAGTAATCAACTCTGGTCGAAGAAGCAGCCGGCGAAGACAGAACTCCAAGTGAACATAGACAAGACGGAGGTTATGAAAATAACCAACCAACAACAACAACAGCAACGTCCAGCGCCAATCACCATCAACGGGAGGGGTTTGAAAGAGCTTACTTCATTCACCTCACTTATCTAGGGAGCACTGTCTCAGCTACAGCCAGTCAGAACGGACGAGGATGTCAAATCGAGCGAGAATCGGGGGAAGGTGAGAAACATATTCACTCATCAACCTGAAACCAATCTGGAAATCTTCGTCACTCAGCCAGCATCAATAACAAAATCCAGTCGGATTTTCAATACGAACGTCAAGTCAGTCAGTTCTTCTATACGGATCAGAAACTTGGCGGGTCACAAAGAATATTTCCAACAGCCAGTTGCAGACCTTCATCAACCAACAACTGTCTTCGCTGGATCTATACTGAAGATCAGACGGCCAGAAAGAATCACCAACAAGGAATTATGGGAACAAACAAAGCAAGAACCAATCGCCAGCCAACAAATATGCAGGAGAAAGTGGAGATGGATGGATTGGACACTCGCTGAGGAGGCCGGTTGGTGACATCGCGCGTCAGGCCATTGCTCGAGTGGAACCAGGCCGAAACGGAGGCGGCGAGTTTCCCACTCATTCAAGGGTGACATGGAGGAGATCGTGTGAAGAGGAGTTGAAAGATTATGGACTAACATGGATGCAGGTGAAAAGTACAGCAGAAGACAGAAGGAAGTGGAGACGTGCAGTTGAAGCCCTATGTTCCACTAGGAACCCAAGGGAACAATAATAATAAGTATTCAACGACCACTAAAGAGATTACAAGATTTGAAATGCAGTCTACCAGACAGATTAACATACATCGCCGCCTTTTATCAAGTGTTAGTTTTCAGGGATTTGATGGCGAGTTGACATGAGTTAGAGAACCAGCTGTTTCGTCAGCTTGGTTTGGGACTCCTGAGTGGTACGTACCCGACCTCACTGAAGTTCGAACCTAGGACGACCCGGTCACAAAACGAATTCGTAGACCATTCAGCCACCTGAAAAGGAATTCAATGACCCATGAATCCTAACTTCTGTTAAATTTACGATTTTAGCAGGACCACCGTCGTCAACTAATTGGTTTCTTCAAAAAATATAAATGTTTCAGAAATATCAAGATAATATTGCGAAAGTAAGTGTCTATGGAGTTCTTTCAATTCAAAGCCGGATTCGGAGAAAGTATAAATCCCAAAGAGTCAGAATAAGGGTGTTCGAGGACTACTGTGACGAACACATGATCAATTATGCCTGACAAAAACATTACACAACTGACCTTTTCCCCCCAAGAGGCAGAAAACTACATGTTCCCAAAACAATACCCCACAACCGTTCGCATGTTAGATATGGGGAGAAATAAAAGAAGGGATTAAGAGGGCAGTGCATAAAGTCTCTTCCACAAACGAAACACAAAATCGATTCGTCATTCTATGATAAACAATACTGGAGAATATTTCTCTTCAAAGTATGATAACAAATTGATAACAGTTAGAGAATCACCATTGAAAACTAGAACTCAAGTACTGGACAGCTGTTTCATCAGCGTAGTTTGGGACTCATCAGCAGTATGCTCCCATCCCATTGACAGGATCTTCCGGTTACAAGCCAAGCTAGCTCATAGACCATTCAACCAGTGAGATCCGACTCTTCAATGTCGCCAGCCCATGGGTTTTAACCTTTACCAATTCGTAATATGAGCGTGACTGGAACCAGACAGTGTATCATCGGCAAGTTCTTGTCCTTACTCCCGACTGGATGGACCCCACTAATTGGTCACAACTTCTCACTAGAAAGAACATCAGGCAACTTCGTCCTGCAGTCAGCTAGTCACTCTCAAGAGTTTCCTTGTCAAGGACTCCAGCGCTGGTTTTTTCAACGATTCTCTAACTGATATCCATTCATGATCAAACTTGAAGAACAAGTCGAATCCTACAAACCAACAATTGAGAATATTTTTGTCTAAAATTTACGAATGAATTCGAGGTAGTAATTCATAAGGTAATGTTTATTGAATTTTACAAATTTTTGTTGATATTTTCTCAATTTCTAAGCTTTGGCAAACAAAAATTTCCTTTAAAGTCAAATAGTATGTTGTTTAAATTTGGCACTGTGTAGCTGTTGATAGGAAAACAACAGAGACATATGAATAGCAGTCAGACATAATATTATATGTCATATCGCCTTCTAATTATTCAATGGCAATTTTAGTTCCACCTAGTGAAGAGTGTAGTTATGTCGTATCTCAATGATGTGTGCTAGCGATCGATACTAGATAGCTAGCTGTCTACACCATGAAAGTCGATGTCTTTTCTGTTGTACACGAAGAAAGAGAAAAAGAACTTTTTCCTGTGATTTCACAAACCAATGGACATCTGCCATTATTATTTAGCCTGTAAAGCCTCAGGATGTTCGGGGGTGGGTGTCTTGCGCTGCGGGTTGGCCACCCCTCCGTACACCTCTTGAAATGCTCCCATATGACCGGGCGTCTTACATAGCCTCTCCTGAGGAAGTCCTACTCACTGCCTTCACGTGGCGGAGGTGTTTTTCACCAAAGTGAGAGGGCGAAAGCGGATGCCCGGCGCTCTTCACCGGGTTGACTGTCTATAGGATGACAGTCTAGGGGAGATGGCTAAACCCTGATTTCAAACCTCCAACGACTGGCGTATGAAGCTCACCGGCAGACGTATGGACAAAGGGCTTATTGGATGCCCTGGATGACTGGCCCCATTCAAAAAGGCGTATGAACCGGACTCCGGTCACCGGCTGCCAATGGATAGTGGACTCCCTACTCCACTCCTACTGCCTTGTAGGTCACATTTGGTTGTGTAAAGGCTAGAGCTGCACTCTCAAACAAAGGCCGAGCGATGCTGGGGACATCACTCGCACCTAATTCCCATGAAACTTCATGGTTCATGAAGCCGGCTCATCCTCCCGTAGGAGATAGCCGAAGTAAAGTAAAAGTAATCGAATCAACGGTTAAAAAAAATCATTGACTTAATAAACCAAACGATAACTCATGTCTATTGTACAAGAGATGCTGGCTATCCTGTGGTCCAGTAGAGATAACACTATGGCGTTTGAAACTATGGGTATTGGTGTTCAAGTCTCAGTAGGAAGACCATCACTCATTCCATTAGGGAAATGCAGGTATATTCAGCAGATGACGAGTCCCAAAATAGGAAAAAATGCGCATCCTAGATTCCACTTACTACTAGTCTCATCATCCATCAAATTACATCAGTGGTAACATCTCTGACTCATTGCAGCACTGGTTAATGTGGGTTCGAATCTCAAAAGGGACATGAGTTCCTTCAAGGCGATTGCAGATACGCCTCGCTGACTGTTGAGTGCCAACTAGCACGATTGCCTCAACCATCTAATATCAACAATTCACGTGTACTGTGATGGCGAGTCACCTAGTGGTGTATGGTGGTGGCCACATTGCAAACCTGATCGACTGATAGAATTCAGTCTGCACCGAAGATAAGACTAGACAAAACACATTACACTAGTTACTGACTAGTATCCAATCAAAAATATAAAGCTACCAGTGTCTATTTATTTCAAATTCATTTTATTTGTTACTTAGGTTTTATTTGTTCTGATAGTTTTATTACTCCTCCTCCTCCTTACATGACGAAGTCCTCCTCATCAAGCAGCACACTGAAGATGATGATGACGATAGAAAGAAGAGAACAAGAAGTTCAGCAAAGATGGTGATCTTTTCGGGCGATTTCATTCTCAAAAGCAGTTGTACAATCGCATTTATTTACATAGATTAGTTTACATGAATACAATTTTTATTATTTGTTTAATTCCACATAGTAACGAAGGTGATAATTATTTTCAACTTGATATGAAAGTTTGAAGGTACGAATATAGATTACAAGGGGATTAGAGACAAGATTTCATAGGATTAGAAAATAGTTACAACGTATGCAAAAATTAATACTTGATAACTGGAAAATAACTTTAAGTCAAATAGAAGGTAATAATCGCATATACCAGTTGACTTGCTCGTGCGGAGCCAGGTACATAGGTCGTTGTATGCGCGTCCTTTCAAAACGTGTTAGAGAACACTATCCAGCGTGGCTGCAAAGAGAGGAGGCACCGGTTCAATCAGAAGTGACATTATTGAACATCTGATCAACACCTCCCACAACATCTCAACTGATTCTTTCAAAGTGATTTACAAAGTCAACAGAAACCTACCAAGAGCAGTATGTTTCCGACTTCTCTGTACTGCAGAAGCCCTCACAATATGCATCGAGAAGCCGGAGCTGTGTGTTTAAAAAGAAATTAGTCCAACCTCTACAACTACCATGGACCTAGTCTGGTATGTTCCCTTTGCTTCCGTCTTTTTTTTCTCTTCTTCTCTTTTTCGTTCTCGCTTTTCCTTTTGAGCATTTTTTCGTTCGCTGTGTGTCTGATCCTTACTCCCTCAGTCTTCATTAGATCCACCTAATTTTTTTTCAGTTATAAAATCAGTTATTTTAAGTTTGTTTCCATGCTTTTCCCTGTTCACATTTATAATTCGTTTGAAATAACTATTTTATAATTATATTCTAATCCTATGTAATTTTTTTTTTCTATGCTTCTTGTAATCTATATTCACACCTCTTAACTTACATTTCAAGTTGAAAAAATTTTGATTTCAATTTGTTTCCATGCTCATTTTGTTCACACCTGTAATTCGTTCTATCCCTGTGTAATTTTTGTCTCTAAGCCTCTTGTAATTCATATCAAGTAATATCACTTTGAATTCAACTTTAAAATTATTTCTCCAGTTATCAAATATTAATTTTTTGCATACGTTGTAACTATTTTCTAATCCTATGAAATCTTGTCTCTCTAATCCCCTTGTAATCTATATTCGTACCTTCAAACTTTCATATCAAGTTGAAAATAATTATCACCTTCGTTACTATGTGGAATTAAACAAATAATAACAATTGTATTCATGTAAACTAATCTCTGTAAATAAATGCGATTGTACAGCTGCTTTTGAGAATGAAATCGCCCGAAAAGATCACCATCTTTGCTGAACTTCTTGTTCTCTTCTTTTTAATGTCCATATAATGATGACGATGCCTAAAAGTGAAGTTGAGAGTTCTATCAATAAAATCTGAAGTTAGCAGACACTTAATCTTAAGAAAGTTGTTAAAACAACCTCCTTTAGAATACTGACTAAAGAAACCTCAATGAATAAAATAGCATTCAATATATATATCGACATATATATGACTCATAAAGATAGACGTAGAGAATACTTAGATGAAATGAGTCATACCTATCTACAATGTCTAGAATGGCTTAGATTTAAAAAGATTTGACAATGCAATGAGAGATGATTTATTTTTTGAATTTTCAGCAAGTGGGATAAACTTTTCAAGTCTTTGTTTGCAGCCCTTCTTACCACCAATCGCCTATTATGAATTTATGATTTTCTATGTAGACACGCAAGCAAACACTTTAAACAGAGGAATCAGACAGTATATACACTGTCAAATAGGTTGAGACTATATATTTTGACAATTTCAATATTCACTATCACATTCTTAGTAGAAAAAAAAAATTGATGCTATCAACAGATGTGGTGTATAAAAGTTTACAACAAAATATTGTACTTTCATGAGATATGCTATGCGTGCATAAAATAGACTGACAATGACAGGACTTTTCATGCTGGAGAATGAGTGTACATCTATAGTGTCTTTGTTAGTTATAAAGTGAAGAAGCTACAATCATGAGTGCTATACACTATTGAATGAGTATTTGTTATACTGGACAGCTGTTTTTCGCCCTAGTCTGGGGCTCTTCCGCAGTACTCACCAACCACCAGGGGTTCGAACCAAGGACCTTCTGCTTACAAGGCTAGCGAGCTCGTAGACCATTCAGCCTCTGGGACCCTAGCCAATGGCCAGCCAGTGCATGAATTCTAACTTCTGCCAATTCTCCACATATCAAGACCATTTCGCAGTGTCTTCTTCGACGAGTGAGTTCCTATCTCATCTTCAACTTGCTGTACCCTACTGGACACGGCTTCCCCACTAGAACCCCAGGTTAACTGCCTGAATAAGGCCAGTCGCTTGTGTGTGCATCAGATTAATTTTCAAGTATTGGTTTTGTGGGGATTTTGTTCGATTGAATGGAAGATTTCATCATGAGCTGACATCAGAATTCAAGGACCATTGGATTGGGTCCCAGTGACTCAATGGTCTACAAGCTAGCTCGTCTTGTAACCAGAAGGACTTGGGTTCGAACCCTTGGTGGTGGGTGCGTACTGCGGAAGAGTCACAAATTAAGACGAAACAGCTGTTATCTAACTGATGTCAGCTCATGATGAAATCCTCCTTGCAAATGAAAAAAATCCCTACAAAATCAATACTTGATATTTGTTATACAGCATGTGTAATGATGATGTACTTCCCACTTAGATGGCTGGGGTGATCAGAAGAAGGAAGCTCTATCTCGCCTAGGTTTCGTTCTTGTCGACTCTGACCAGTCAGTCAGCAAGGCGTATCTCCAATCTTGAAAGAACTCATATCTCTTCTGGGATTCGAACCCGTGTCGCCCAGTGCTGCAGTCAGAGACATAGCCAATGAGTTATTCGAACTCACGGTCCACCTCCTCTAGAACTGTAATGGATAGTTAGATTGGACACCAGTTAGTAACTAGTACCATGAGTCTAGTCCTTTGTATACCGCAGACTGAATTCTGTCAGTCAAATTTGCATTGTGACCATCATTAGGTGGCTCGACATCCCGGTACACTTTGAATTGTTGACATTAGATGGTTGTGGGAAATCGTCAGGGGGCCTCAGACCTAGGTAACTAGTGTCCAATTAAAGTACTTCCTCACTTGTTAGTTATTCTTTTTGTCTTGCTGTACTACTACTACTACTACTACTACTACTACTGATGGATGGTTTAACAAACACCTTCAACTGCTTCCAACGATACACAAATAAATAACATGGTGAGCGATCACATAGCCAGTATGGCTTAATAAGGTAATCAAGTGTTGGGCTAATAGTAGTAAGTAGCATTAAAAAATTATTTTCATTAACAGAGGTTAGAATTCATGAGTCGCTGGATTCCGTTCCAGGGAATTGAATAGTCAACGAACTCACCCTGTGGTGGGGGTCATGGAAGCGTGCTGCTGAAGATTTTCAAACCGGGACGAAATTATCTGTCTAGTACTGTAACCGGAGAAGACAAGAGACTTGGTAACGGAATGTTTATTTGGAATTCGGTATCTGTGTGTATATATAGGGAAATTATGTACACCTTATTTGAAAATCGTCATTTTCACAGACCTTCTGTGTTGTGCTATTTACTTCTGGCGTTCCTTAGTGTCGTCTTTCTTTGTCTTCTTTTCGTGTCTCCAATGTTTTGATTTAATACTGCTTTGGGTCCTCTCTCTGCTATTTGTTATTTTTGTGCTGCGGTGAAAGTCCATTTACATACCACTGATAAGTCTTGCTAGTAGGACACGCCACAGTACTACTAGTTGTTAATGGTTCTAAAAGCCAATATCAATCGTGAACAGACTCATGAATCCCCACAAACTAACAAATGAAAAATTTTTTTCTAGTATTATAGTGACCTGAACCAGTGAACGTTTTAGCCAATGATTTAAGTTACTTTGCCTCATTGATGATTTTTCCCTCAACCCTTTACATTCAATGATAGATGTAGAAAAGACTTGGTTCATTGGCTTAAACACTCCTCTTCCAGCCAACAGGTCTCAGTAGTACTGAATTCCTCTCTCCCCTATCTAGTTCTGTTATGTTGCTGCTGCTGAGTGGTTAATAGTAGTTTTCCCCGTCGCCAAATTATTGTTATGTACTGGTCGAGAATCTAATAGTCCTGAAGCAAAAAGGCGAAATCAGAAGACCACTAGGTTTGCGATGATACTTCTATTTTCCAAAACACCAGGTGAAGCAATAAGTGGTATCACACCAAAGTGTGACACAAGATTGTGAGAGCAAAATATATATGAATGTCCAGACAAGTGTGTGAAAAATCAATAGACAGTCTTAACATGAATGGCTAATTATAATGGAGTATCGATCCATATATACATAGCAAAATATAGCAGACATGTCAATAACCACACATATAATATGGATATATGTCACCAAGCAACGGACTGTCAACAAACACACATATTATATATAATATAAGGGGAATATACATTGTTAAAGGAGACAGGTTCATCAAAGTGAAATGGTCATAGACTAAGCGAGCAAACAGAAGAGAGACCACCATATATATATATATATATATATATATATATATATATATATATATATATATCAAGTTCATCTTTAGCACCTCTACTGGGCAGTAACGTCAATACTTGCACAATTAAGTATGGCTCAGATGATCTCCCCACACGAGAAATCTGCTCTAGACAATTGGTCACACTGCTGATATATTAATTCTAAAATGATTGCCTCTATCAGCAATGAGTTAATCGACCATTATTATTTCAGTTTAAAAAAAATCAATAACCATAATCATAACCACATTTTATGACTGACAGACTTGCCGCTCTATTTCCATGTAGCGAACAAAGCGACAGAAGAGAGTAGGGAGAGATAATTAACCCAAGTGTGAGGGGAAACAATGGTAACATTGTGGGAGAACAATAGACGTTTATTGTATATGACTGACAAATCAAAAAGATTGAATGTATCTGCGTTGTGGTTGACTTTGAGCCACATCAACAATTGTCTCCAGCCACTGCCTCATTGGCTTTTACCATCTCGAGACCCCAACCAGCCAACCAGTCAGTTAGGAAGTCCACACCTCCTTCTTTACGTGGCTGGCTGACTGGCTTAAACTAACTCTTATGGATTTTATTGACTGATGAAGCCATTTTTTTGGTTTACCATCAGCATCATCCATTCTATGTCAGTCAGCTAACACTATCCGTTGTCGGGAAGGCAATAATGGCTGGCTGGCTAGACATACATAACACATATCCTAACCATCTCCTTCAATCCATGTAAATTTACAACCTCATTGACTCATTTTCCTTCCTCCTCACCTAGCACTCGACCGACGCTTCACCTCTCACAATATTACTCACCCACCTTATTATGTCACCAGCTAACACACACGAGAGATAGAACGCAGATACCTACAGTCAAAGACAGCCAGCCAGGTACTTCATATTCTCCACTTTTAATGACCATGTTTCACAGTCATACCAGGTAACTTAAATGTCGAATTCTAAACCTATCATCACATGATGACAGAAGAAACCTTGACTCTTTGATATACTTTGAAACAGTAGCTTTCAAAATATGTATAATATTAGCCTGCATGAATCACCGGTGAACTATTTTCACAATTACCGTTTACAAAACTGAAGGCTACCTATTAACCTACCCACATCATCAAAACACTGGATTACTTCAAAGTATACTGTTCACCGCCACTACCGTCTTTCACTTCAAACCCCCCCCCCGGCACTACCGCTGATCATCTATCAGAGGTTGGAATCCACTTCTTTTTAATAATAACTGACACTGAAATTCATCAGGTGAATAATTTCACGCACACACACACACACTAAGATGATAGGTGGTTGATTCATCGAAATGTAAGGTGTTTCTACGATGAAGTAGTCTCATCTTTCTCCCTCTTTCTCTCGAAGAGACCGACAAAAAACCAATCACAAACTTGTCAGAAGATGAAAGAAGGTAAGAGTCAGAAGAATTTCAAGCCTTTTACAAAGGAAAGTGTAGGCTGGTTGTAACATTCAAGGCACAGATTAATCTGCACATATTCACACAGACGTATACATACTTAAGAATAGCTGTGTGTGTATAAACTATGCTTATTAGATTCTCTTTGAATTGTTAATTTTATTATCGGCCACGCCTACTTGACAAGGTGATGCTTACATAACGCGAAGTAAACAGAGGAGAATGGCAACAATAACAACAACAACAACTGCCACTACTACTATTAATAGTAATAATAATAACAATAATAATAACGTGACAGCGGAAGCATATGAACATGTCCGTGTATGCTTGCCTGCCTGCCTGCCTAGGAGAAGATAAGTTGTTTTTTAACAAATACCTCAGCCGCCAACACATACAAAAGGAAGAAAATGGTTGTTGATAAACAGGTAGAAGTAAACAGCATATGATTACACCATTTATGAATGTATTATGTAATCAGTGTGCAGTTAGTTAGTTGGTTAGTTAGTTAATTAACTAAAAACAACATTAAGTGGGTAATAACAACAGTAAAAACAATAAATAAGCGGGAGAGAGAAGAATTTACCAACCTACCCTGCTTATGATTTCATAACCCAATGGTGCCAACACCTGACTACAAAAGTGCGATTTACCAGCTAAAGAAAAATAAACAAGGAAGTAGTAAACAAATCAATAATAATAATAATAATCAAAGAAATCAAGAATCACAAGAAAAATAGGCAGTTATAATAATTATTCAATTCAATTTCAGATTTTCCCGGTCTCAGGTTCACGTGTCGGCTTCTTGTGCAGACGCTTCGACAATGTTTGGGCATGAAATTGGAAGTTAGCTGGTGGATGGTGACTAGCAGTGGAATCCAGGATAATCCAGACAGACAGACAGACCAGGATAAAGCGCATTTCGTCCTATTTGGGACTGACTCGTCAGCTGGATGTGCCTGCATTCCCAGTGAGTGATGACGTTCCCACCACCGAGGCTCGAACCCAGTGCCCATAGTTTCAAACACCAAAGTGTTATCCACTAGACCACTTGGGCCATGAGAGCCACATGAGACGAGCACTTCGGTCCAGCCAATCTACGGGAAAATCTAAAATTGAATTAAATAATTAATATAACCCGTGCACAAGATCCAGCGTGACTCTCGTGGCCCAAGTGGTCTACAGTGGATAACGCTTTGGTGTTTGAAATTATGGGCACTAGGTTCCAGCCTCCTCGGTGGGAACATCATCACTCACTGGGAGTGCAGACACATCCAGATGACGAGTCCCAAATAGGACGAAACGCGCTTTATCCTGAATTCCACTGCTAGTCACCCTCCACCAATTAACTTCTAGTTATAATAATATCTCCCCATCGACTTTAGTTGGCATACTGATTGAACACTAGAGAGTAATCACTGTCTTGGCTTTCGTCCTTTATGTTGGTCTTGATCGAATTCATTCCATGCACATACTTTCAAAATGTGTGTTAGAGAACAACTCTGAGCTGTTATTATTAGATGGTTGGAGGCAATCCGCAAGAAGTTCTACCTCACTTAGGTTTTATGCTTGTTGGCATTCTCATCAGTCAGTAAAGCAGGTGTATCTGCAATCTTGAAGGAATTCATCATGTGCCAACTGAGATTCAAACCCGTGTCACCCAGTGCTGAAGTGCAAGAAACTGTTCAGCCAACACATGTACACAAGACAACCGGTTGCATTGGGCCACTTCAACATGCATATACCAGTTCACTTGCTTCTGTGAAGCTGCGTATATTGGCCGTACCACGCGTCCGCTTATTAAAAAAGCTCTGGGTAACACTATACAGCCTGACTAACAAGCAGAGAGAGAGAGCAAGGGTGTATATAGTTCAGTAACGGAACATTTGGTAGTGTATTCAGACATTCAGCTCCGTTTGAATCAAAAGTCCTACAAAGTTATTTACAAGATCCGATCAAACCCTTCAAAGGGAGTGAAATCAAGGGATCTGACTGGGAATAGCTAAGGTGATAGCGATCGAAAAGTTCAAGCACACGATATGTATTCAAACTAACCCTTATGGATTTCACTGACTGACAAAGCCATTTTTGATTTACCCCCGCCACCACTAGCCAACTCTTTTCCAACCTCATCCATCCTGTATCAGTCAGCTAACATTACCAATTGCCGACGAAGGCGATCGATGACTGGCTAGGCATGACTAACAACTCATGTTCTAATCATCTTTTTTGATCGATGTAACATCACTATCTCGTCGATTGATTTTCCCTTCTCATCTACCATTCAACCGAATCCTCACCTTAATCAATACTGCTCACCCTATTATGCTACCTAACACATACGGGAGATAGAACATAGACACCTATCATCAAAAACAGGTAGACAAGCTTTTCATGTCTTCCACTTTCAGTGGCCATATCACACTCACAGCCAGCTATAAAGGAGGACAGAGAGAATTGCTGAGCAGTACACATGCACTTTAGCTGATTAGCTGGATACCATGTCTAAGCCAGAGATGCTGTAAACTGGCATATGCTAAACGGACCTCCTGTATCCGTACTGAGATTTCGTCAGAGATCAACCCATTGACCCTGGCTGATGTAAATTTCTGAATAAGTGAAGTGGTCAACACGCTCTACCATTTCACTTACTCTCCCTAATCTAGGAGTCAGTGTAGTCCAGTACTAGCGGGTGAGAATCATATGCCAAGCATTCTGAGATTGCAATTCTATGTGTCCAGAAGTTTTAGCGTTGTATCAGAGTCTTCATCTAGGAGGCCCATATCATTCACATATTCTAAGTTAACGAGATTATTGCCTGATAGTAACAAGTCGACTCCTGAGTCACTGAAGTCAGTTAATACATCTATGATGACATTAAAACAGAAATGGTGACAGTGGGCATCCCTCCTAACAAACGGAATTGTCATCTGAATTGATAACAACCAGTGGTGTCCGACAGGGATGTCCACTTTCCCCATTCCTGTTTAACTTCATCATGGATATGCTAATGGAAGTATCCTTAACTGAACGTAACGACTTAGGAATCGACTTGTTACCAGGGAATAGTCTTATGGACTTAGAATATGCAGATGACATAGTCCTGTTAGGGGAGGATGCTGACAAAATGCAGAGTCTTCAGAACACCTTGAGCAGCAATCTTCGTATATTTGGCATGCGATTCGCCCCTGCAAAATGTAAGATGCTGCTACAGGACTGGACTACGTCAACTCCTAGCTTAGTGATAGGGAGTGAAGTGATAGAACATGTTGACCACTTCACCTATTTCGGGAAGTTGTATCAGCACCAACGGACTGATTGGCGACGAAATCTCAACACGGATCCAAAAAGCTCGAGCTGCTTTCGCTGACTTACACCATCTCTGGCGTAGGCGTGACATCCGGCTATCAACCAAGGGACGTATGTACTGCTCAACAGTTCGCTTCGTCCTTCTCTATGGCTCTGAAACATGGCCAATACGAGTGGAAGACATGAAAAGGTTGACTGTTTTTGATCATAGATGTCTACAATCTCTTTCTCACGTTAGGTGGTTTAATAAGGTAAGTAATGTTGACGTTAGGCGTAGAGTGTTGGGCAAAGAGAGAAAATCAATCGACGAGGCTATAAAGTTACATAGACTAAGATGGCTAGGTCACGTGGTGCGCATGCCTAACCATCGCCTCCCCTGACGACGGACATTACTAGCTGATATAGGTGCAGGTTGGAAAAGAGTAAGTGGTGGCCAAACAAAAACATGGCCTCAATCCATGAAATCCTTGACAGTTAAACTGAGTCAGGTAGGGAGATGCAGACTTCCGGGTTGGGGCCCTCAGGACCCTAAGAATCAATGGTTGGAGACAATAGGTGACAAAATCGTTGTCAATGACCAGCGCAGATGTATTCAGTCTCTGTAATCTTTCATATTTCTTTCTACCATTACTCATTCTGTTTCACTCTTATACTTGACAAACGCTATTGATTCTCTTCACCCATCTTCTTGTCTACCTTTGTGTGGTATTTGGGACGTGGCAACTCGAACTTCTGCACTTCGGTGCGAAGTTCTATGTTGAATCCCAGACAGACAGACAGCTTCAGATGACAACTCTCCGTAGGCGCTCACCTGGCTGACTGCATGAGTTCGAGTAGAGTGCCTTAATCAGTCTCAGCATTCCCTTCACGATCAAACATTTTCATTGAACCTCTCGGTCGAAAGATATCGAATTCCACTTTCAGGTCAGAAAATGTTATTCACACTCCACAGAACACTGAAGTTGTGGCCTTTTTCTCCTCGAGTTTAAATTATCATTGCTTTTCTTTTTACATCTGTCTATCTAGTCCTGGAATCCAGACATTTATTCATATACACGTATTCCTCTTTGAGTGTTTGTGTGTGTGTGTGTGGTTGGTTATTACATTCACAATTATTTCGCCAAATGATGGACAAGTGATATGAAAAATAAATATATACACATATACGTGTACATATCGATTTATCATTGTGTGAAATGAACTTGATAAATGTCAATCATATCAATTTTCTTTTACTTATACGATTATTGATAATGTTGATGTTGATGATAACATAACCTGACAAAATAACCATAATCACTTTTCAAGATAGAATCAGGAGAAGAGAAAGGAAACATAAATGATGTCATGATTCGGGATAACTAAGTGATTGATACGGAGAGAGAGAAGAAAACCTGTTTGCTAGTTTGACAAGCTATACACACGCATGCACACACACACACAAACACATGAAGAGAGATTCGAATTTAAAGTGATAAAATACTTGTATACTTGTATCACAAGCATATGGAAACCACTGCAAAAAAAGGTAAATGGATCCAGTATTTGATAAAGTTGTTATGTATATATCAGAGTTTCCCGCTGGCATTTCAGCATCAATATATTGGTACGGACGCTTTGATGATGATGCCCTTAAGTTAGAATGGTATCCTATTGGTCGGTTGGTTGGTGGGGGATCGCAATTGAATCCAGATTAAGCGTATTATTATTATTTCTATAATTGTTCTTCCTTTGGGCTCCAAGTGGAATACAGGTCTTCAACAGCACATCTCCACTCTGTTCCATTCCCCACAATCCTCTTCACCTGGCCCCGACAACTGCCCGTATTCTCTCATCTCCTCAACCCCTGTTATGTACTGGTCGAGAATTTACTAGTCCTGACGCAAGAAAGACGGAAATCAGAAGACCACTAGGTTTGCGATGATACTTCTATTTTCCAAACACAAGGAGAATCAATGTCACACAAGTGTGTGAGAGCAAAATATAAGAATGTCCGAACAAGTGTGTTAGCGAATATTCAAAATGAACAAATCAATAGACAGTCTTAACATGATTGGCTAATTATAATGGAATATCGATCCATATATACATAGCAAAATATAGCAGACATGTCAACAACCACCATATATGGATATATGTCACTAAGCAACGGACTGTCAACAAACACACATATTATATATAATATAAGGGGAATATACATTGTTAAAGGAGACAGGTTCATCCACGTGAAATGGTCACAGACTAAGCGAGCAAACAGAAAGAGAGACCAACATACACACACACACACATGAAAAAATATATATGTGGATACATATCAACCATAGAGATCATTTGTGTATTTTTATGTTTGGGGTAATAGACAACTCCAACATTTTAGTGATTCGAAGGGAATTGGAATTACAGTAACCAACTAGTCCAGTGTGTTCAAACACAAGCCGACATAGATTTAACCAGATGGACACACCAAAATCCAGATAGACTTCATTTCAATCTCACGAAAGCGGAGACGGAGCCTACTGGACACAAGGTCCAGGAGAGGAGCAGATGTGGGTTCAGACCACTATCTAGTACAACGGACTTTCAAGGTGAAGCTAAAAGCCTCGAGAATAGCTGGGGATAGGCCACAATGAAAGTTCAACACTCAAAAACTGAAGGACACAACCACAAAGGGACACTTTCACTGCAACTGTCAGAGCAAAGCAGGAAACACTACGAGACATCACTGAAGAATCATGCTTAGAAGACCACTGGAACTCTCTGAAGGCGATTCGCAACGAAACGTGTTCAACGGTTCTAGGAAGAAAGAAGAGACAAGACAAGGAATGGCTCTCAATGGACACTTGGAAGCTAATGGAAGAGAGGAGAATGGTGAAAGACAAAATGATTCAATGCATAGACGGACAAGAGAAAAAGACTCTGAGCTCAACGTACACAGCACTGGACAAAGAAGTGAAGAAGAGTGCTAGGAAGGAAAAAAGGCAATTCTAAGACAATCTGGCCACTGAAGCTGAGAAGGCAGCAGGCAAAAGGGACCTGAGGACACTATGTCAGATAACCAAGTCTCTATCCGGGAAGAGATCAACACAAGCGAAACCTATAAAAGACAGCCAAGGGAACCCAATTACCAAGGAAGAAAGACAGATTAGACAATGGGCGGATCACTTCAAAGGACTCTTGAACCGAACATCACCTGCAACTAGTCCAGAAAGACCAACAACAGCGCATACACAACTGCAAGTTGACACCAGTCCTCCGACGAGAGCTGAAGTCTTGAATGCAATCAAGCTTCTGAAAGCTGGAAAAGCAGCTGGACCAGATAGAATACCCCCTGAAGCACTGAAAGCGGACCCAGAGACTACAGCAGACATGCTGACTCCATTATTGCAAAAGGTCTGGAAGGAGGGAAAGGTGCCTACTGACTGGAGGAAAGGTTACCTCGTGAAACTACCAAAGAAGGGCGACTTAGGCCCCACTCCGCAAGAACTGACGAGGAATCATGCTCCAGTCGACGCCAAGTAAAATCCTGAGTCGCATCATCCTGGAGAGAGTAAAGGACGCACTGGAGACAGAACTCCGCCCACCAGAACAAGCTGGATTCAGGAAAGGCAAATCATGTTCTGACCAAATCGCAACTCTACGCACCATCATCACAGAACAAAGCATGGAATGGCAATCAAACATCTACCTCAACTTTATAGACTTTGAGAGGGCCTTCGATAGCGTTGATCGTGAAGTAATTTGGAAACTACTCGAGTACTATGGCATACCCCAAATATTCATCAACCTTATTCAACAGCTGTACGACAACGGCACATGTCAAGTGATCCACAACGGAAAACTCAGCGAGGTGTTTGGAATAAACACAGGAGTCTGACAAGGGTGCTGGCTTATTATCACCAATGATATTCCTAATTGTGGTGGACTGACTGGATTATGCGTCAGACAGTGGGAAACGAGAAGACAGGGATATCCTGTACTGGTACCGACGTGAAGAACCTAGAAGACCTGGATTTCGCGCGTGGATGATTTATGCTTGATGTCACACAAAGTCGAAGACTTACAAGCGAAAACCGACAAACTGGTCGAAAAAGCAGCCAGCGTAGACAGTACTCCAGGTGAACATAGACAAGATGGAGGTTATCAAAATAACCAACCAACCAACCAACAACAACATCCAGCGCCAATCACCATCAACGGGAGGGATTTGAAAGAGGTTACTTCATTCACTCACTTATCTAGGGAGCATTGTCTCAAATACAGGAATTCGGAACGGACGAGGGTGTCAAATCGAGCGAGAATCGGGAAGGCGAGAAACACATTCATCAGCCTGAAACCAACCTGGAAATCTTCGTCACTCCACTCAGCATCAACAACAAAATTTGGTCGGATTTTCTATACAAACAACGTCAACTCAGTCAGTTCTTCTATACGGATCAGAGACTCAGTGAATGGGTCACAAAGAATATTTCCAACAGCCTGTTGCAGACCTTTATCAACCAACAACTGTCTTCGCTGGCTCTATACTGAAGATTAGATGGCCGGACCGGGAAGAATCACCAACAACCAACCAAACTATGGGAACAAACAAAACAAGAACCAATCGCCAGCCAACAAATATGCAGGGGAAGGTGGAGATGGATTGGATACTCGCTGAGGAGGCCGCTGGGTGACATCGCGCGCGCGTCAGGCCATTGCTCGAGTGGAACCAGGCCGAAAGGGAAGTGCCGAGTGGGACGCCCAAGGGTGACATGGAGGAGATCGTGTGAAGAGGAGTTGAAACAGTATGAACTAACATGGATGGAGGTGAAAAGTACAGCAGAAGACAGAAGTGGCAAGTGGAGACGTGCAGTTGAAGCCCTATGTTCCACTAGGAATCCAAGGGAACAGTAATAATAATAATACCTCTAACCAACTAATATCAATTAGAACTATAACACAATACTTTGTAATTCACACCCTACCCCTATCATCATCAATTGTCTAACAGAGAAAAATAACTTACATGCAGGATATCCAACCATTAGGATAAGTTCTAGTTGATTTGGTTTTTCAATTAATGGCAGCTTGCTATTCGCCTCCAAATCAGTAGACCATAGTAGTTCAGTTGGATTGAATTTAGGCATTTCAAATTTTTCTGTATCCGGTTGATCAAACCATAACACTTCAGGGGTTACAAAACGTATTCCAATATTCAAAGCAAACTGTAATTTAATAAAGAGGATAAATAGAAATGTAAGTATAAAACCTGGGATAGAACTTGGGATTGAGAACAAGAAGAAAACGACTAATTTTCAGCTGCTCAATGCTCAACAGAACAATGCAGTGTAAAACAACTATTTTATTATATTAAATATTCCCATAGTAAAATTTAGAACAACACATTTAAGCGAACAATATTGTTGTTTCCAACTAGCCCTCATCAGACTTAACTCTAATATGCATAAGTTTTGATATGTATCCACATATATATATGCGTGTGTGTATGTTGGTCTCTCTTCTGTTTGCTCGCTTAGTCTATGACCATTTCACTTTGATGAACCTGTCTCCTTTAACAAGGTATATTCCCCTTATATTCTATATAATATGAGTGTTTGTTGACAGTCCGTTGCTTGGTGACATATATCCATATTATATGTGTGGTTGTTGACATGTCTGCTATATTTTGCTATGTATCATATGGATCGATACTTCATTATAATTAGCCATTCATGTTAAGATTGTCTATTGATTTGTTCACATACTTGTCTGGACATTCATATATATTTTGCTCTCACAATCTTGTGTGACACTTTGGTGTGATACCACTTATTGCTTCACCTGGTGTTTTGGAAAATAGAAGTATAATCGCAAACCTAGTGGTCTTCTGATTTCGGCCTTCTTGCGTCAGGACTATTAAATTCTCGACCAGTACATAACAATAATTTGGTGACGGGGAATGCTACTATTAACCACTCAGCAGCAGCAACATAACAAGTTTACAAGTAAAAATCCAAATATAAACCAATCATGGTGTTTGTCTATAGGACAGATAATAAGATGGTGAATATAAATTGTGCAATCAGTCATAATAGTAGTAATGATAATATTAATAATAGTAATAATGATAATTAAAATAATAATAATGGTCTTGTCAATAATAAGGATGAAAAAGTGAGGTAATCTGTAATAACACGAATAATGAAAAACAATATGATTAAACAAACAATTGTTCAGGTGGAAGTAGTCGATAAAGGCTAGTAAAAACAAATGAACCGATTAAGTAATGTTAGATTGTAAGGGAATTATTGAATTCATACTATCGACAAGTAGATGGAATAGCTATGAGTGGTTCACCATTAGGCCCAATATTAGCTGACTTCTTTCTTGCAAAACTTGAAAACGGGAAATTGAAGGACATCATCAAGGAGTTGAATATGTATTACCGATATGTCGATGATACATCATCTATCTTAACTGACGGGAATGTTAACATAGACAAATTGTTGCGGAAATTCAACAACATCCACCCTTCGCTTACCTTTACTTGTGAAGAAGAGCAGGAGAACAAACTACATTTCCTGGATGTATTGCTAAGTGGAAGAGAAGATGGATCACTTGGGAGAAGTGCGTACAGAAAAAGCACATTCACAGGGCAATAGACACACTTCCTGAGTGACGTGCCCATTATATATAAAAGGAATGTTATGAAATGTCTTGCAAGCAGAGCAAGAAAGATATGTACGGATGATCTCTTGCAAAAGGAATTTGAATATATTCACGATTCCTTGACGGAGATGGGCTATCCGAGTAGTTTTATAAAGAAACATATGAAAAAATTAGAGAAAAAAACCTGAGACTCTGACTGTACACAAGAAACCTCCATTTATTAAGTTACAATTTAACGGTGACTTATCAAGTGAGATTCTATTCCAAAGACTTTCAAGGAGTATACGTAGAACATCTTACGCAGCACACCTATGTTTGTCATGACAGTTATGTTGGGCTTACTACTAGACAGCTTAGCCAACGCGTTAGTGAACTTCTCCCATAGTGGTTTGGCAAAGGACAGACAAAAACAATCCGTAGCTCAATTCTGTCACATTTAATTGATAGTGGTCATGTAGTCGAGAAAACGAAAGCCTTCAAAGTAATTCATCGCATCCCACCGAATCTTTCTAATAGACTTCGTATTCGTCTATTGCACACAGCTGAGGCGATAGGCATTCAAACTATTAAACCTAAACTATGCATTCAAAAGAAGTTCATACAGCCATTATCCCTCCCTTGGCCTGTTATGACAACCAACTAAAGACTTCTACATCACCCCTTCTTTATATTTTCAACCCCTTTCTTATCATCCCCTAATCTTATCTTCATTATAAACGTGTTTCGTTTACTTCCCTTACAATCTAACACTACTTAATCGGTTCATTTGTTTTTACTAGCCTTTATCGACTACTTCCACCTGAACAATTGTTTGTTTAATCATACTGTTTTTCATTATTCGTGTCATCACAGATTGCCTCACTTTTTCATCCTTATTATTGACAAGACCATTATTATTATTTTAATTATCATTATTACTATTATTAATATTATCATTACTACTATTATGACTGATTGCACAATTTATACTCACCATCTTATTATCTGTCCTATAGACAAAACACCATGATTAGTTTATATTTGGATTTTTATTTGTAAACTTATGCATAATAAAGTTAAGCCTGATGAGATCTAATTAAAAACAATATTGTTCGCTTAAATGTGTTGTTCTAAACTATTTTATTGACACATATTGAGGTGGTCCAAAGCGGCAGTTTATCCTTCACACATCCAAAGATCATTGAGGTGCACTCTAAATGTCCAATTCAAGTTCAATAACACGATTTATAGACAAAGAGATGGAGTGACAATGGGGTCACCATTGGGTCCTTTACTTGCAGACTGTTCCTTGGCAAGATTGGAGAATAGTATTCTACGGCCTAATATCGATAGTTTCCATTTGTAACAAAGATATATGGATGATACTTTCATCATATGCGACGATAGTACCGACATCAAAGTGATAACTAAAGAGTTCAACAGCTGTCATCATGCCATCCAGTTCACGTTGGGATCAGAGATTAACTCGGAATTCCATTTTTGGGATGTTTTTCCCAAAAGGTGATCTGATGGTTCTCTTTAAAGATCAATCTACAAGAAACCAACATGGAATGGGTCCCTTTGAAAAGAAAGAGATATCTGATCCACTCCTTATCTTCAATAATAAGGGGATATGTCCCAGTGATACAACCGATGGGGAACTGGAGCGACTCAGACAAGTTCTCATAGAGAATGGATATCCTCCAAGATTTATTGAGAAAAACATGAAGTTAAGGGAAAAGTCTGAAAGACCATACCAAAAAAACTGCTATTTATGAGTGTTGAATTTAAAGGTGATACCGCAGCTGAGATCCTGAAGAATCGCTTATACAGATCACTGAGGAAAGCCTTCTTTACAGCTGAGCTACATATCAATTTCTACAGCCGACAAATGATCACTGGATGTGTGTGAAACTATTTTATTGATTTATTTTATTCCTTTATGTTCCGAGTGGAACTAGCGGCTTCAAGCTAGAGCTTTGAAGTTTCGGTTAGCACTGGTGTTTATTTTAAGGGAAGATGATGGAGGTTGCTAGTCGCATGACCAACAGTCCTTCTTTACCGGCCATGTAGTCGGCTTAGCGAGGTTTAGGAATACGTCGGCCGGGAATCGAACTCTAGACCATGTAAGGCGTGGTTGCCAAGCATTCTACAGATGAATGAATTACCGACGCAATAAAACAAAGCAAAATATTATTTACTTAACATCGGCTAAAGGGGGGATTCACTGCATTCATTGCATTTGAGGCTCCTGAAAATGGCTATAGCTGCATTTCTAATAAGGTTCTTAGAACCTTATAGTCTACTAGAGACAGTCAAAGGATTTAAAACCATCTGTTTGAGATCCAATGGGAACAAAATCATTTCCTGAGAAATTCAAAGGGGATAATAAAGGTGTGTACGGCATTACTTTCATCGTTTTCAAAGTTGATTTCATCACAAACCATTGAAAACTAAGGAGAATTGGATAGATCTTTCGTCTTATTTTTTGGGACTCTTTATTAGTAAATCTGTACAACTAAGTCAAGTGTAAGATACTTTGGGAAAGTTCTTTCTTCTGACCTTTCTTAGTCGGTCATCTCATAACTTAACGATTTCTAAGAAGATGTTTCGCTTAAACTACTACATTAAGGACTTAATACAACCAGAAGAATCCCTTAACCTCAACCTTTACAATTTGTTAACTCTTGCATCTTTATTACTCCCCCTTTCTTATTCCCTACTTTTATAAGGAGACCAGTTAGAATTCACCTACGTGGAACAGATTTCTCATGTGCCAGGCTATGAGCCACAATCAATGTGTGAGGGCTGGTGACACAACTCAGTGGTCCAAGCTGCAGACTAACAGCTGGCTACCTTGACGTAATGACTGGGTTTGAATATCGCAATAACACAACGGGTTCCAATAGCTGGAATGAGTCTACCAGCGCGGGCTACC
The DNA here is from genome assembly GCA_944472135.2 of Trichobilharzia regenti. Lineage (NCBI taxonomy): Eukaryota > Metazoa > Platyhelminthes > Trematoda > Strigeidida > Schistosomatidae > Trichobilharzia > Trichobilharzia regenti. The sequence continues at coordinate 4,498,214 of OX235267.1, read as the reverse complement.
ATTCAAGAAAGGTCGTTTGAATGGCGATTATAGACTAAAAGTAGTAACCAATATAGTTTATGTCGCTTACACTACTTCAGTGATGGAGAATAGGCATGTAACAGCAATATAATGTGTTACCCTCAGACCATCAAAGAGTCAGCTATGCTTGCTCTTCGGTATGTGTAGAGGCAGTGGTATAGAAAAAGGTCGACTCTGAGAATTGTATATCCCGAGGTTTCACCACCTTGGGGTAGGCGTAGAGCCGGAGATAACATCTTCATACAGACAAAATTCTACCGACCACTTCGGAGAAACTATCTGTGATCGGCCCTAAGGAGTTGTCTTTTGAGATCTACGGTCAAGTAATACTAAAATTCCGAATATTTGAGGAAAGAGAACCGACTTCCATGATGTAGAGGGGGCAGGCAGTCGGAAAGTAATGACCGCCCACAATGCATGAAAAATACACATGTCAAATTAAGTTTAAAAAACATTTTAATAAAGAATATTTTTTCGCAGCTTCGCTTCAAATCTATACAGTTCTATAATGTCCATGGAAGAAAGTTTTACCATAAACATGGAAGAGACTGAATTGCCTATATAGTAGCAGTTTGTCGAATCCCTTTCACTACAGTAGCCTCAAACGTTTCTTTTTTAACTTGCACACTGATATGGTATGTTATCCATATTCATTCGGGGTGGGGGTGGGGGGAGGGTTCCTATTCTTCTTCTTTCCTTGCTAACGCATACATATTCTGAGCCTCTTACTATTATGGACAGTATTCTTATTTCCCAAGCGGTTGAAGCAACAATTTCTAAGTAACATTCAGGATGACCTCTACGGGCACTTACATGACTTTTAACAATGCTTCAGTGAAGTTACAATTAGAATCTTTTCTCTGTTGACCTTCTCTATGACCTTTCTAATCCATGCCACAGGGGTGTTCTGCACACGCACAGACTTCAATTGGGAACTTGCAGATTACATACAATTCAAGGTGAAAATTCATGACGGCTTCGCTTAGAAACTAAAAATTATTCAGATCGCAATATATGACCTGTTTCGTCCCATAAATGACAGGAAGAAAACCCTGGCATAATTGCAGGAAGATATATACTACTGACTAACTGATATGAGTAGCTGGGAGCAGCTGATGTCAAAATTAAAGATCGCAGTGATCTTAAGCACAAGATGACTGTTTAGCTTGTTTGTTTACAGCCGAGCTGACCAGAAGTGTATCTAGCTGGTTAAACTGAGCTCAGAAAACCGAACGAGTCGAAACCAGACGAATGAAATGTTCATTAGTTAATTAATAAAGGAAGTAATTTAAAAATCTCATAGAAGTATTGATTGTTCGTATATTTCGCATTAAAGCGGTTCGATATTTAGACGTGAATGAATATAGAACGAAAATGAACAAAAGCACTACGCCTATTATTCTACATTTTGACTGATTTTTAGACCTGTATAGATATTACAGTCAATAAAAAGGGAAGCGGTCACCTTCACTGGTGACCCCAGTTGCGAACTTCACTGATAGAATTCAGTCAATACCGATGATAAGGACTAGATATATATGACATCACCTATTTTTCAGTGATCATTGAATGTATACAATCATTCTATTTTGGTTACTTCTGAAGTGCGTCAGAGTGGAACATCAGTAGTGTCAGTAGCCCATCTCCATTGTGCTTTGTTCTCTGCAGTCTTGTCTACCGAGCTACCCGGGTATCCATCAGCTTTTATTATCCCCCCCCCTCCACACACACACACACACACCATCTCCTTTATGTCACCCTCAGATTCATGCCCGAATCCTTTGTCGTAATTCGCACTCCCTTCGATGGACTTGCTCGTGATATTACTGGGCGGCTTCATCAGCCTATGCCCAGTACACATTTATTTCATTCAGTATATCCGTCTGATAGTAAGTTGTCGGTTCCCTGACTACCTGCCAGAGTTCCTTAATACTGGTCATCCATATTCATTTGGGGATTTTCACGTTTCTTCTTCTTTCCTTGCGAACGTATAAACATTCTAAGTCTCTTACTACTATGGACAGTAATCTCATTTCTCAAGCGTTTGAAGCAACCATTTCTAAGTGACATTCATAACTAAATGTCTTTGCTCAAACTACTTGACCAAGTTTCGTAATTTATTCATTATTTCTACTGACATGCACGACTTCATATGTTTTGTAACAGTTGACCTTTAACAACACTATACACGTTTGAAGTGGCGTAACTCAAGGAATATTCTTCGCTGACCTATGTCTTTCCAATTTAAAAACACAATGAAATCCTGTAGCCAATCAACCAAATCCCTACAAACCAGCACCTGAATATCAATGAGATGCTCACTGGCGACTGGCCCTATTCAGGTAGGTAGTTACCTGGGATTCCAGTGGGAAGTCGTGACTAGTAGGGTACAGCGCGTCGGGTGTGAGGACAAATACTCACCGAAGACATTAGCTAGCGGTTGCGCTATTTCATGAATTGGCAGAAGCTAGGATTCATAGGATGGCAATTGGATCGAGTCCAGTGGCTTAATGGTATACGAGCTCGCCTTGTAACCAAAAGGTCCTGGGTTCTAACCCCGGTGGGTGCATATTGATGAAGAGTCCCAAACCAGGGCGAAACAACCATCCAGTACTCCCAGGTTTTCCAATGGTTCTCTAACCAATATCAGCTCATGATGAAATCCTGTAAACAATGAATTCTCCTGATCGTCTATTCAAGCTGAATTAGGTGGACAGGGATTCGAGTCCAGAATACAATGGCTCAAAAGTCGAATGCTTAGGCCAATATACCACATTCTATGTAAGTCCAAAGGAAGAAAAGTGATAAGATATCCTACCTAACAGGTTTAACTATCATCGCTTTGATGTACATAAGAGATGTTTTAGCCATACAAAAAAACTCACTACATACTGACAATAATATCGGTTGACAGGTGTTAGACACTTTTAATAGCTATTTTCCACTTTTCTATGAAAAAACCACAAGAAGAAAATCACTGGACAGGATTATCATTATAGTCATAGCAAAATTGAATTATTTAGTGAAGAGGAGTCAGTCACATTCGCCTTTAACAATACCACAGCGATCAGTGGATTGTGACTAGCAGTGGAATCCAGAATAACGCGCATTTCGTCCTGCTTGGGACTCGTCATCAGGATATACCTTCATTCCCCCCCCCACACACCGAGGCTCGAACCCAGTGCTCTTAGATTTCATCCACTGTTCACCAATTGACTTTATGTTACATGACAAGCATCTACACAAGGAGTCGACATGTCAACAAGAGACCGAGCACTTTAGTCCAATCAGTCGATGGGAAAATGTACATTGAATTTAAAAAAATATCAGGGCATTTACGAACATTCCTGGTTGTCATTTGTTAAGGTGACAAGCTAAGGAAAGAGATACAGTCGTCAGGCTGCTTGATTGTAAGCGAAAAGATGATGATTATGAACAACAGTTCCTTTTGATTCGATAAGTTGTCAACCACGTGTGTTATTCAAAGACTAATACTATGTATCTGCCCCTCCCCCCGCGCCCCCCGCTGAATATTAGAAAATAAGACAGTGTTCTTTAGGGTAATTGAATGCCTAAGGCAATGAGCCATATTAACAGCTTCACACATAAATAATGCTTAAAGACTGTAACATTATCATAAGATTATGTAAATTATGAAGAGAAATATTTTAAGGTAATTTAAAGCTTACTAAACGATCACAACACGAATGATCTTTTTTACGATTTCCAGAAGCTGGACGACCAGCAGCATCTGAAAAGTTAAATAAATAAATAGGTATGATGATTGCCATTATTGATTTTTACCTCTACTAGTATAATACGAAGTGCCTCTAACCTTTATCGGTCTCATTCAACAGTTTAGATATTATAGAGAAGATTTGTAGCTCAGGTGGATGATTTTGATGTGGTTTTGTTCTCTGAGCTGGATGGTTAGTTTGCGAAGCTTTCAACACCTTACTGGGTGACATCTTCAGCGCATACTTCAATTTGAAGTATGCGCTGAAGATGTCACCCAGTAAGGTGTTGAAAGCTTCGCAAACTAACCATCCAGCTCAGAGAACAAAACCACATCAAAATCATTCAACAGTTATATGGCAATGCCAATATGACAAGTGATTCACAAAGGAAGCCTTTTAAGCAAGGACAGTAGTAGGACAAAGCTGCTTATTAGCACCAATGATATTCTTGATTGTTGTGGACTGGTTCATAAGGCAGGCCGTGGGGAAGAAGAAGACAAAAATATGTTTGACCGATAAGAACACTCTGAAAAATCTCGATTTCGTGGATGATCTATGTCTAATGTCAAAAATAAACTCGAAGACTTACAGGAAGACGCCAACAAGCTGGATAGAAGGGGAAGGCAGAAAAAACAGGACTTCGAGTGAACATAATAGAGATGGAGGTGGTGGAAACGACTAACCAGCCAACCAACCAACCAACCAATAACAACAAGCACCCATCACTATCAACAGGGTAAGTTTGAAAGAGGTCACTTCCTTTACTTATCTAAGGAGCATAACTTCAACTACAAGCACCAACGATGAGGATGTCAAAATCAGAATCCAAAAGACAATGCACACCTCCACTACTCTAAAATCAGTTTGGAAATCTTCTGAACTCAGTCAGAATTAGCGCAGAACTCGGACTTCTAACGCTAATATTAAGTCACTTCTATATGGTACAGGAAAAGGCTACCGCGAAATTTCGTCAACAACTGCCTTCGCTTGATACAGAAGACGAGATTGCCACAAAGCATGAGCAACAAATAACTCTAGAAACGAACCAACCAACTAAAGAAAATGCACATGGATCAAACACATTGAGAAAACAGTTGAGCGACATCGCTCGAATGAGACTCGAATGGGAAATGACGAATTGGGCGTTGGTCAAAGAGTGACATGGAGGAGACTGTGTGACGAAAAGATGAGAGCCTATTGGAAATCACGAAGCCAGCCAAAGAGGACTTTAGGTGAGAGGATGAAGTGGGGAATCTAGTAACATTATTAAAGACAAAGGGAAAACAAAAATATTAATCATAGACAACTGAAACCAACAGTATGTTTAAAATTCACCAAGCATTGTATAATTCCAGTGAAGCTGAAGGATAAATTACCGAATCTGGAAGCTTCAGTGTACACTTACTGAAGTTTTGAAGACAGTTACGTAGGTATAATGACCCGATAAGTCCACCATCTCCTTCTCGAGAATTGTCAAAAGTGGTTAGGAGAAGGAATCATAAAATCAATTAAGATTTCTTTATTGACACATATATCATGATGAGTACCAACAAAAAGCAAGAAACTTTGGTCCAGGGTTTCTTGTCGATTGACTCCAGACAGTAAGTGTCAGTTTACAGTGATCCACAAATATAAGCCACTTATCCTGGTGAACACAGTAAAACTGACAGAGAGTATTCAGTCAGCAAACAGGACTAAACACCCGACATTGATTACAATTACATGACCAATTAATATTTGTGTAAAAGAAACTGACTACTTATACGCACGTAAGTAGTATACAGAAAATGCCATAAATATAGGGATCTATATTGGTTTGTCACTTCATATTAGCCCTTGTTATGTTATTGAGGTAAATGTAAGTGGCTGTAGCACAACACTTCATTTCAAAATGTAGGTCCGTCGCTGCATTAGGTCATATATATACTTACCTGTAAACACTAGACGATATTTCAGTGCAAGAAATTCACCTCACACGTGTAAAATTCGATATTTAATTATTCTTAAGCCTAAATAACAAAACTACTTACTTATTTAATTGAATTTTAGATTTTCCCTTAGATTGATTGGACCGAAATGCTCAGTCTCAGGTGGCTCTCGTGGCCCAAGTGGTCTACAGTGGACAACGCTTTGGCGTTTGAAACTATGGGCACTGGGTTCGAGCCTCGGTGGTGGGAACGTCATCACTCACTGGGGAATGCAGGTGCGTCCAGTGACGAGTCCCGAGAGGACGAAATGAGCATCCTGGATTCCACTCCTAGTCACTAACCCGATTAAAAACTGCTTAATGTTTATTCTCTTAAAGTTCGTTAGATGAGACATTATTCAGACTAGTAGAGAGTAGAGTATCCTCATCAATCGGTTGCAGATAAACATGGTTACCCTCGTCCAGTAAAAAACACCACAAATGGAACTTAGAAGTTTAATTATATTCTACGCACATATATCTTTATTTCACGGAAGCCACTGAGTTGAAACACCACTTTACTTTCCGGAAAATGATACGAAGTACCAGACATTTTCGCTTCAACTAAATCAAACTGAGTTATTTGAGGGCATCCAATTAAGTTTTCAAATATGATCACGGATTGACACTACTGAAAACCAGGGAGTACTGGACAACTGTTTCCTCGTCATGTGAATCTCTCCAGGAGTACGCAACCATTATCCTATCCTGCAAGGGACCACACGCAAGACCTTCAGGTTACGAGGCGAATCCATCGACCATTCAGCCACTGGGACGGAATCCTCTGTCTGTTTGGATTCAACATAGAACTTCGCACTGAAGTGCAGCATCTTCGAGTTGCCACGTTCCAAATAGCACACAAAGGTAGACAAGAAGATGGGTGAAGAGAATCAATAGCGTTTGTCAAGTATGAGAGTGAAACAGAATGAGTAATGGTAGAAAGAAATATGAAAGATTACAGAGACTGAATACATCTGCGCTGGTCATTGACAACGATTTTGAGCCATGTCACCTATTGTCTCCAGCCATTGATTCCTAGAGTCCCGAGGGTCCTAACCCGGAAGTCTGCATCTCCCTACCTTCTGTAAATACGCGTTTTGCGGCCTCAACGCCAGCCAATGTTATCCGGTGTGTATTTGCCCTTGAAGCCAACCCAGTGAACCCCACTGATAACAACTTTTCACTGGAGTGGTGGCGCTATAAATTGTGAATTGACACCAGTCAGAATATATGGGTCATTGGATTGCGTCCCAGTGGCTGGATAGTTAGTGGACCCACCTCTCATAACCTGAAGGTCCTGGGTCCAATCCCTTGCGGTGGGATCATGGGTGCGCACCACCGAAGAGTCCCTAAATAAGACGAAACAGCAGTCCAGTACTCTCTGGCTCTCGATAGTTTTCTGACTGATGCTAATCAGTGACCAAACTTGAAATCAATTAAATTCCTGCCGGCCAACACAGCAAATTAAATGAATTGACTCTTTTAACGGCATACGCTGACAGTTTCACGGAAAGCGTTAGCGGCTGGTATAAATTGCCTTTTCATACTTATCTGTTTTGAGGGTTTCTAAAGACCTTTTTGGCAGACGACGGACGGCAATACTGAGTGTTAGAACCTTCGTTCTTAATCAATGAGACTGCCAGTTATCACTTGATGTGATTACAAGCTGGTTTTTAAGATTTCAAGGCATATTTTATGACAAAATAAGTACCAAGGAGCAGTTAACTACTGTTGCACCACCCACGTTTATGACTCTTCAGCCATAAACAATTACGACCACAAGATGGATGGAACGATTCTAGAACCGTCTATTTATCCGTTGAGCACGATAGTACTTAGTCACTGCATCACTATCTAATTTCTCGGGGATTTTAGATTTTGTTGATTTGTGATATAATAGCCCCCCTAGCCAATGTTAAGGATGTTAAGGGTGAAAAACTGAAGACTACAACTAGATGGCTGTTTCATATTACACGAATTTTCAATGATGATTCGTCAGTTGGCTTCAGTCCATGATAAAATCTGCCTTGACACTGACCAAATCTCTACACAGCTGTGTGATATGCAAGATTGCGTAAGTCCTTAAAATCATGCACAACCCTCAAGTCATCACGTATATAAGTACACCTCATTAAGATACGATTTTATACTTACTTCCCGTAAGAACTTTTGTGACGAAATAATCTCTGTGAAATGGATTATTTTATAAAAACATCTAGACGAAAAGAAGAAATGAACAGATCTATGGAAGTAGGGCAATAAATGCATTGTTGAACATCAAAAACAATCCTCTGGTGATAACTCACAGTTTAGCTAGTGGCACTTCTCAAGTTGGCAGAAGTTGGAATTCATGGGCTGACAATTGGATCGGATCTAAGTGGCTTAATGGTCTACGAGGTCACCTTTTGACCAGAAGGCCATGGGTACGAACCCTGTTGCTGGGTGTGTACTGATGAAGAGCCCCAAACTGGGATGAGACGGTTGTCTAGTATTCCGAGGTTCTGTAGTGGTTCCCTAACCGACGTCAACTCATGATGAAATCCTGGCACCTCTCTAAGTTTAACAACAAGTACGACCAACTGACATATTCATAAATTTATACCAACATAAGTTACTTAGCACATAGAGGAAGCAAGCACTATTGTAATAAAATTCACCAGATGAGAATATTTAGGAGAGAGAATAATTTAATGATGAGTAGTTAACATGCTCAAAGTTCTAGTTAAAATCAATATCGTGAGTGTTTCAGAATGATGTTACACACGTATCCAATAATCACTGGTGATTAGTCTCCTAAAGATTCCAAACAGGTAACTTACATCTTCATAAGTGGTGGTACAGATTAGTAGTGTATGACTTCATGAATAAATTCCATAGTAAGCTTTTACACCCTTTACTCTTGTCTAATCTAATCCTATTTCAGTGCGCTTAACACATGCTCTGTCCATCATCAGTGGAGAATGAAAAGCCAAGTCATATTGTCTCACCTTGCTTACCTAGCACCCCATCTAATCTCAACGTCAAATAAAGTACTGCTATATGTACAGAAGCTCATAGTGATTAACCATCTTTTGGTCTCAGATACTGTATAAAGCAGGACAGAAGGGGCTGCTGTGTGTTAAAAACGCGCATTTTTTGTGAGAAAACATGTAACATTTTTAATTCTATAAGTGAAAAATATAGTTGTAAATAAGCCTGACACCAAATGTGAAAGAAAAATGAAGTCCTTTCAGCTACACATTTGTAAGTGAACAATCAATGCCGAGTATATTAAACAATCAAACTGAAGTATTAGACGATTCCTACTGAAATATCGAATGATATCAAAACATTATTCTATCACCACCTTCCCAACCGATAGCTGCTACCATGACGTGGTGGTCAGACTTGCATATCACAATAACCCAACAGGCTACACTGGCCGGAACTAGTGTTCCTGCAGGTCTTACCATGCCAGGAAGGTTGTTAGGATAGCGATTAGACTAAAACCAGTTACCGGGATTGTGTAAGAATTTTTTTTCTTTTTTACACTATGCGAATAGGGATGCAACAGCAGTGAGGTGTTTCCCTCAGATGACCAGCATGCCAGCTATGCTGTCCCTCCACTCCGGAGAGAGGGGGTTAGAAAAGGTCGACTCCAACAACTGTGCATCCCGACTTACCCTACGGTGGTCTGTAACCGGAGGTAAGTTTACTAATAAGGAACCAATCCAAGAAACTACCTCATGCAGGCTGTGTGTGACCTGCCTCAAGCAGTTTTCCGCTGGGTTCTGGAACACTAACCCTCTTTCTGTTTCAGGTATCCGAAGAATCAACTAACTTCCATGTTGTAGACAGCCGGGAAGTAACAACCACCCACACACTTCCAAAAATACACAAAGTCAATCAACATCTTATCTCATTCCGCAGGTCTTGGACTCACACAGAAGTACTAAAAAATTATTAGTTTGCCTAAGCCACCTCACACATCAAGTAGATAAGAGATTTAATCCTCCTTATTGAAAAGATATAACAGAACAAAAGTACAATTTACCTCCAGAATACAGTGATTCAGATAAATCAATAGGCACTCCAGAGTTGCCTTTTTCCGCAAGATAATCCCACATACCAGTAAGAGGTTTACGATTTTTATCCTCTAGTATAGAAAACATAGCCTAATAAATAAAAGTAATTATGAGGAAGAAAAATGCTCATTCTTACTTGAACTGGTATGTTCAGTTTATCTACAATATTTTGTATTTTTATTTTAAAACTAGGTATATCTTGATAACCCTTTGTTATGCCTCTCTATGAAATAACCAAATCAATTATCATAAAATGCACAATCTGGATACTTGATTAGATAACAAAACAATCTTATATCCTTTATCAAAATATTCTTTGAGCTTAAGCACAACATTATTATTGATCAGCCTGTAAAATTACATTTGAAACATATCTGGCATCATACTTCCAGTCTGTATAATCTTTTGGGAAAACTTTGCCTGATGATGGGACAATAACTGTACCATCCAAATCCAAGCCTAAAATCTGATAGAGACATTAAGCTTTCTGAAACTTTGGTTCTACTTTACTGCTTGGTTGACATTTAGGATGTGTGTAGACCAGTAATGATGTTGTAGTCTCCCATAATTCCTCGTTTACTGGCTGTGATGCAGGATTATCAGAGGAAAACAGTGTTGTTTGGCGCCTAAAACATTAAATAGATACAATACGACAATACAGCAGTTAGTGTGAAGCATTACCCATCAAATAACATATATTTTTTTACAATGTAACGAGTTACTAAAAGAAATTGAACGCACACAAACATACAAACCAAGCTATACGAAAACTAATCTGATGCTCGCTAGTGACTACTGGCTGCAGGATGGAGTTTCCTGGAGTTCTAGTGACAAGTCGTGACCAGTGAGGTTCATCCAGATGTCACGTGTGACGATGGATGTCCCACTGAACACATTGGTTAGGGTGGCGCTAAATCGCGAATTAGTAGGAGTTGGAATTCATGAGCCATGGAATTGGGTCCCAGTGGCTGAATGGTATACGAGCTTGCCGGGTTCGAATCCCAGTGGGTGCGTACTGCCGATGATTCCTAAACTAGGATGAAACAGCTGTCCAGTACTCCCTGGTATTCAATGCTTCTCTAACTGATATCAATCCGTGATCAAACTCGTAAAAGCGAAACTAACCCTTACAAACCAAACTATAGAAAATTTAATTCTCCCTCTAAACCTACATTAAGTTGATTAACAAATCACAACTTAAATGCAACAAAATGCTTTTAAAGAAATCAAACTACAAGCCTACGGGAAGGAAGCACTATTTTGACGTCATTATCTTCATAAGAGATGGGAAGAAATACAATATTGGGATGCAAAGCGAACATGATAAGATTACGTAGACAGTACTATTTGAAACTGTAGTTCAATATTAGAGCGTCTGCTGGACGTGCCTCAGTGAAAATACTACTTAGTGGTACCTAACTCTCAAAACTCCAGTAGTTAGGACACGGTTGAGACCTGTGATTTGTGTCTACAGCCAAAAAACCCAAATAGAGATGAAATGACTAACTTTGCTTAATATTTTAACGACAGCCTAATAAAGTCAATGATACAGTAGCCTCCTCGACAAGCCATTCGTATCATTTGTGCAAAATGTTGCCAACAGTGTTGGTCTTAATGAAACGGTACATATGGCGTAGTAGTTCGCTGTCATATTTCCCTAATGTATGACGTGGTTGCAGAATTTCCCACGTTAGGTGGAACAAGGTAAGTAATATTGAGATGTGACTCAAATATCGAGTTAAACACCCTGAACCACCACTCTCCACTCAGCAATCTTAGTTGAGGCACGATTGGGTTAAAGAGTGACAATTCATGAAATTATCAAATATTGCTTGAAGCCACTTAGATCAATATAGAATATTTGGTTGGGGTCTCGAGATGATAATAACTAGTGCGGGTAACATAGCTTGCAGTCTTAAATAACTGTAAAATCCATTCATCCTACCAAAAACCTCCTAAACGTCTTCTTCATGAGACTATCGTCTCTTCTACACACATGTTCGTTGCCCTATTGCTGCATTATTTTTTCTTCTGCGTTCAAAATGGGGTTGTCAGAACTGATGTACTTCCGAGATCAGTTTTATGCTAAACTATCCGCTCAGCAAGGATATTTAACGCAGTACTTCTCCGAACACAGGTTGGCAAAAGAAATTCCTAGTTAGTCAGCACTTAATAATTGAAATAACTCCCGACTAGTGTAGTAATGTGCCTTTATGTTAAACTGTAATGGGAATTTGAATCATGGTGTTCATCCACCAAGATCTGGACTGACAGACAAAACCACACCTTTGACATAACAGTTTTGCCTGAATACTTAACATATATTAATTACTATAAAACCACCTAGGCCATGAGTTATTTCTAATAAGAGAACTGTACAGGATCTCAGTCACATTGTTTACTTTGGAAGTCATGACGATGTTGTTAAGAAGCTTCAAATCGAACAGGCCTAGGAAGAAACTATCACACAGCATAGATATTTAGGAACCATGCATTCATGACCCAGCTAGCATTTTTTTCGGGCGCATTGCAGACTCAATGAGGCAAAACCTTCGGGCAGATCTACTTACTTGGGACAGTGTCCCAAAGTCTGCCCCAAAAAGTCTGCAATGCGCCCGAAAAAAATGCTAGCTGGGGAGTATTAAGTTCCCTGATATCTACTCATGTAAAAGACATAGAAGTAAATTTTCAGGATTCTCAAATTTTTTATCATAGGCAGTAACTTTTACTATTTCACAATTGCAATTGTTGAAAAAAAATGTCCCATACCCATTCTTAAACTTCTGAGGTACAGTCTTAGCGCCTAAGCCTTTAAGTAAAATGACTGAATTACGCTATTAGTCCCAAAAGTGTTTTTGACAACGTACATTTTAGTTTTTGTCGGTTTCTCAACTTGGTCGGTAGCTTGCCGCTTCATATTGTAACGAAGCTAGTTGTATAACCACACTGGCGGTGTTACATATTCAATGTGCCTCCAGTATTCAGTATCATTTTACGAGCTAGTGTAAGCCGGATCGACTTCGTTAGGCCACTCCAATGGTTTCAAAGTAACAGTTCCTGATCTTCGGTAAAATTCTGAACAGTCTGTCAATGCCGTAGGTTTCCTTGACTCGAATGAGAGTTTTGAGGGGATAAGTTATCTATGGCTCATGCAGACTTAAAAATATTAACAAAGAAACGAATACACAATAAAATTTAATCATTGAAAGTTATGCCAATGAATACTTAGAGTGCCAACTAGCACGAAACCTGGGTCCAAGGCTTCCTGTCGATTGCCTACAACTATCTAATATCACTGAATACGTAGAGTAGTGAGAAGAATGAGGCAAGTGTGACTGGGAAGGAGTAGAGGACGATTTCAGATGATCTTTATTGACAGAGCGCAGTATGTGAGTTTCCAAGGGGACATAATCCATATGTTACTGAAAGACTAACAGTAACCATCTTAAAGTTTTTCACCGAGAGTGCACGGGGAAAATCTTCTGGTAAAGGGTTTCAGGGAAGACAAACTCGAAGAGAAAAAAATTTTCGTTCGGTCCACAATAATTCACACATTGCCACGAGGGACAAGTTGATTCTATCATGGCACAATAGCTTTGTTTGCCTGTCAGTGGTCATCCATAACCTTGCAAAGCCTATTTTCCCCAGTCTGGCGTCATATGCTTTATTCCAGAGATCCTTATTGTCTGCCTTCCTAGTGCCCTTTCCAAAAGACTTGCTTCCCGACTAAGTAGAGGCAGAGCAATGCTATTATACATTTTAAGGTGCTGTCATATACATGTTTCATACTGTCTTACACAAATTTTAATAATGTGAGCGCCTAATTATTGATGTGCGAAAAATATAATGGTCTGTGCCCTTGCCAGTTCACTGGATAATTCACACTTGTATCCAGTTTTTTCGTCAGAAATAGACCTAAGTCATTCTGTGACGCTGCACAGGTCGAGTTATTACCATGTGCTGAGTGACTTACGTTCTGAGCCATTGAAGCATATAGTTGTGTCAGCCATCTTTAGTTGAAAGACTGCTGCCTAGATGAGTGAAAGAAGCGACTTCTTTCGACGTTATTCGAATGACAGTGATAAGTGCTTCTTATTTTCATTACCTGTGTGCGTCGGTGGCACAGCGGTAGAATGCTCGCCGACCGCGCCTCATGTGGTCCGCGGTTCGATCCCCGGCCACAGACGCATGCCTTTACTTCGTTAAGCCAGTAATAAGACTGGTAGGAGGAGGGCAAGCCATGAGGCTAGCAAACCCATCCCTTAAAAAAATGAAAACCACTGCTACCGAAAATTTGAGCCTCTATCTTGAAGCCGCCTACGTTCCACTGGGAACGTAAAGGAATAAAAAAATAATAAAATTTTCATCAATTAAATTTGAAAAACACAGCTTTAGCTCACGCCGGCCTTCCAGAATCTTCAGATAACCCTGCAAAGAAGTTATATAAATATTTAATCGCCCTTAAGTGCTTTACGTCATCGGCAGTTTGGATGGCATTTGATGAGTAACAAAAACACTGAAGACCGTAGAACGCAACCCCATGACATTCTCGAAACTCGTCTGTGTCAGAATGATAGGAGTTTATTAATTTTGGTACGAGATTGCATTCAGCCTTGGTTGTCTTTCATAACTCCATTATGGATAAGATTTTATTTTGATAAAATCACACAATGTTATACAGTAATATTAACTGATGGCGTTTCGAGCACAAACTATTGCTCATAATCATATCAAGGTACTCACACAACTTTTTCTTTCATATATATACATGTATATATATGTTACTGTGTAACACTGTGTCTAATCAAAATAAAATCTTATCCATAATGGACTTATACTCTACCACAGTGCCCAAGTTTTGGAATCTTATCAGTAGTCTTTCGTAACTATTTCTTGCATCAGAATACCTGTCCTAAACACTGATCTATAGAACTTACTGTTGCACATGTAGTTTGTAAGAACGCCGGTGGGTACACAAAGCAAGGAAAGCAAGTCAAACATACGAGAGGGCGTTCACTACAGAGGGCAGTTCAGTATGGAAAGAGAACCTTATAAACCATTTAGAAAGTACAGTGCCTAATCGTACGTCTGTATTTCGTAATCACGTACCACCCATTTGGCGGCGGTAGATGTTACCGTGCGTCCTGTAGGGCACATAGATACTGCCAGTCAACCAACCATTGGAGGAGCTGGCCACCGATATCCACTTGGCCTAATTTTTGAAGGCTAAGATCAGGTCGAAGTGTTGGTTGCCTACAAAAAATCAATGACAACTACATGAACTGGAGTACTAATATTCCAAAATGACAACCGGTCGTTCTGTACAAACACAAGGCTTACTTTACAGGACCTGCCTCCCCTGAAACCTTGGAGTCCTTCATATGTTATGTGACTCCCATCAATATATGCTGCGGTCGCTTATCGGACCTTCCAATATCTTCGATAAGACTGGAAGTTGTGCTTTTAGTCCATAGTTCATTGAGTTACGCATATCCCCAACATGGAAGATAGGAGAAAAGATAGCTCTTATTTACTACTTCGGTATTTAAAGGTAGTCTATGATTAGTCAAACTTGGCCAGTTAACCAGCTCACTAGATTTATAGCCGGCTGCCAGCTCGGATAAAGAGGGAAAGTTTGGAATGGGGCTAGCAAAACAACACCAAAAATATATGTGTAAAACTTGGACATTGTGGCAGCAGGAAATTCCATAATGGTTGGTTTATTAAATGTATCACACAGTGAAACGGTATTATTTACTGGATGACGCTTCGAACAAAATTTATTGTTCATAATCATATCAATTGTAATCACGCGACTTTGAAACTTGAGTTTTATAGTTTTCTTTGTTTTCTCCTATTAGTCGTTAGAGTTGTAGAATTTTCCAGATATCTGGGGCAGGTGTTGAATCACTCCTATTCGACGTACTCTCTTCAGTTGATTCAATAAACAAAGCTTCTGTTATCAATCTCTCCCTCCATCCTGTGACATTAGATTTTAAAACTGTCATCCTATCCCATCCTATTGTATGGTTGTGTGTAACTGCATGTAGTGCTGTAGCTGAACTATTCTCTATATTTCTTAACTTATTTGGGTCAACTAATCTAGATTTTGCTGCTAGGTTTTTGTGCTCGGCTAGTGTGACTGCCCCTGTTCTACCAGTTTGACCTATGTATTTGACCTCACCATCATTGCAGGATATTAGATAGACTAAATTGTTTTGTCTTAAAGGCTCCACAGGATCCTTTAACCGACAAAGCTTGTTTCTAGTTGAGTTTGTGGGTTTGAGTGCCAGCCACTTTTATTCCTGCCTTGTTAAGGATTCTGCGTAAGGCTTCCGAGGTTCCTTCCTTGTATGGAATCACTACTGATGATTTAGATTCCCTATTGTTGGTGTCGTCATTAATATTATTATCACTATTATTATTATCATTATTAGTGTTATTATTATGATTATCACTATCGCTACTATCATTATTTATTTTATTTTTAGATTTCCTTACATATTTCCTGACTAATTTTTCAGGATAATTATTAAGTTTCAAGGCTTCTGTCAATGGAGTTGAAGATTGAACGATCAATTCTAGGTTGTTTGCTCAAAATCAACTTCCCCAATTTTCGCGGAGGCATCAATACGACAGTCATCGTCTCATCGGTCGCTGTTCAGAAAGAAGTCAGTAGCAAACCATCAGAAACCTTAATAGAAATATTTTTTATATGTTGGTGTTACAATAAAGAATTCCCAAGCGGCCAATCGGTGTTTTGGTTTTTCGTCCGTTATTACTAAGCGTTTCTGAAAAACTGCAAGGAACAGCGTGGGCCCGAGCGTAGCAAGAGCTGGGCATTAACGGTTTATGAGACGTGACTGGCAGCTTCTTTTATGTGTATCATTTCTTGTCTTAGATTTTCCTTGGTACTACTTAGTTTTTGTGCTCTGTCACTTAAACATTTTACCAATCCTATTTTTACTGATATAGGATGGGATGATCGGAAGCCCAAATGTTTGTTTGAATGTGTGGGTTTTCTGTAAACACTAGCGTTTAACTTCCCATCTTCTTTCCTTTTTAAGTTGCAATCTAACATTGGAAGTTCCCCTTCCTGACTTTCCAATTCATAAGTGAATTGAATTGCCTCTATCTTCGAGTTGATGTGTTCGAAAAATCTAGAGGAGAAATCTTCATCTCAGAATGATGAAATCAACAATCCAAAGTCAACGGCAATCGATAAATCAAAGTGGGTTATCAATCTCTCATTACATGTATTAAGTCCTACGGAAATAAGTGTATTAGAAAAGGGACTAAATTTCAATGTTTCATTAGACAATCTGAAACCCGAGGGTATCACTACTATAATAGAAATACCACTAAGTGGGATAGACAAAACAATGAATGGCGAAGTACGGGCACAACGTGCACTTACATTAAAACGCCGAAAATGTGGAAAGCCTAACTTAACAAAACCAGAGATAGAAGCCCTGAAACACCTTAAGAACAACAAGGACATAGTAATCACCAAGTCAGACAATGGAAACGCCAAAGTAGTATTAGATAAATCAGACTATTTGGACAAGGTGAATACTAACATACAAACAGGACCATATGAGGAAATTAATAAATCAATAGACAGAGTTATGAATTAAGTTAAGAAATCCACAGCGGACCTTATACGCCGAATGAAGCCGTTTCTAGGTGAGTCTAAGTGGTTTAATTCAATGCCCAAAACTCCATTATGGGTAAATTTTTGTTTTAATAAAGTCTCACAGTGTTACACAGTAATGTTTACTGATGACTTTTCGAGCACAATTTATTGCTCATAATCATGTCAAGGTATTCACACGACTTCCTAACTTCATTTATATGGTTCCATTATTTTTCACTTGATTTGATTGGTAATAGTATTTTCCATATTTCAGGTATGAGTGATGACTCATTCCTATTGCATGTGTTTGGTGTAGACTTGATGAACAAGGATTCAGTAATCAATCTCTCTCTTCACCTACCTAGATCACATTTTAGAATTTTAACCCTCTCCCACCCTATTGTGTGGTTGTGTGTTAATCCATGCACTGCAATTGCTGAGCTTTTTTCTAAATTACTTATCTTCTCGGGGTCAACCATTCTTACCTTAGCTAAATTCTTATGTTCCGACAATCTAACTACCCCTGATCTACTAGTTTGACCTATGTTGTTGACCTCACAGTCATTGCATGGTATTTTGTAAATTATATTATTTTGTCTAATTGGTTCAACTGGGTCCTATAACCTACACAGCTTGCCCCGGAGTGAGTTTGTAGGTTTAAATGCCACCCTAATTCCTGCTTTATTTAGAATCCTACTTAGGGTTTCAGATGTCTCCTCTTTATATGGTATAACTGTATATGACTTATATTCTCTCTTATTTATGTTATTATTAATAGTTTCACAATTATTTTTATTTTTCGTTTGGCCTTTTCTGATCTTCCTAATGAATTTTAAAGGATAGTTACTTAACACCAAAGATCAGAAAAGGCCAAACGAAAAATAAAAATAATTGTGAAACTATTAATAATAACATAAATAAGAGAGAATATAAGTCATATACAGTTATACCATATAAAGAGGAGACATCTGAAACCCTAAGTAGGATTCTAAATAAAGCAGGAATTAGGGTGGCAGTGCACAAGCTTTATTCTTATTGAGTACTTTTGTCTCCTGACTTCTTTCTGAACAGCGACCGATGACTGGCAGATTGACGCCTCCGGGAAAATTGGGAAGTTGGTTTTGAACAAACAACCATGAATTGATAGTTCAGTCTTCAACTACATTGACACTCCCCAGCAAAATACGGATCCATCCCTTTTCTCCATCACGACCAATACACGTTGACTGGGATGCCATTGCGAGAACCTGGGTCACACGGAGAGTGCTGAAATGGAAAACAATCAGAAAAGCCAACACACCACAAGCATACCCACAGCACAATCTCACACATCGATGACGACCTGCGCCTTCCGGTTAAAGGTATCCTCTTGACATCTTGCAACACAATCGCCACTTGCTATAATGACTCTTGCAGAATGGAACGTGACCATAGCACCAACTCATGATACTCTACGCACATCCTCGTATCTACTCACTACCAATTACCACTGCAATCGCTTGTCACTCATTCTGCATCAATTCTAGAAACGGTGACGTATGCAATCCTCAGTCGTCTACACTCTTTCTCCCGGCGTGTGGGACCACAGCTAACAATTATCTCCGTATGCATTTCATTCTCAGCAATAGCCTAGCCTACCCGGCGTGTACGACCCATCTGCTGTCTCTAACATCAGTCAATTCATTCACGAACGCAGAACACTGGAAACAACTTCGGAGGTAATCACGACGAAAATTTTAACAAAATTATGTAATAACAACAAGGCACGAAAACAACGAGTAAACACAATGAATCCAAAATACACCAATTGATATGACACACCACACATATATACAAACAGGACACACAAACTCGCAGATCATGTCTTGAGGGAATTCCCTTGAAGAATCGCAGGACTTACACCAGTACGCCTACAACCCTACTCACGTTGACGATTGTATGTTGTGGAATGTCCGGACACAAACAAGATTAACCAACAATTACAATAATTGGAACTCACACAATTATTTAACACAAACATATATACAATCAACGCATCAAATGTTGTGGATTCTGCCTTGACGAACTACCCTTGAAGAACTGTAGGACTTACAGCAGTACGCCTACATTCCTTCTCAGGTTGATGATCCAAGTGGAAGTCGTCCGGACACAAACAGAATTACCAACAGCTAGATGACAGATGATATCAATTCAGTATATACAATATGAACATATGTACAAAATCACACACCAAGCACGTTGGGATGCTCATTGATGCGCTACCCTTTGAAGAATTGTAGGACTTACAGCAGTACGCCTACAACCCTTCTCAGGTTGACGCCCTATGTTGGAAAACCGTCGCACAGTTCATTTGCTGACCCCTTTCCATCACCTATTTCCTCAAATCTGGACGGTAACACGCTCATGTCATTGTATCGTAGAATATAGATGACCAACAAACACACGACATATCTCATCAACCAAGTGTAGAAACAGAGTAATTTACACCAAAGATAATAACATTCAAATAGTAACTTGAAACTAGAAATGCCTTTATTCGTGCAAGTCAATTTAACAATTACTCTCTCGTTTACACTTGGCTTATCCTCACTAAACTGACCAATATCTTTCGTCTTTTCAAATGCACCAATACTATCATAGTCATTGCACAAGATACTTGAGTTGATGGGCGTCTGTTTCATTGTGGATGACAACACCAACGACGACTGATTGATATCAGTTGATGAAGTTAGCGGTGGATCAGAAACTGTTGTTGCTCGGCTCTCAGAAATTTGTCTAACAGCAAGACTACCACCACAGCAGCCTTTCACTGTTAGCTACGGTTTAGCATTATCATCTGATGATAGATGGGCTACAAGCTGATCAGTTAAACTGACGGACTAAAACGTACGCAAGCCTTCTGCAAATGCATCTCCATTTAGCTCTACTTCCCCTTCAAGTTGTACAGAAGCATTTTTCAATATAGCAATATTACCCATATCCCTCATCTCATCATGATCAGCAAAAGACAAATGCGAAGTATCATGATCATTATCACCAATATTCACTTTACTGTCGATTTCATCATTTTCAAACTCTTTATTAACAGCGGTGGATGATTTGGGTTCCTCCTCACAAATCCTTAAAGGTTTTATACCTTCACTCTGACTAGTAATACCTTGTAAACTTATGGGTCAGAACTGCACTCCGAAACTGTAACTCTCCTCTGTGACACTCGCTTCAACAATGGCTCACCAGTTATATTTACAGGTTAATTGACCACGCGGTTATCGCCACAAAAGTCGGAATCACACCTTGATTTCACATTTAGCTTGTCACTGAACTTGCTCACTGATTCACAGTTCACCTTTGTATGCACCTCCTGCAAACGTGTAAAACACAACCGTGTTTGTCTTGCATCTTGTAACTTATCTGTTGAGGATGTACTACGAAACCTGTTACATTCACTAAGTCTATATGCATTATTAGACATCATGGAGCCTTCTCAATATCCACCTCTCTGAAACCCTTTCGTCATCAATGATTGCGTTTTGCTCTCAGACCGCTCTATTCTACGGGTGAGATTCAATATACTGACGAACTTCCTCAAAGATTGATTGAAACTATCGTTTACCATTTTCAGAATATCTTCGAACTTTGTATCGATACTCTCTTTCTCTGAACGAGAGGTTATCTTCACCCACTTCCTTTGCAGTCGAGTAGGTAGGCGTCTTGCTATTACTTCTAGTATAAAACTCGAGTTGAGGTCACTCATGCGATTCATCGAAATCATTCCATTCTTGTAAATTAGCAAATTATCTAAAAACTCAGTGAGTGCCTGGGAGTCATCCTGTAATTGACCACAATTACCCTTAACAGCCTCGAATAATTTCCCTACAATCATCGAAGGTCTTCTAAACCTATGACGTAGTATGCTCATAGCCTCGTAGTAGCCATCTTTTGGCTTCATGAACTTACGGCACTGTATAGCTCTTGAAGCATCTCCAGTGCAATATCTCATCAAATACATCAATTTCAATTCATCACTTAATAGAAAACTACTCAGCATGATCTCAAACTCCTTTACAAATTGTAAATAATCAGCCGGGTTTCCATCGAAACACCGTGGTTCAAATTTAGTGAGTTTGATGTTCCTATTATCCCTGAACGGCGAAACAGTAACATCAACCATGTCATGCTTAACATCAGACACATCGCTACAATTAACAGACAAGTCAACATGACTTACTTTCCTGTTTGCATCCAAGACGCTCTGTCCCATCTTTGACCCAGGCATTGTTGAACTTGACCCAATTCCAAAAAAGTTCCAGATATTGCTTGTTCAAAGAGGACTTGACCGGCACCAGGAAAGATGAATGGTGACTATCCAAACTTTCACCAACTGTTTGAATCCGCCAAAGTCTGTTTCTACCATCAGAAACTGTCAGTCACGTCTCATAAACTGTTAATGCCCAGCTCTTGCTACGCTGGGACTCACGCTGTCCCTCGAAGCTTCTCAGAAACGCTTAGTAATAACGGACGCAAAAACCAAAACACCGATTAGCTACTCGAGAATTCATTATTGTAACACCAACGTATAGCCAACTTTAAAATTAAGCTTTAAAACTAAGGTTTGTGACGGCTTTGTCCTGACTTCTTTCTGAACAACGACCGATGAGACGATGGCTTGTGTATTGATGCCTCTGCGATAATTGGGGATGTTGGTTTGAGCAAACAACCATGAATTGATCGTTCAATCTTCAACTACATTGACAACATTATTGGAAGTGTATTTACAAGAAAAATAGAAGAATAAGCCATACAGTCCTTGAAATGATAGTACACATTTCGATGTATGATGCTAACTATATTGGTCTTACCATGGAAAACTATGTCATTTTCGATGAAAATATAGTTATTCTCAAACAGGAGTGTTGTGGCTATGCTTTTTCTAATCATCAGAGCAACCAAACTTTATGCGAGAGAAGAGTGTGCATGAGAAAAATAGAGTAAATGTCAACTTTATTAAGGGCCTGGGGAGTTCAGATAAAATAGAGTATAATAGTAATTAGATAAAAGGATTGCCATGAAGTATACAAGTGACATTTCAGAGAGAAGTGGCTTGAAGGGTTAGAACCTGTTGGATATGGCGACCTGTAAGATGTCTGGCGAACTTGTGTATGGCCCATGGGGTAGCATCTTGACAAGAAGCTGAGCAGACTTGTAGATGTTAGGAGCAAAAGCATTATTTTTTATAATTTATTTTGTAATTTAGATCTGTGCAGCCATTATTGTTTTGGTTGTTTTTTAATTTTCTTGAAGTTAATTTTTTTATACTGAGGATCTGAACTCATGTTTAATTTTCGATTGCCGGAAAAATGCATGTTGCTGTCCTACAGATAGGATTGATTCACATTTGTGTCCACTACCAAATCTGCTGATCAGCATGCGCCACGCTCCCTCCCTTTTGAAATTAAGCTCTGAGACCTTTCACAATGATTGCAGTTGTAATATTGCACTGCCTTAACCCCGTCCCAATCATACAGTATGCTGCACATTATCAGCTTTCATGACAAGTGCTTCCCGTTGGGTCACAGGACACAACAATACCAGAGGACATTCTTAGCAGTATTATCATCATGCTAGTGAACAATTGGATTACTACAAAAGACTAGAAAATTGAATTTCCCTCAAGAGTCATAAAGTATGAAAATAGATAGTATTGGAGCAACTAAATTATATTCTGTTTATCAGTGATATGAGTAGTGGAACAATTAGTGATAAAGGTATACAAAGTGCTCCTGAGAAAAGCAACTGGTTAGCAGAACTTATTATGCTAAATATTCATGGCCGATTTTATATGGTGCGCGTTACACATTGTAACCTTGGACGTTGACTTTATCGATCTTAGTAAAGCATTCGACAAGGTGTCCCATTTAGGTCTTCTTAGTAAATTCAAATACTTTGGATTAGACCAGCGCTTATAAAAGTGTTTTAGCGACCACCTGATGGATAGAAGGCAGAAGTTAAGGGTTAATGGTGTACTGTCAGGGTGGAAAGCAGTACGAAGTTTAGCACCTCTTGGAACTGTAATTGGTCCCCTGCTATTCCCATTATACGTAAATGAAGTGCCAAAAATTCTTACCTCATCTTCCATACTATTTGCGGCCTATATTAAGATATGGAAAACCGCTAATAGTAACGATGAAAGGTTGGTGCTACAAAATGATGTGGATAAATTAGCTGAATGAGCTAACGTCTGAAGTCTGGAAATTAGTTTCAAGAAAAGCTTGGTAATAAACCAAGGTCAGAGGTCTTGCACCTCGTACTCCCTAGAGGACACAGAACTGCCACATTTTAAAGGACAAAAGGATTTACGAATTATTGTAAGCCATGACCTGAAGACAACGGCAAATGGTAATGGGGTCACAGCTAAGTCTTTTCGAATGCTCTGCGCACTTCGAAGTGCTTACAAACGATTATCAAGCCGAAGGAAGAGAGGCGACCTAATTTTGGAATACCGTATATTAAAGGGCGATTTAAAGATTGACATTTCAATCTTTTCTCTCCCTCTAGGATACATTTACGAGGTCAGCACAAGAAGGTGCTCAAACCAAGATCAGACAAAATACAGTTTGGAATGTAGTTTCTCTCACAGAGCGGCCAACTACAGCAACTCCTGACGTGGTTCATTAGTAACAGCTCCATCGGTGAACAATTTCAAAGAGAAGCTAGATCTCTACAGAGGTTTATATCTCAAGGATTGAGACAGGCAACAAAAGACTTCAATCCTTATAATCTGTGCGTCGGTGGCACAGTGGTTAAGACTCTCGCCGACCATGCGCATGGTCCGGGGTTCGATCCCCTGCTGATGCACAACTGATATCTATGGTCGGCCTGCAAAATTTGGGCTACCGATATCACATGCTGAAATTCCATACCTTTACCCAAAAATACGGTGTGGAATCAAGATGTAATATAAAAATCTGAATCTGGGTACGTCAAAAGTAGAGGATAGACTTTGAATCAGCGTAAAGAAACTTAACATCGTATGCAAAAGTGTTTCGGTCTTTATCAGATCAGTAAGTTAATATAATCTAGTAACAATAGTGTGGTGTATGTAGACTTTAATATATTTTTAAGTTCTACAGACTGAAGTGGAAACTGAAACTGCAGCGTGCTCACCGGCGGGGATATGAATTATCTCAACCTCTAGGTCAAAGTCTACTGTTTTAATGTGCACACCAAAGTTTCATCATGAACAAGTCAGAACGAGTAAGTCATACAGGCGAATTTAACTAAGTATGTTGTATGTTTTAGTCCACATGGAAGTCATTGCAGTATGGATGCGTTAGTGGAGTAATTAGTACAATAATTTGTCAACCGTTGGATGTCATGAAAACACGTTTACAAACCAAAGTTGTTTTTGGGTAATTTAAAGGACATGGTTTCTTTCACCAACTTTGATCTATTTTGGCAGTGGTCTTTTGACTACACGTCTTGTGAAAGCGGCTCGTCGAGAAATTGAATCTGAATATATCCAATATCGTTTTTACGAGCTAGTATAAACCAATTTGATTGATTGTGAGGTATATGTTCCTGATCTTCGGTAAACTTCTGCGTAGCTCGTCCCGCCACTCGACTGTCGTAGCTTTGGTTGACTCCAAAAGGAGTAGTGCTGGGATTGATTATATGTGGTTTGTAGTGTGAGGTGTTTTAAGACTGTTACTACTGTGAGCGGAGTTGATCCTTTCACCAGTTAGTCCTCCAGTGTCGTCGTCAAAAGAAAAGAGATGATAATAACAATAATAGATATAATTAATGGAGTTATTCAGGCTAACAGACAGAAAAAGAAATAAGAAAACGTAACAACAGTCAGCTGATTAAATTTGAAGAATAATATGAATAATATATACATATATATCGGTATTAATGATAATAATAGGTGTAGTAAGTAAGTAAGACGGGAGAGAATGTAAAGATATTGGATATTGGAAGTAAAACGACAAGTTTAATTGTCTACCTCTGAATGGTGTATGCGATTTTAAGGGGATAGGCCATTTGGATGCAGTCCTTGTGTAACTGCATGGTTGTCCAGCCTTCGCTTAAAGGCGTCCAAAGACGGTGCCATAGCTACATCTGCCGGTAAAGAATTCCAGGGACGGCAAACCCGCAGTGAAAAGAAGTGGGAGTGCACCCGGGTCCTTGCCCTCTGGTGAGCTATCCTTCTGGGATTTCCACGTGGGAGCTTATACGTACTCAATGGCAGAACACCTTTGTTTGTGTGATTCTGGATATTTGTTATATTGTAGGCAGTAATCAATTCCCCCGTAAGCCGACGGTAGCTAAGTGTGAACAGGCCTAATTTCTTCAGCCTTTCATCATATGGTTTGTTTTGGAGACCAACCACTCCTTTTGTTGCCCGTCGTTGGACTCTTTCCAAGAGGTTGGCGTCTCTTCTAAGCATTGGGGATGCAATAATTTTATGCACTTCAAGGTGTGGTCTGACGTATGTTTTGTACAACCTTAGAAATAGCTCAGGAGTGAGTGCACCTAACTGTCTATGCATAAAGTGTATGACCGCATATGCCCTCGCTACATCCCCCCGTGTAGTTTACGCTTGTGTCCATTTTCTCTGTTAGAACTAGACCTAAGTCGCGTTCCGACGTTGTGCAGGACAAGCTTTCATTGCACAGAGTAACTTGCATTCTGCAGTCTACAGGTGAGTAACTTTACTACTTTGCACTTTTTCAGGTCGAAAGTCATGCCACTGGCCACCGCCCAGTCTTCCAGAAGGTTTAGGTCTTCCTGTAGCCTATCTGAGTCCTTCAGACACTTTATCGCCCTCCATATCTTTACGTCATCAGCGTAAAAAATAGTTGGGCAGCTTAGACGGCATGGTAGATCATTGATGAAAATCAAAAACATCAGTGGTCCTAGGATAGAACCCTGCGACACTCCCAATGACTAGCTGTACCAAGATGATCGGACTCGATTGACCTTAGTGCAAAATTGCCTTTCAGCTAGGTAGTCCTTTAACCATGACAGAAGTGGCTTGCCTATACCTGCCTGGCTTATTTTATGTAGGAGAAGGTCATAGTGAACAGTGTCAAATGCCTTCTCAAAGTCTAGGAAGACCACATGGACTGGAACATTCATATCCCAGCATGATGTACCATATATATATATATATATATATATATATATATGGAACATCATTGAAATTCTGTTGAAATTACGGGATATATAGAAGATTGAGAAACGTAGGATTTAGTTTCGTAGTCTTCTCACAGTTCTCCACATCTCATCCAAAAGTTACTCCATACCTCATTTTTCGTACGTGTTCCTCGTATTGTAAGGATATCACATTCCATTTAGAATATGTTTTCAATAAAGTTATTTTAATTTAAAAGTTTCTCCGACTGGGTCATTTCGTTGTAGATGTATTCAGGGTCTCTTTGGATTTCAAGGAAAACCATAAGAATACATAAACTTGGTGGGGCGAATACATGTAAATTATTTCTCTTAGTCATCTTGATTGCTTTTATTTTCTGCATTTATTCCTCATAATCTGTCGTTAGGAGGTACTCAATGAAAATTACTTTTAATCTCAATTTCTTTCCTTGATAACCCTTTTCTGTACCTCATCCATTTCAACATCACGTCCCTAAAAGTCATGTTAATCGACTTCTTTTGTGTAGTCAAGTTTATGATAGAAGGAATATTGGCTCTCATTTGATCAACCAAAAAGGAATCTAGCAGAGCTCAAGGAGCTTGAAGAGCTGCAACTTTAACCTTGATTACTGTCAGATTACGTCAAGTAGTCAACTTCCATATTTGAAATCTATGTTTGGTACCATGTTGACGAATGTATTAGAACTAATCGACAAGATGTTGCTAAAAACAGTTTACCCTTTTATCTTGTATTTATAATGCCCTTTTCCATAATTGGTGTTTGTACATATATAAACGGTGCTTATTTACAACGGTTGTATGGATGCATAATAGCATTCTGCAAATTTTGGTTAAAAAGTTCAGAGCGTTATTTGTATGCTATTAATTGCATAAACAGCAATTAGCTTTTGTTTGCGTTTTATTGTATGTAATTATTGTTATTAAGGTTCCCTTGGGTTCTAAGTGGAACGTAGGGCTCTATCAGCACATCTTGATTTTGTCTTATTCCTCGCAGTCCCATTTAGCTGGCCCAACAGTTGCCCATAGTCCCTCATCTCCTCCATATCACTGTCGGGTCCCGCTTGAGAGCTAGCCTGGTGCTCAATGTCACCTAACTGGTCTCCTCAGTGTGTTCCCGATCCGTTTCCATTTTATTTGTCATATTTATTGAGCAATAGGCTCTTGGTTAGTTGGATCCTAAAGTTCCTTGTTGGTTGTTTCTTTCCGGCTAGCTATTTGAACTTCAGTGTGGAGCCATCGAAGGCAGCTGTTAATAAGTCTACAGTGGCCTGTTGTAAATGCTTTCGTGACATGCGCGCGTCAAATTTCTCACCCATATATAAAAAGTGACTAACTTGGTGTTGAAAATCTGAAACTTGTTCTTTATGCTGAATGAGTGTAGCAGATTTCGAGACTTATTTCAGAGTGATGAAGGTCTGTGTTACTTTTCCGATCCTGGTTTTGTCATCCTCATCCGTGCAGACTGCCTGTTGTTGAAAAGGTGCTGCCTCGATAGGACAATGAAGTGACCTCTTTCAAATTTCTTTTGTTGATATTATATGTAATATTATAGTCTTATATTGAGACCTAATTTGAATCATATAAAGGATTAAATGTGAAGCGTTCTTATCTCTTTTGGTCAAATAAAATAAATTGAATTTTCGCATTCTTTTTTTTCTAGTTGGGTAAATTAACTTTAACTGTTCATCACTGTTTCAGATTGCCTCCATTGGGAATTGTACAAGCTATGGGACAAGTTTACTCAACCAATTCTACAATCACTGGTGGTTCCACATCTTTACCACGTGTTGTACAAGTTTGTGGGAGATTGGGAAATTTTTGGACTGGAACATATCCTTCTTTGTGGCGTTGTGTTCCGGGAGTTGGTGCTTATTTTATGTGCCTTAATGCTTTGCAAGATGTAACAGATAGGTTAGTATGTACGGGCTATTGACGTATTATTAATTAGCGTCTTTAAAATAAGTAAAGTAACAGAAAGTGGTGGAACATTTTTTTATTATTCCTTTACGTTCCCAGTGGAACATAGGGCTTCAAGCTAGAGGCTTGATGTTTCTGTAGCAGTGTTTATTTTTACAGGATGGTTTTGGTAGCCTCATGCCCAACCTTTTCCTCTTTACCAGCATTATTTCTGGCTTAGCGAGGTAACGGAGTGCGTCGGCTGGGGATCGAACCCCGGACCATGTGCATAGTCGGCGAGCATCCTAGCCGCTATGCCACCGACGCACTGGTGAAACAGTCGGTTAATTAATATTGGTTGAATGCTTTTCCTTCGAATCTGCCCACAGCATCTGTATGGTACTTGTGAGTTTGGCGAAGGTAATAAAATCAATCGGTACTTTGATTGGACCCTTACTAGTGTCATGCATCTAGCCCTTTGTTTAGTGCAGACCGAATCCTATCAGTTAAGTTTGCAATGTGGCCACCATGCCACTGGGTGGGTGGCTCTTCATCACGGTGCACTCAGAATTGCTGATATTTTTTGGTTGGAAGAGATCGGCAGAAAGCCTTGAACTACCTAGGTTTCGTATTTGTTAGCGCTGGTTGACACAAGTTCGAATCTCAGATGGGACATGAGTTCCTTTAACGATTGCAGATGCGCCTTGCTGACTAACTGGTGAGTGCCAACAAGCATGAAATCTAGGTGAGGTAGGGCTTCCTTCCAATTGCCTCCAACCACCTAATAATAACAACATCAATCAGTTTTAATAAACAAGGAACGAACATATTCACAGGATAATACGAGCTCATTTTATTTCGTGGATTCTCCTCAACTGCCTACATGCTAGACAACAAAATTAATTATATGTTACAAAATCCTGTCTGGACATCTTACAATGATTTCAAGTTATAGATAGAAAGTATAAGCAACATAATAATTTCAAAGATGATGTAAGGAGACAGTTATGTAGTGTTAAAATAGTGACTATTTATATAATTCCATATTAGTTTGTTTATTAGATGTATCACACAGTGATTGAAACAGTATTACTATTTACTGGATGACGCTTCAAACAAAATTTATTGTTCATAATCATTTCATCAATTATAATCACACGAATTCGAAACTTCAGTTTTATAGTCTTCTTTGTTCCCTCCTATTTGTTGTTAGAGTTGTAGAATTTTCCAGATATCTGGGTGGACAGGTGTTGAATCATGCCTGTTACACGTACTCTCTTCAGTTCATTCGATAAACAAAGCCTCTGTTACCAATCTCTCCCTCAACCCTGTGACATTGGATTTTAAAAATGTCATCTTATCCCACCCATCCTATTGTACTGTTGTGTGTAATTGCATGTAGTGAGTGCTGGAGCTGAACTATTCTCTAGATTTCTTGTCTTATTCGGGTCAACTAATCTACATTTCGCTGCTAGGTTTTTATGTTCGGCTAATCTGACTATTCCTGTTCTACTAGTTTGACCTATTTTTTTGACTTGACAATCATTCCAGCAGGGTATTAGACAAACTAAATTGTTCTGTGTTAAATGTTGCACAGGATCCCCCTTTTAACCGACAAAGCTTGTTTCTAACTAAGTATGTGGGTGGTTTGAATGCCATTTTATTGATGCCGTGTTAAGAATTCTGCGTAAGGTTTCCGAGGCTCCTACCTTGCTTGGAATTACTACTGATGATTTAGATTCCTTATTGTTGGTGTTGTGATTATCTTGCGCATGTCTAACATGCATATCGTCATTAATATTATTATTATTATTTATATCACTGTCATTATTTATTTTATTTTTAAATTTCTACACATACTTTCTGACTAATTTATCAGGGTAATTATTAATTAATTTTCAAAGCTTCTCTTATATACCTCATTTCCTGTCTTAGATTTTCCTTGGTACTACTTAGTTTTTGTGCTCTGTCACTTAAACATCTCACCAATCCTATTTTTACTGACATAGGATGGGATGATCGGAAGTCCAAATATCCGTTTGAACGTGTGGGTTTCTTGTAAACACTAGTGTTTAACTTCCCATCTTCTTTCCTTTTTAAGTTGCAATCTAACATTGGAAGTTCCCCTTCCTGACTTTCCAATTCATAAGTGAACTGAATTGCCTCTACCTTCGAGTTGATGTGTTCCAAAAATCTATCTGTCTAAGTATAGTGAATGTGTCATCTACATACCTCCAACATACTTTTGGGGTGGGGGTGAACTTTTCAATCGCTGTGCTTTCCCACCTATCCATGAATATATCTGCTACAACCGGGGATATTGATGATCCCATGGCAACTCCCTCAGTTTGTTTTGTTTATTTTCCCTTGGAATTTAAATACTGTGGAAGTCAAGCATAGCTGCACTCCCGGTATTATGTCCTCAAGTGGCATTTTTGTCCTAAGTTCGAGTTCTTGGTCAGAAATGAGTTCGTTTCTGACCGCCTCTATAGCCATATTTATTGGTATACGTGTATATAAACTGACAATGTCAAAACTAACCATTTTCTCTTCATTATCTAATTTTAAATTATCTGATCTGTGTTTTAGTTCATAAGAATGAATTAGTCCAGATTTCGAGTGGCTTTTAAGGGGATTTAATACCATGGCTAAATATTTGGATAATTCATATGTAGGTGAATTTCTAAAATCAACTATAGGCCTAATAGGGTGTCCTGACTTATGAACTTTAACAACACCATACATCCTACTGGAGTTATTAGTTTTGGGCATTAAATTAAACCACTTAGACTCACCTAGAAACGGCTTCATTCGGCGTATAAGGTCCGCTGTGGATTTCTTAACTTAATTCATAACTCTGTCTATTGATTTATTAATTTCCTCATATGGTCCTGTTTGTATGTTAGTATTCACCTTGTCCAAATAGTCTAATTTGTCTAATACTACTGTTGCATTTCCTTTGTTTGACTTTGTGATTACTATATCCTTGTTATTCTTAAGGTATTTTAGGGCTTCTGTCTCTGGTTTTGTCAGGTTAGGCTTTCCACTTTTTTGTCGTTTTAATGTAAATGCACATTGTGCCCATACTTCGTCATTCGTTGTTTTGTCTATCCCACTTAGTGCTATTTCTATTTTAGGGATGACATCCAGTAAATAATACTTTTTCACTGACTGTGTGATACATCTAATAAACAAACTAATATGAAATTACTTACTACTACAGTGCCCAAGCTTTACACATATTAATATGATTATTTATATTGTAATTAGTCAAAGGGGTGGAGTTCTGATTTCTTTTGTAAACAGGAATGAACTAGAGACAAAATACCAGATAGAACCACAGAGTTAATTTATGCATTTTATGATGGAGAGTTCAGGAGAGTTGGGGTGAATAGTGAAGTAGAATTATAAAATAGATAAAATAATTTAATTTATTAGATTCGGAACCTTAATAGTGAGTCAAAATCAATATCAAGATTGATTGGAATATTACTGAACAGAACAAAACACAGAAGAACACGAACAAATTGACTCTATTGTTGTATCTTGTATTTTGTCTCTTGTTCTTCCTGGTTTCTAAGCGAAATCAGAATTCCACCCCTGTGTCCAATTACTACATAATTAGTTATTGTCTTTTAACACTAAATAATTGTCGGTAGACTTACATTATCTTTTAAATAATGTTGCTTATCCTTTGTATATCCATAACTTGAAATCATTGTAAAAAGTATGTCTAGACAGAATTTTGTAACATATCATTGATTTTGTTGTTTAGGATGTAGACAGTTGAAGAGAATCCATGAAATAAAACGTGCTGGCATTATCCTGCCTGGAAATATGTTCGTTCTTCCTTTAATTCAAACTAATAAAGGGAACCGGCTCTATGAAATTAAATTTAGTACAGAGGGAGAGTATTTCTCTTCGTTCAGTGTAATAAATATATCCTTTCATGTGGATACAGTTGTATCTAAATAATAAAAATTATTTATCATTTAATTGATGGATGATGACTAGCAATGGAATCCAGGATAACGCACATTTCGTCCTATTTGGGACTCGTCATCCGGACGTACCTGCATTCCCCAGTGTGTGGTGATTTTCCCACCACCGAAGCTCGAACCCAGTGCCCATAGTTTCAAACGGCAAAGCAGGTTATCCACTAGACCACTTGGGCCATGAGAGCCACCATCCACCAATTAAACACACTTGTATTAAATTCTAATTACATGCCCAGACATCGTTGAAGCATCTGCACAAGAAGCCGACATGTCAACCTAAGACCGAGCACTTCAGTCCAATCAGTCGACGAGAAAATCTAAAATTCAATTAAATTATTTATTGTCCTCTGATTTGACTGGTAATTTCTTCCATGCATATCTCTGGTATTTGTGTTGAGTCATTCCTATTGGATGTGTTGGGTGAAAATTCGATGAACCAGGCAGGATTCAGTAATCAGTCTCTCTCTCGCTTTGCACCTACCCATATTACTTTTTAGAATTTTGACTCTATCCCACCCACCCTATTATGTAATTGTGTGTTGATGCATGCAGTGCTATAACTGAGTATTTTTCCCTGAATTACTCATCTGTCTTGGAGGGATCAATCATTCTAACCTTAACCACTAAATTCTTATGTTCTGATAATCTCACTACTCCTGATCCACTAGTTTGACTCATGTAGTTGACGTCACTCACAGTCATTGCAAAGTATTTTGTAAATTATATTATTTTGTTTAATTGGGCCAACGTACAGAGTCCTTTAGCCTACAGAGGTTGTCCTGCCTGAGTGAGTTTGTAGGTTTAAATGCCACCCTAATTCCTGCTTTGTTGAGAATCCTACGTAGGGAGGGTCTCGGATGTCCTTTCCTTATATGGTAAAACTGCAGTTAGATGCCTAATATTTTTTCTTGTTTATGTTATCATTATTAGTTGCATCATTATTTTTATTTTGCTTATGACCTTTGTTGATCTTCCTAATGAATTTTATAGGATAGTTAGCTATTTAACACCAATGATTCTTCTTCTATTTGTTTCATTTCATCGTTTAGACTTTTTTGTTGTACTACTTAGTAATGTTGTTGCTCAGTTTGTTAGACAGACACTTAACTAAGCCTGCCTTCACAGATATATAGTGAAGGAGATGAATTAAAGTCTAAATATCTACTAGCAAAATGCGTTGGCTTTTTATAAACGTTAATGTGTGCAGTTTACCCTCTTATTTTCGTTTTATTCTACAACCTAACATAGCTAATTCTCTTTTTGTTCATTTTCTGATTCGCTCTACATTTGATTATTTCTTAGATGGAATATCCTAACGCCTACTACTGCATACACACCGAAAACTGCTGTCAAATCGTTCATGTTAGCGTTTACAGCTCGTGTATCGTAGCCTTCTGTTTAGATCCATTTGTTGTCATTAAAACTCAATTGGAATCTGGTCTTCATTTAGAAGATCGTAGAAGTATGCTACGTACATTCCAGAGAATTTATTCTTCAGCAAAATGGAGAGGTATGTTCATTAGTGTGATAATGTGTAAATTATACATGCAATTTATTTAAGGAACAAAATTGATCTCAAGGTTCATTGTTAAAAGTTTAATACCCTATATGTAGTATTTATTTTTTTGTGGAGAAATCATCAATCGATTATTGTCAAGAAGAAGTGGATGAATTCCATTATGGATAAAATTTTATTTTGATACAAATCTCACAGTTAGAAAACAGAAAGATTGAACGAAGAAATATTTACTTTTCAATTAGATCCTCATCTCTGGCTCTACTCTAATATATATAGCATTTCTATTACAATACACAACAGTTTGCCGATCAAGTGGCACTGATATGTTTGTTAACAATAATTAAACAGTGTCGAAATGTCAATGCGACGGGTGATAATTAACGAAGAAAATCAATACACACAAGTAAAAGGTAGAAATGGTTAGAATAAATTAATTTTACAAGGATAACAAGTGAATTAAAGATGAAGTGGTCAAAATAAATAAAAATAAAATAAATAATTTAGACAGTTATAATTTTTATAGGTTTAGGGAGAAGGGGGCGACGTAGTCCTGTTTATTTTTTTTAAATTTTTTTTTGATTTACAGCTTGATTCCACACTGTATTTTTGGTACAAGTATGGAATTTTCAGCATGGATATCGGTAGCCCAAATTTTGCAGGCCGACCATAGATATCAGGTGTGCGCCAGCGTGGGCTCGAACCCCGGACCATGTGCATGGTCGGCGAGAGTCCTAACCACTGTGCCGCCGACGCACACGCCGTCGTGCTTCAAGTTCACTAGTTATAATTCAGTCAATACAATACCTGACTAAGGGACTTAAATAGTATTTCATCGTAAAATGGGGTCGATTACTAGATTACCTGACTGCTGACTGACAACCCTCTGGCTTAGAGTTTTAATTTTAAAGACAGGCATTCTGTTAGCATGCTCTGAAACGACAACGATAGACCCAGTAATGTAATACATTTTTCACGGAAGTTTGAAGAAAATGAATAAAGAAAACTTATGCATTCTTGTGACGACGGCCACGGTAGGCAAGGTGGCTGTACACATTTTTTCTGTACACATAAGCTTGGCTTCTTCAGGTGAATTCCGATTGCTTCAGCTGTCTGTAGAAGACGAACTCGCAGAGCAAAATTAAGATAAGTCGGAATGCGATAAATAATTTTAAATGCAGTATTCACATCAATCTTATGCTCAGTATCAACGAGCTGGGCTAAAGTAGAACTACGAATAGATCTTTTTTGTCCCTTGCTTAACCACGTTGGATGATGTTGAGAAATACGACGATGAACTTGCCTAATTGTACGCCCAATGTAGCTGGCTCCGCAGCTGCAGTCAAACTTCATCTTTAATTTACGTGTTATCCTTGTAAAATTAATTTATTCTAACCATTTCTACCTTTTACTTGTGTGTATTGATTTTCTTCGTTAATTATCACCCGTCGCATTGACATTTTGACACTGTTTAATTATTGTTAACAAACATATCAGTGCCACTTGATTGGCAAACTGTGTGTATTGTAATGAAAATGCTATATACATAACATATTAGAGTAGAGCCAGAGTGAGATGAGGATCTAATTGAAAAGTAAATATTTCTTCGTTCAATCTTTCTGTTTTCTAAATGTCTAATTGGGGATTTTTTCTTTATTGAAATCTCACAGTGTTATACAGTAATATTCACTGATGACCATGTTTCGAGCACAATTTATCACTGTTCATAATCATATCAAGGCACTACTCACACAACTTTCTTGCTTCATTTATATACATGAGTAAAAATTGATGATTAGACATTTGAATACAAATCAACACAAGGCTTGCATGAAACAGAATGGAAGATAAAGTACATTCGGAAATAATAATATTAGTGTTATCAATGAAATACACCAAAATGGGAGAGAGAGAGAGATTGATTACTGAATCCTGCCTGGTTCATCGAGTCTACACCCAACCTATGCAATAGAAGTGACTCAACGCAAATACCAGAGATATGTATGGAAGATATTATTACCACCGGTCAAAATCACAGGATAATAAATAATCTTAAAATGTATTCACTTCCAATTATAACATTCTAACAAGTTATTTATTTATTTTACTATAAGAACATCTTATTTCCCATCTGGTTAATTTGATTGATAACATTAATATTATAATTTCCGAATGCACTTTATCTTGTTATATTAATTTTTTATTCAAATGTCTAATCATCAATTTCACTCATATATATAAATGAGGCAAGAAAATTGTATGAGTGATTTGATATGATTATGAGAGGGAGTAATTTGTGCTCGAAACGTGGCCATCAGTAAATATTACTGTCTAACACTGTTAGACTTTATCAAAATAAAATTTTATCCATAGTATGGTGCCCTGAAACCGGGCAACCTATTTTGTTTGGTATAGAATAGAACTAGACACCATAACACAAGTTACTAGTGTCCAATCAAAAATCTTGTCGCTCTTATCTTATTTTTCAGTCTTCCCTAAAAATCCTCTTGATTGAATTAGTATAGGTTCTAGTAAAAAGGTCGACAACTGTTTCCTAGATAAATGTAGGCAGAAAAGAAAGATGAAGTGCCTTAATCCTAATCCAAACCCTGTCTGTCTGTTTTCGACATAGAACTTTGCACCGATGTGCAGCAGTTCAAGTCGCCAAACTCCATGAAATACACAAAGCAAGAGAAGAAAGTAGAAAGAATGCATAGTAGTGACTGTAAACAGGGATATGAGACAAAATGAAGTGATAACGAAGAACAATATAATTTCACTGGAGACCATAAGTCACAAGGAGTGGATGCATCTGCGCCATTGAGAACGAAGATTTTGAGTCATATCACCAATTGTTTCTAACCATTGGTTTTTAACGTCCCGAGGACCCCAACCAGTCAGGAAGTCTACACCTTCCTACGTCACTTCTTCTTCTTTAGTTCGGCTATCTCCTACGGGAGGATGAACCGGCTTCATGAACATCTCGAATGTTTGTAAGAGAGTTGATGAAGTTTCATGGGAATTGGGTACGAGTGATGTCCCCAGCATCGCTCGGCCTTTTGTTTGAGAGTGCAGCTCTAGCCTTTACACAGCCAAGTGTGACCTACAAGGCAGTAGGAGTGGAGTAGGGAGTCCACTATCCATTGGCAGCCGGTGACTGGTTCATACGCCTTTTTGAATGGGGCCAGACATCCAGGGCATCCAATAAGCTCTTTGTCCATACGTCTGCCGGTGAACTCCAGTGAGCTTCATACGCCAGTCGTTGGAGGTTTGGAATCAGGGTTTAGCCATCTCCCCTAGACTGTCATCCAATGGACAGTCAACTCGGTGAAGAGCGCCGGGCATCCGCTTTTGCCCTCTCACTTCGGTGAAAAACACCTCCGCCACGTGACGGCAGTGAGTAGGACTTCCTCAGGAGAGGCTATGTAAGACGCACGGTCATATGGGAGCATTTCAAGAGGTGTACGGAGGGGTGGCTAGCCCGCAGCGCAAGACACCCACCCCCGACCATCCTGAGGCTTTGGAGGCTTAAACTAACTGTTGTGGATTTCATTGACTGGTGCCATGTTTTGGTTTGACCGCCGCTAGCTCTTTTCCAGTCTGGCCCTGTGCCAGCTAACATTGCTCGTCGAGGAAGGTGATGACTAGGCATACGTAACACATGTCCTAACCATCTCAGTCTATGTAACTTCACAACCTCGTCGATTGATTTCCCCTCCTTACCTAGCACTCGACCAAGGTCTAACCTCAATATTGGTCACCTTATTATACCACTTCACCCGGGAGATGAAACGCAGGCACCTATGATCAAAGACAGCTAGTCAGACTTTTCATGTCTTCCACTCTCAATGGCCAGTTCTCAGTCACAGCCATAAAGGAGGACGGAGCGGACTGCTGAACAGTACACCCACCCTTTGGTCGATATCCAGCCGGATATCACGTCTACTAATCCGAAGGAGGCGTAAACTGGTATATGGGAAACTAGCCCTCTGTATCCATGCTGAGACCTCGTCAGAGATCAACCCGTGAAGCGGTCAACGTGCTCTACCACTTCACTCCCTATTTCTAAACTAGGAGTCAGTTGAAGTCCATTCCTGTAACATCATCTTACATTTCACGACGGGAGCGAATTGCATGCCAAACATTCGTAGACTGCAGCTCAAGGTGTTCAGAAGATTCTGCATTTTGTCAGCGTCCTCGCCTAGAAGGACTATATCATCTGCATATTCTAAGTCAACGAGATTATTCCCTGGTAGCAAGTCAATCTCTGAGTCTCTGAAGTGATTTAAGGTTAAATCCATTATTACATCTATGATGAAATTGAATCGAAATGGGGATAATGGTTATCCCTGACGGACACCACTAGTCGTCACCACTTCAAATGACAACTGGCCGTAAGCCCTCACCTGGCTGCATGAGTTTGAGTAGAGTGAGTGGCTTGATCAGTGCAATGTATTTCCTCGGCATTCCGTTTACAGCCAAGCATCACTTTAGTACCTCTCGGTCGACAGAATCGAATACTGCCTTTAGGTCAACAAATAAAATGATTATTGGACCCCGGTAAGAATGTCTATGTTCTAGAATCTGTCGAAGGTTGAAGATATGATCAATACACCCTCTTCCTGGTCTAAAGCCTGTCTGGTTATCTCAATCCGAGCCCTAAACCTAACACCGATCCTAACCATAATCCTAACTTTGGTCGTAACGAGATGGGGATGAAATTTGCATCTCACTTCAATGAACAGTATTCATAGCGGTGCCTAAATAATCGTAGGTCTAGTTATTCAACGAATAGTATGCATTCAGGGTTATTGGTGCATTCGCATTCCTGGTTCTGAATACTTTAACTTGGCTAGAATAACAGTCAACATAATAGGACAATAGAATCTAGCTTATTTCTATTATTCCATGTATTATTCTTATTAAATGTGTATAACTTAAACTGTAACAACAGAAGACAAGGGCTGGCAACAGGTCGTTTTATTACGAAAATCAACACGTATTTATATATACTTTATGTACATTAATAAGGCTTATGCAAGCAGAAAAAGGCAGTCTTCTGATTGGTTGTTTCTCGGAAGTTAAGCAGACAAACAGTCTTATGATTGGTTGTTTTCGATATTTCTCGGAAAGTAGAGCCATCTATCTGCGAATCATATTTGTCCACGTTTAAGTTTTCTGTGATTGGTTGTTGAAATAGCCTTGTTCATATTTTCTCACGGCCCATATTAGTGACCTAGACATTAACGTAGATTAGTGTCAACCAATCGGCTAGCAGCCTGCTCTCACCACAAAACAAATTAACTGAAAATGCAAACGTCATTATTAAAGTTGGCATACATTTAATCGAATTGACAAGAAGTTATCGACCGGATAGCCAGAGGTAATACAGGTCAAAAAGAGTTTGATGTAAATAGTTGTAGTAGGCGAAATTATTAACAGTGTGTTAGATAATAATTAGGTGGTGAATACTCTTGAAAAATAGGTCGAAATGTGAATGGAAAGAATATTTAATGAGAAGCAAAGTGTTAATATTACTGATTTGATTTACAAAAACAGAATGAAGAGTGAGATGAGTAGCGTTCAGATAAGAACACTTATTTTGAAAAAATAACACAATGCTACAAGTGACGAAGGTAATTTACTTCGTCAACTGTAATCTTTGTTTAGGTCCTTTCAGTAGAAATTTATTATTGAAGTGTTAATTTGCAGGGATCTTATTGCTTACTGGATTGATCACGAAAAGGACATCAGTTAGAGAGATAACCAGCACTGGAGTACTTGACAGCTGTCAGTCTAGTTTCGGATTCATTGGCTCGGTCGGGTTCCAGTGGCTGGATGATCTACACGCTCGCCTCGTAACCGAGAGGTCTTGGGTTCGAACCCTGGTGGGTAAGTAGTGCTGAAGAAATTTATTTGACAAAATGAACCAGGACTGGCCTCTTCTTCCTCACAATTTGTGTAGAAAAAAGAAATGAAACATTGTGTTTCAATGCATTAGTTGAATAGTCTTATGGTTGCTTCAAAACTTAATAGTTTCTAGTCTAGAATTCATGTGGTTTTATTTGGTGGTGGCATTACTCAAGAGTTCCTTGTTGGTTAACGGAGAGGAGCTACTCCGTTCGCGTATGAATAGTTTGATAAATTCCTTGTTTGACTAAATTATTTTGATATTTACTCTCGATTGATTTTAGAGTGTAAATGTGGTTGGCTAGTTATGCTCACTTTTATTATTATTATCCGTAGTATAAAATTCTAGGTTAGGGATAAACGTCTGGACGCCACCATGTGCATCTATCTATTAGTTCATCTACTCTTCTGGAGCACGGTGCATTGGCCGTAGTCAGGAAATGCTTTCCACACGGATACGAGAACATATTCCATCCAGCAGCATGGTTTTACAAGGAAGAAAGGAAAAGTGTGTGAAGCTCTATTATAGAACACTTGATCGATATCTGTGGCTCTCTGCCAACCCTGACTATGATTTTAGGATGATCATCAGTCGAATTCATGCTAATTTGCCGGATGCGTTTTCTTCGTTATAAACTACTTAAGACAGAGGACGCACTGATCGTTGATGAATTTAAGCCGAACACTTTTGTGTACAAAAGAAGGATGTAGGATCCCTACTTCTGCCATGGCCGTAGAAATTATTGTATTATTTTATTCCTTTACGTTCCCAGTGGAATATAGGGGGCTTCAAGCTAGAACTTCGAAGTCTCGGTAGCAGTGATGTTTATTTTTACGGGATGGGGTTGCTAGTCTCATGCTCAACCTTCCCTCTTTACTGGTCTTATTACCGGCTTAGTGAGGTAAAGGAGTGAGTCCGTTCGCCTGGGATTAAACCCCGTACCACATGAGGCGTGGTTGACGAGCATCCTACCTCTATGCCATGGAGAGACAAACATTTATGGCAAAGTTCAACAATAGCATCCCAGGAGTGCGAACGCATGAGTGACCTTCAGCTAACCAATCATAAAAGTGAGGAATGTTTGCTCAAAACATAATGTATATTGACAAGAAAATGCTTGAAAACGTATTAAACAGGTTATCTTTCCCTAACGTGGCTTAAAAATACGTCCTAGTTATAACAAGGAGTATCAGTTGCGAAGTTAGACTAGTTTCTGTACGTGAGTATTCACCGAGATGACTACAGATAAACTGTTTTTGTGAATCGTTTATCTCTTTCATCCTGCTCGCATTTTTCCAAAAAAGCCCTCGGTTGAACTGTTACGGTTTCCAGCAAGAGGACAGATGACTACTTACCAGGAAAACGTGGATAATAAAAAATTAAAATAAATGACATCAAGTATAAGTCTATCCCTAATCGTAACCATAAGCTTAATCCTGACCCTAACACTAAACCTAACCTTAATCATAACTCTTATTCAAACCGTAATTCTAACCCTAATGCTAATTATATCCCTACTCCTAACCCCAACCCCAATACTTACGTTAACCCTAATCCTCACCCTAACGAGCTATTGACCCATTGTCCAAACAGTACTTAAAAACGTGATCTGGACGAAGTTTGCTCCTAAGTTGGTGAATAGCGTTGATATTTCAGCTGTGATAGGGACAGATGCTGTTGGCCAACGACAAACATGCGTATAAGATCATTGGAGCGTTCACACTCCTGGGACGCTATTGTTGAACTTCGTCACATTTGTCTTGTATAATTTTCTTTAATTTTATTTGGGTAATCTATTTACCTTTCTCTTATTACTACGATTATTATTATTATCACTATTCTTACTTCAAACTGTTACCACTTGTCGTTCTAAATCAAAAAGTTTTTGGCAATGTTGAGTTCTACCTTTGCATGGAGGATTTAATCATGAGCTGACATCAGTTAGTGAACCACTGGAAAACCTGGGAGTACTGGACAGCTGTTTCGTCCTAGTTTGAGACTCTTCAGCAGTACGCACCCACCGGGATTCAAACCCAGGACCTTCTGGTTACAAGGTGAGCTCGTAGACCATTGAGCCACTGGGACCCTATCCAATGGTCCTTGAATTCTAACTTCTGCCAGTTCACGACATAGCGCGACCAATTCGCAATGTCTTCTTCGATGAGTTACTGCTTCATCTTCAACCTGCTGTACCCTACTGGTCACGGCTTCCCACTAGAACCCCAGGTTAACTGCCTGAATCCCTACAAAACCAATACTTGAGAATTCTACCTTATCAAATTTCTCACCATATGTTGCGTAACGTTTTACATTTGCCTACTAAGCCTATAATTGTGCACCCCCTCCCAACATCTATACACCCTATATATTATTC
Organism: Trichobilharzia regenti; assembly: GCA_944472135.2. Taxonomy (NCBI): domain Eukaryota; kingdom Metazoa; phylum Platyhelminthes; class Trematoda; order Strigeidida; family Schistosomatidae; genus Trichobilharzia; species Trichobilharzia regenti. The sequence goes on along the minus strand of OX235267.1, from coordinate 4,455,921 downwards.
TATATATGACATTAATTGTTCTACCACTTGACATTCAACTATGATTATAATCGAAAACATTTTGATTGCACTTCATACTACTATTAATACTATTTTATGCATTCATACCTATGATTCAATTCCCTAACTGGATATAATTTCTTAAAAACCATATATATATATATATATATATATACGATTGTACAGCTTGATAATAAATTCATTAATAAGACTCTCTATGATGCATATTTTGTTCTTAATGATATATATCCACCTGCATATATATATATATTGTGGGGGCTCTGATGCATCACATATTCCACTATTCTGAAGGACATGTTAGTTGTTATGCCGCGAATACAATACAATACGCTTTCATCTATCGAATCATAATCCTCCTTGTATAAGGAATGACTGCTATCTGATAAATAACTTAGTACACGTCACTGATTTTAACTTTGGATATTATTCATATTGTGTTTGTGTAATTCCCCTTTTAGGTTTGTACAGTGGTGTTTGGGCGACAATTATGCGAGATTGTCCTTATTCCGGTTTGTATCTAGCTGCATATACTAGTCTACGTCAGTATACAGGTCTTTATTCCCCATTCCAGAAAAATATTGGTATGTCCTGAAAAAAACAATTACTAGGTATATTGTTGTATAGTCATTTTAGGCGTGTAATTTATATGAAGTCATGTTTAAACTTTTGTGTGTAGAGCAGTTGTTTTTAAAAAATTCCTGTATCACTATTTTTGTGTGAATGTCATAATTTTATGTATCCCATGCGTTATAACCGTAGTTTTTTGTTATTCGGCTAGGCTATGTGTCAAACATATATCCATATATAATATAAGGCAGCAGAGTACATTAGAAACTGAACTGTATACAAGCTGATGGTGGTCGTCATATGCCATGTTTGATTCCTGACCGATAGCTGCTTCTTCGACGTGGTGGTCGGACTTGCATATCACAATGACCCAACAAGCTACACTGGCTGGAACTATTGTTCCTACAGGTCCTACCATGCCAGGAAGGTTGTTAGGATAGCGATTAGATTAGTATATGGATTTTTTTACACCACGCTGGGCGAAGTCGTACTGCTGGAAACAGGGATGTAACAGCAGTGAGGTGATTCCCTCATATGACCAGCATGTCAGTCAGTTACACTGTCTCTCCACTCTGGAGAGAGGGGATTAGAAAAGGTCGACCCCAACAATTGTACATCCCGACTTACCCTACGGTGTTCCGTAACCGGTGGTAAGTTTACTAATACGGAACCAAACTAAGAAACCAGTTCATACAGGCCGTGTGTGACCAGCCTCAAGCAATTATCACCTGGGCTCTGTTGTCACGTAACACTAACCCCCTTTCTGCTTCAAGTACTCGAAGACTCAATCAACTTCTATGTTGTGGGCAGCCGGGAAGTAACAACCGCCCACACACTTCCAAGATCATACGAAGCCTTCCTGAGATCATTCTCCTGATATGTTTGACTATAGTTCTGGGTGAGAGCCGCGTAGTAAAATGTTAGTTTCCCAGGTTGTGTGTGTGGTGTAAGTCCTAAGGGATTGCAGTAATGCAGGTGCAGGATGCATTTCATAATATATAATTCCATGTTGAAAATGAGGCAAAGTTACACTATCACGACCTATGGAATGCGAATGCTCACGATGGACCGACCTTAAGCCGAACAACCAGATAAACCAGTGGTCTGATGATATTAGATGGCTGAAGGCAATCGGCAGGAACACACTTAAACAAGATATTTTTTCCGTAAAGTGACTTAAAAATATATCCCAATTATAATGAGGAGGAGTATCAGTTTTTAGGTTCAATCAGTTACTGTACATTTATTCATCGAGATGACAAAAGATGAGTTGTTTTTGTGATCTGTGTATTTATCCCTCTTGCCCTGTTCTTCAGTCTCCCCAAGAGACGTCGATTGAATTAGGATTGGTTCTAGTAAAGGGATCGACGACTATTTACTACAATTTGTTTCTTTTTATGAATTTAGACAAAGCAATAAGAAGAAGACGTAATTTGTCTGAATCATCTGTGTAATGTTGTATTTGTGCAACACATTTCTAACAATCTGATCACAGACGGACTTGTCATAGGAATGCATATATGAAATTAATAAAGAGTTAAGAGGTGAGAAAACAGACTTAGGTCAAGTTAAGAGGACATATTGAAGGTCAAAATGACAATGAAAATGACTAAACGAAAGAAGGGAGGTAATATAGTACATCTGCTCTGGCATCGTCAAAGCAAAGTTTACCAACAAGGAAGGTTTAATGTGATGACGAATTGTTTTTGAACGCATAAAGGTGGTTTAAACTTCCTAATTGCCAGTTAGGGCTTCTACAAGCTTTAAGATACTGCACAAACAGGTTTTATGGGTAGGTTTAACAGATGTGTAAACATAATTTTATATCCTGTCTCTAGAATATGCTTCTCTGTAGGAGAGCTAGGTAGACCGTTCTCAGCATTAATTGGTTCTGGGGATTCTATTTGCTTCTGAAACCATTTAGGAACATACTTTTAGGCCCTTACTTGGAGAGATCGACGAGTCCTCCCTTTTATGTATGTGCGTTCACACGTACATTCAGATTGGCTAATACACTAACCCTTAATGTAACCCTAATGAGGTATCAACACATTATCCAAACAGTACTTAGAAACGAGATCGAAATGAAATTTGCAGCTCAATTTCTTCACAGTGGCGTTATAACAATGGTAGATCCCGTTATCCAACGAACAGTATGCGTTCAAGGTCATTGGTGCGTTCGCACTTCTGGATCGTTATACTTTAACTTGACCGAGGATAGATTTCTAGCTGCATTGTCTTATCAACAATTAAATGGAGTATTTTGAGCGTTTTCTTATCAGCTAGATTGTCGGCGGTAGTTTAACAGCAGAACGTACAGCGATGGTAAAATATTAAAAAAAACTTTAAATTGAAACTCTTCAGTTTGTAAAAAGTGTTTATATTCTGACTTTTTTGTCTTTATTTCATGGTTTCTATTGGTTAAACAATTTTCTTCATTTCTCCTATTTTGAATTTGATCCTGTCACTCCACTATTCAAGATTATTACAGAAGACATTACCGAAATATACTACTTATATATCCTTGCTGGTATATATATTGTGACATAACGAAAAAATTTATTCTCAATTTCATGATTTTAAATGTTTTAAACAACTAACTGACTAATTTGATGGACTCGCAGTGTAATGCGGGATGAGCATTTCATCCTACTTGGGACTCGTCACATGAATGTATCTGCGTTCTCTAGTTAGTGCGTGATGGTGTTCCCACTAAAACTCGAACCCAGGAGCCGTCGTTTCAAACTGCAAAGCGTTATTCACTAGACCACTTGCACCATGAGAGCCACCTCTTGGGCTACGAGTCTTACTGGTGATTTAAGTCAGTTTAGAGCGGTGCAAGGAAGAAATGAGCATCCTGGACTCCACTGCTCGTCACTATCCACCAAATTACTTGAAGTTAAAATCCTCAGGCATCATCAAAGTATCTGCACATGTCAACCTGAGACACTCAACACTTCGGCCCAATCAACCAAAGGGAAAATCTGAATATGAATTAAAACTGACTGACTTGTTACTGTTTTCTTCTTGATGGTAACTTAAAAAACTTGAATATTTCAGCCTTTTCCTTCAGTTTTTTTCCTTTGGTATTGAAGAAGTCATTGTCAAGCAGAACGACGAATCAATTACTAAAACTCTGACATACATTTCAGATGAAAATCAAACTGAAGCGGAACAGCTTGTATTTTGAAGCTAGTTTTTTTATGCTGTTTTGTATGGACAAGATTATTTTAACTGGGAAATTTAATGCTTCGTAAAACCTAGTAAGATTAAGTTGACCTCGCGTCGTACTCCCACCTTTGTGAAACTGTGTGTATATGTATTTTTGTCGAACAGAGTTATTCGTATAATCATTGATCCGTCTCTATCTCTCAGTATCTTCGTATCTAAATGTTTTAGGGAGGTACTGATGGATAATAGTGGTATTTGGTATTCAGTTAAGGTGACTCAACTATGTCGTATAGTCTACTTGGTCATGTCAGGCTACAATATGTAAACTTTTTGATCACTTTCCATCAGTTTCTCAGTTTGCTGGGATTTGATTTGTTTCAATATCAATCATGATGAATTGATATCAGTTGGAGAACCAATGAAAGCCAGGACTTGACGAAATGCAAAGTCTTCTAAACACCTTGAGCAGCAATCTACGAATGTTTGGCATGCGATTCGCTCCCGCCAAATGCAAGATGATGTTACAGGACTGGACTACATCGACGCCTAGTTTAAAAATAGGAAGTGAAGTGGTAGAACACGTTGACCGCTTCACTTATTTGGGAAGTACCATCAGCCAGTGCCAACGGGCTGATCTCTGACGAAATCTCAGCACGAATACAAGGGGCTCGTTTCGCATTTGTTAGTTTACGCCGACTCTGGCGTAGACGAGATGTTCGACTATCGACCAAAGGGCGGGTGTACTGCTCATCAGTCCGCTCCGTCCTCCTTTATGGCTGCTGTGAGACCTGGCCACTGAGAGTGGAAGACATGAAAAGACTAGCTGTCTTTGATCATAGGTGCCTGCGTTCTATTTCCCGTGTAAAGTGGCATAATAAGGTGAGCAACATTGAGGTTAGGCGTAGAGTTCTAGGTAAACAGGGGAAATCAATCGACGAAGTCGTGAAGCTACAAAGACTGAGATGGTTAGGACATGTGTTACGTATGCCAAGCCATCGCCTCCCTCGACGAGCAATGTTAGCGGATATAGGGTCAGGCTGGAAAAAAGCTAGCGGCGGTCAAACAAAAACTTGGCACCAGTCAATGAAATCCACAACAGTTGGTCTAAGCCACGTAGGAAGGTGTAGACTTCCAGGCTGGGGTCCTCGGGACGGTAAAAATCTATGGTTGGAAACAATTGGTGACATGGCTCAAAACCGTTCTCAGTGGCTAGCGCAGATGCATCCACTCCTTGTGACTTATGATCTCCAATGAAACTGTTTTGTATTTCTTTATTACTCCTTTGTCTCACACCTCTGCTCACTGTTTCTATTATGCTTTTCTTGTACTTTCTTCTCTTGCTTCGCGTGCTACACGGAATGTGGCGACTTGAACTTCCGCACATTTGTGCAAAGTTCTATGTCGAAAACAGACAGACAGACAGACTTGAATATTGGACAGTCGTCTCTTTACAAGTCATCTACAGTTATACTATATAAAGAAGGGACATCTGAGAACCTACGTAGGATTCTAAATAAAGTAGGAATTAGGGTGGTGGCATTTAAACCTACAAACTTACTCAGGCAGGACAAGCTCTGTAGGTTAAAGGACCCAGCTGACCCAGTTAGACAAAATAATATAATTTACAAAATACCTTGCAATGACTGTAAGCTAAGGTTAGAATGATTCATCCCACAAAGATAAGTAATTTAGAAAAAAGCTCAGCAATTGCAATGCATGCATTAACACACAACCACACAATAGGGTGGGGGAGAGGGTTAAAATTCTAAAAAGTGATCTAGGTAGGTGAAGAGAGAGATTGATTACTGATTCCTTGTTCATCGAGTCTACACACCCAACACATACAATAGAAATGATTCATCACTCATACCCGAAATATGGATTATATACTACTACCAATCAGATCAAGTGTAAAACAATGGAACTATATAAATGAAGTTAGGAAGTCGTGTGATCACCTTGATATGATTATGAGCAGGGCAATAAATTGTGCTCGAAACGTGGTCATCGGTAAACATTACTGTATAACAACACTGTGAAACTTTATCAAAAATAAAATTTACCCATAATGGAATTACACTCTACCAGGGTGCACGAGTTTTATTCTTATATCAGTCCTCTCTTTAGCCTAGTTTGCAACTCATGGTTACTACGCACCCAGCCCACTGGGATTCAAACCTAAGACGTTCCGGTTAGAAGGCGAGCTCAGCCACTGAGACTGGACTTACTGTTGATAACATCTGTCCAACGTCTGTTTGTACACTTTCACAGAAATAATTGTTGAAAAATTCTAAAATAAAGTGGTATATTATTCTGTCTTGAAAGATATTTGCGTGTTAGATTTGAGATAATCAATCATTAGAGCAGGAAATCGTATGGGATTCTTTAATTAAAGTGTCTAATGGACAGAAGAAATGCCTTCAAAGTTATCTATCGCATTCCATCGAACCTGGCTTTTACATATAGCTGAAGCTATGGGAATTAATTAAGAGAACAATCTTAGTGTCCTTGCATACAAAAGAAGTTTGTTCTACCTTTGTCTCTCCCTTGCTCGGCCTAGGTAAATTCTAATTAAAATCCTCCCACCCTTTCTTATTCTTCATTTCCTACGTACTTTTATAAAATTGATTTAAACTCTGATTATCTGTCCACTTCACTTGCCTTTAGCATTATGTAACTTTTAAGATTTGACCTAAGTATTTATTTATTTGTTATTCTTATCGCCACCTGCACACACCTTATTATCATTATTTTATCATTATAATCATCGCTATCAATATTATTATTATTATATCCTTTAATTCCTAGAGGAACATAGGGCTTCAGCTGCGCGTCTCCACTGAGTTCGGTTTTCTGCCAACGTTTCCACCCCGCTCCAAGTCTGTCCACATGCTTTCATCTCTTCTTTCACATGACCTCCTCCAAGTCACCCTTGCATTGACGACCAACTCGCCGCTTCCCTTTCGGGTTCCACTCGAGCAATAGCCTGGCGTGTGATGTCAATTGATGGTTTGTTTTCTCAGAGTATGGCCAATCCATCTTCATTTCTTCCTGCCTATTTGTTGCACAATCGGTTCCTGCTGGGTTGGTTCGCTCATTACCAGAGATCCCTGTTTCTGATCTTTTCTGGCCAGCCATCTGATCTTGAGCACTAAGCGAAGGCAGCTGTTGATGAAGGTCTGAAGTTTGTTTGAGGTGGTCTTTATGACTCGCCAAGTCTCTGATCCGTATAGTAGCACTGACCTCACATTAGGGTTGAAAATCCGGTTCTTATATTCATTTTCATGCTGAGTGCTGTTGACCTCCACACAGACTTGAGAGTAATGAAAGCTTGTCTTGCTTTTCCGATTCTGGCTTTGATATCCTCATCAGTTCCGCCTGTAGTCGAAACGATGCTTCCCAGGTAGGTGTGCAGGTAAAGGAGGTTGTTTCTTTCAGGTTCCTCCCATTTATGCTGATTGTCGCTATTACTGACGTTCGAAACATTTAAGACTTATTATTTTATGATCCATAAAATCACCGTCATTGGTTAAAATTTTTACACATAAATCTATGTAAATAAGAATAAAGCCTGCAAAATATCTAATTGAAAACAACAATACTGTTCGCTTATATATCTTGTTCTAATGATTAATGTATGGTGCTCATTTTTTAAAATATCACTCTTCACTTTAAATTGTGTAGATTTTATTTTATACATAAACAAAATATCGTTTATTTTACTTTTTTAAAATTTCATTTAACAGATCCTACTGCTGATGATAATAATGTTAAGTCATTCTTTTATGTATCTGGATGTGCTGCACTGGCTGCCTGTTTTGCAACTACACTTACACATCCAGCTGACTTGTTACGTGTTCATCGCCAATTGCTTATCCGAGAAACATGTCATCAGCACCACCCCCACCACCAACCACACCAATCGCCAATGAATCAAAATGCCAGTTCTTATAAAAATCAAAAGACAATTGATAAACAACAATTAACCTCCTTATTTCAAATATTTCAATGTATTTATACAAAATATGGTGTTAAAGGATTATGGCAAGGTTTAAGTTTAAGACTGATTAGACGGACAATATTTGGTGTGACCTCTTGGACGTTATATGAATTTTTCACCTGAGAGACAGAGAGAGGGAGGGAGAGGTGTACAGATCGATATTTTCCTACTCGAAATGTACAGGCATACATACACACATAGATGATGCAGTGCTGTAGTTATCAACACTATGTATTTGATGCAATTAGACTATTTTTTCCAATAATTTTGTAATCTTTGTTTTTTGCGATTTATTGTGAGTTGATTCTGATTGATATAAATTTTTTTTTGGATGTAGGTTGTGTTCTCTCAGCTAGATGGTTTATTTGCGAAGCCTTTTATTGCCCTAATTACTAAGCAATGTCTTCAGCTTATACTTCAATTCAATGAAGTGAGCTTTAAGATTTCTCCACGAGTTTATTAGTCATCTCTCCTGGTGGGTGACCTTGAACGTGATTGGTTGTCTTTGTGTGTTTTCACACCCTTTAAGCTACTTGTGGTATTGGAACGGATTGTTTCCTTGACTTGAACTTTGACCCTTTTTGTGTGTGTGAGATTCCCTTCTTATCGATTGGTAAATTTTGTCTATCTCGATGTGTCTATTGATTGACAATTCACTGCAATACCAGGCTTCTAAAAATTCCCTAATATTCTTGGTGTTTCCTACGTTTAATATTTGAACGTTGTTCTAGTCGAATTGACGTCCATGGTTGTCTGTATGTAGTGATATGAGGGAGTAGTGTGGTTGTCATGTCTTTTGACGACGAAGGGGACGTCCACTTTGTCCAATGTAGTGTTTTTCGCAGTTGTAACAATTTATTCTGCAGATGATGTTGGTTTTATCTTCTTTCGTTGTTGAGTCTTTTGGTTGGCATACAGTAAGTCTGCTGAGTGAAGTGATTTTGTTGATTTGTGTGTGACGTCAATGCCTAAGGGGTCTGAAGAGTCTTGCAGTGATTCATTTCTGAGATGTTGTCTTTTATATATGGTAGGGCGGTTTTCTTTGTGCTTTCCTTCGGGACCTTCGATTCGGTAGGTTGTCTTCGGGGATAGATGTCTTTTGATGAAATTTCGTGGATATAAATTGTTTCAATTTTCAAATTCACAATTTGCAATCTACACAGTTCGAGTGGGGTTAGTTTGAACTGATAATTTGCCTCTCTGAACTGAGTTGTCAAACCGGATACACCGTTGTGATGAGGAACTCAACCTCAAACGAGAGAAATGGCTGTCCGATGTGTCCGATCTGGCAAGCCAACAAGCACTTCTACTGTAACAACAGAAGACAAGGACCAGGCAACAGATCGTTTATTTAGGAAATCACATATTTATAGATTTTCATGTACATTATGATAGATTATTGTAAGCAAACAAACACAGTCTTCTGATTGGTGATTTCTCGCTAAACGTTAATCTTTCATCTGTTTGTGATCGTTTCTTGAAGTTCAGATTATCTATCTGCAAATTGTATCCGCCTACGCAAAGTCTGCCGTGATTGGTTGTTGAGTCAGTCTTTGTTCTTATTTTTCTCATGACCAATATTGAAGATGTACACATTGACGTAAATTACTGTCTACCAATTTTGGTTGGCAGCCAGCTCTCACCACACTACTACTGGTTGAATTGAGTGGTTTTTTCCCCTTCACGTTTTCCAGTGGAATCATAGGGGGCTTCAAGCTAGTGGCTTGAAGTTTCTGTAACAGTGTTTATATTTACAGGATGGGGTTGCTAGCCTCATGCTCATCATTTCTTCTTTACCAGCATTGTTTCTGGTTGGGTGGTATGCGAATACTCAATTCAATCAATCAGTAGTAGTATTTATAGTTTGATGCAAATTTGTTTCAATTTTACTGGAAATTCACTTCGAATATACTTAACTATGACTCACCTTTTTCGGATATTGCAGTTTGAAATGCCTTTGATGATATATAAAAAATACAACACTGTAGTAGACGTCAGTGGGGTTGGAGTTAGCAGTCGTCATCACTACTAAATATAAATTCTAGTGAATTTTGATTTTATTACAGTTATTCTATTTTTGTCACTATCTTTATGGTCGTGATTGTCATTATTACTGTCAGTATTATTTTTGTGACAATAAGATTGCCCAATTCCATACCTTTTCCATATTCAATAAACACACTTCTAGCTTCGAGAATTGGTATTGTTAAAATAGTTTTTGCAAGAAATCAGATCATTCGCATTTCGTTGAGGTCCTAAAGGAAAAGGTACTCTTTCTTAGTAATGCCCGTGGTGGTTAGGCATGCGCACCACGTGACCTAGTCATCTTAGTCTATGTAACTTTATAGCCTCGTCGATTGTCTGTCTGTCTGTTTTCGACATAGAACTTTGCACAAATGTGCGGAAGTTCAAGTCGCCACATTCCGTGTAGCACGCGAAGCAAGAGAAGAAAGTACAAGAAAAGCAAATAGAAACAGTGAGCAGAGGTGTGAGACAAAGGAGTAATAAAGAAATACAAAACAGTTTCATTGGAGATCATAAGTCACAGGGAGTGGATGCATCTGCGCCACTGAGAACGATTTTGAGCCATGTCACCAATTGTTTCCAACCATAGATTTTTGCCGTCCCGAGGACCCCAGCCTGGAAGTCTACACCTTCCTACGTGGCTAAGACCAACTGTTGTGGATTTCATTGACTGATGCCAAGTTTTTGTTTGACCGCCGCTAGCTTTTTTCCAGCCTGACCCTATATCCGCTAACATTGCTCGTCGAGGGAGGCGATGGCTTGGCATACGTAACACATGTCCTAACCATCTCAGTCGATGTAGCTTCACGACTTCGTCGATTGATTTCCCCTGTTTACCTAGGACTCTACGCCTAACTTCCATGTTGCTCACCTTATTATGCCACTTTACACGGGATATAGAACGCAGGCACCTATGATTGATTTTCCCTCTTTGCCTGCCCAACACTCTACGCCTAACGTCAACATTACTTACCTTGTTAAACCACCTAACATGAGACAGGGATCGCAGACATCTATGATCGAAAGCAGTCAACCTTTTCGTGCCTTCAACTCGTATTGGCCATGTTTCAGAGCCATAGAGAAGGACGGAACGAACTGCTGAGTAGTACACACGTCCCTTGGTTGATAGCCGAATGTCACGCCTACGCCAGAGGTGGTGTTGTGGTGAGAGCAGGCTGCTAGCCGATTGGTTGGCACTAATCTACGTTAAGGTCTAGGTCACTAATATGGGCCGTGAACAAGGCTGAGTCAACAACCAATCACAGCGAAGTTAACGTGGCAAAATATGATTCGCAGATAGAGAACTCTGTTTGTCAAGGAATCCCGTAACAACCAATCAGAAGCCTGCGTTTGTCTACCTAAACAACCAATCAGATGACTGCGCTTGTCTATAATAATGTTGTCTGAAATATGTATAAATACGTGTTGATTTTCATAATAAAACGATCTGTTGCCTGGCCCTTGTCTTCTGTTGTTACATTTGGTGTCGCTGCCTACCGACAAATGAAAAGCCTATACCCTGCAGTTTTTGATGGAGACATATGGATCTTCGGGCAGGACTTCAAGGCTTCTGCGCAGTTGAGTGGCGTTCAAGATCTGTCAGCGATGGAGCTGCTACTTGAGACGCTGCTGGGAGGTCGGGCGAAAGCAGCATATGAAGGTGTGGGCCGAAGTATGGACGAATGTTCGACAGGGTCAGGCAAACAGTTTCCAAAGTGGGAAGGACCATATATGGTCACTTCGAGATGGGGTTACGCAGACACAGTCGCAATGGCGAACAATGAGAGGCGCGTGAACGTCAGCGAGCTCCAGAAATGGATACAGCGAGACAAGCCAACGATGACGCCTGCACCAAGTAGATCAAGCCGACTTCAGTCGCACGTATTTGACGGGGGGACGAGTGTGGTGAGAGCAGGCTGCTAGCCGATTGGTTGGCACTAATCTACGTTAAGGTCTAGGTCACTAATATGGGCCGTGAACAAGGCTGAGTCAACAACCAATCACAGCGAAGTTAACGTGGCAAAATATGATTCGCAGATAGAGAACTCTGTTTGTCAAGGAATCCCGAAACAACCAATCAGAAGCCTGCGTTTGTCTACCTAAACAACCAATCAGATGACTGCGCTTGTCTATAATAATGTTGTCTGAAATATGTATAAATACGTGTTGATTTTCATAATAAAACGATCTGTTGCCTGGCCCTTGTCTTCTGTTGTTACAGTGTAAGTCAGCGAAAGCAGCTCGAGCTTTTTGGATCCGTGCTGAGATTTCATCGCCAATCAGTCCGTTGGTGCTGATACAACTTCCCAAATAGGTGAAGTGGTCAACATGCTCTATCACTTCACTGCCTATCACTAAGCTAGGAGTTGACGTAGTCCAGTCCTGTAGCAGCATCTTACATTTCACAGGGGTGAATCGCATGCCAAACATACGAAGATTGCTGCTCAAAGTGTTCAGAAGACTCTGCATTTTGTCAACATCCTCCCTAACAGGACTATGTCATCTGCATATTCTAAGTCCATAAGACTATTCCCTGGTAACAAGTCGATTCCTAAGTCGTTACGTTCAGTTAGGGATACTTCCATCAGCATATCTATGATGAAGTTAAACAGAAATGGGGAAAGTGGACATCCCTGTCGGACACCACTGGTTGTTACCAATTCAGATGACAATTCCCCATAAGCCCTTACACGGCTACGTGAGTAGTTTCAATAGAGTGCCTTGATTAGTGCAATGTACTTTCTTAGCACTCCCTTCACAGTCAGACATTGCCATAGTGCCTTTCGATCCACGGAGTCAAAGGTCGCCTTCAAGTCAAGAAATATGGCAACCACATCAAAATCATCCACCTGAGCTACAAATCTTCTCTATCATATCTAAATATGGCAATTGTTGGACGCCGAAAAGTGTGTCTATGTTCTAGAATCTGTCGAAGAGTGAAGATATGATCTATGCACCCTCTACCTGGTCTAAAGCCTGCTTGATTTTCCCTTGTCTGTTCCTCCCGAGTTCTGCTTAGTCTATGCATGATTACTGAGCCTAGGATTTTAGAGACTATGTTCGTTAGGCTGATCCCCCTATGATTATCACACGAGGACTTGTTTCCCTTCTTGAATATCGGTATAATAAGTGACTTACCCCAGTCTGATGGTACTGTCTCTGATTCCCAGACTTTGCCTAGTACCTCAGTTAATCTACAAACTAGTATGTCACCCCCATATTTAAACACCTCCGGAATAATTCCGTCGGGTCCTGCCGCTTTGCCTCGTTTCAAATTACTGATAGCTTTTGTAACCTCACCTACAGACGGCGGACCAGTGTCTATATCCCATTCGGGTGTGTGTGGATGGCGGGGAGGTTCAGTGTGGCTGTAGGCAAGTTAAATTGTTCCTCAAAGTGTTCTTTCCAGCGTTCAAGGCGTCTATCCTGAGAGCTAATTAAGGAGCCATTTTTCTCAGAAATAGTCTCACTTATGAATTGCCTTCTCCCACCCATTTCTGATGAGTCTAAAGAGTTGCCTAGTGTTGCCTATCGCCGATGCTTTTTCCATCTCTTTCGCCTTTGTCACCCACCACTGTTCACGGTCCTTGCGGAGACTTTTAGTAAGTTTCCTTTTGTGCAGCTTTCGCTCCTCATTGAATTCGGAGCTCGCCGGAATAAGTCTTCTAGCATCTATCAGTTCGGATGAGGCAGTCGAAATCCAGTGGTTTTTACTCACCTTTGGATTTGCCTTATTCACAGCTTTTACAGCTGTATCTATAGCTGACTGAATATTCTTCCAGGCTTCTCCAGGGTGAGCACAGCTGTCGAATTCAGATATGCGTTTAGCTAGTTCTTCCTCAAATAGGGATTTAGTTTCCTGATCGAGCTGGGGACGTGATGGTTTTACCGCCAGCTGTTTCCTACGTCCGTTCAGTCGTAAGCACACACGAGCCCGGACCAGTGCGTGATCGGTATCTACACACGTGTTCCAGAAGGAGCGACAATCTCCTACCGACCCACGCCAACGATAGCTTATTGCTATGTGGTCTATTTGTGTCCAGCGTTGGTTTGATGATGGGGGTCGCCAGGTTAAACAGTGTCTCTCCTTGTGTTTAAAGTTAGTGCTTACAAGAAACAAATGATTATCTGAACAGAACTGTAGGAGACGGTCACCGTTGTCGGTTCGCTGGCACGGAACTCCATAGGTGCCACCGACATCCTTCTCAGATTGACACAATTTCCCTACTTGAGCGTTAAAGTCACCAGCTAGAACGACTATATCTGAGCGTTTAGCCTTTCTCACCAAACTAGACAGCTTTTGGTAGAACTCATCCTTCGTTTCATCCGAACTGCAGTCAGTGGGGGCGTAGGCGGAGATTACGAAAAGGCATCGGCGAGTAGTGCAGTCCTTTCTCCTTCTTACTGATCCGTTCAGACGGACAGCACACATTCGGCTATCTACCGGGATCCAGTCAAGCAATGTCTTTTCTGCCCTAGTACTCAAAGCTATCCCTACGCCAGCTAATCCTCGTGAACTAGCTGTGGCATCTCCTGACACCCTCAAGGTGGCACAGTGGTTAGGACTCTCGGTTACCATGCACATGGTCCGGGGTTCGAGACCGCACCGACGCACACCTGATATCTATGGTCGGCCTGCGAAATTTGGGCTACCGATATCCATGCTGAAAATTCCATACTTGTACCGAAAATACAGTGTGGAATCAAGCTGTAAATCAAAAATCAAAATCAAAAAATCAAAGGTGAATTTTGCAGATTCATCCTGTTGGCCAGGTGGGGTTAGGTGAATAACCGCACTTGGGTCTTGTATGCGTGCTTCTGAAATACAACATACATCAATGGCTCGTGATGCCAGGGTCTTAGCTAGTGATGCTTGTTGTCCTATTTGGCAAAGTGTCCTAACATTAAATGCTCCTATATGAAATTGGTGGCGTGGCTACTGTCAGTATTATTTTTGTGACAATAAGATTGCCCAATTCCATACCTTTTCCATATTCAATAAACACACTTCTAGCTTCGAGAATTGGTATTGTTAAAATAGTTTTTGCAAGAAATCAGATCATTCGCATTTCGTTGAGGTCCTAAAGGAAAAGGTACTCTTTTACGACCAAGAAGACCATGGAATTCAATACTTGAGGGAGGGGTGGGGATGGTCAGATTGTTATTTGTTTGTTCCTCATTTTTTTGTTGAAAATCAATGCCTCCATATTTTGATTGAACATTTGGTTGTAGCAGTAAGTAACTTGTGTTCAGTCCAAGTATTCAACATAGTCCTACAGGAGGTCAATCGCGAGTCCGAGTTCATACAACTCTAACTGACGGACTGCGGCACTGGGTGACACAGGCGCGAATCTCAGAGGGGGCATAAGTTTCTTAAAAGTGGTTGCAAATACGCCTTGTTGACTGGTGAGAGTGCCAACAAGCACGAAACCTAGGTGGTCATCCAAACCTTCCTCCTGGCGACTGTCTCCAACCATCCAATAACAATAATGTCTACTCATATGCTGTGAAAGACAGGAAGAGTTCACCGGTCTTCTGTAGGAGAACCACCTACAATATTATCCACTGTTATAATTTTGCACTAGTATTCTGCAAAAGGCATCAGTCAATGAAATCCACAACAGTTAATTTAAGCCAGTGACGTAGGAAGGTGGGGGGCCTCGGGAAGGTAAACACCGATGACTGGAAACAATAGTGATATGGATCAAAATCCTTCGCAGTAGCGCAGATGCATCCACTCCTTGTGACTTATAATACCCAATAAAACTATTTTGTTCTTTGATATGAGTATTCTTTTTGCCTCGTATCTCTCTTTACTGTCTCTATTTTACGTTTCTTTTTACTTTCTTCTTCTTCTTCTCTTGCTTTGTGTGCTACATGGAGTGTATCGACTCGAACTGCTGCACATCGGTGCAAAGTTCTATGCTGAAACCATTCAGTCACTCTGTAAAAAAGTGCACACAATGTGATATGGTACACAATAATCAATTTAACTTTCCAAATCATCTTCTAAAAACGCTTGTCTACGTCTTTTCTTGCGTGCCTAGGACTAAGATGACGAATCTACCTATGCTTACAGTGGTTAGGACTCTCACCGACCATGCACATGGTCCGGGGTTCGAGCCCACGCCAGCGCACACCTGATATCTATGGTCGGCCTGCAAAATTTGGGCTACCGATATCCATGCTGAAAATTCCATACTTGTACCAAAAATACAGTGTGGAATCAAGCTGTAAATAAAAAAAAATGGGAAATATATATATATATATATATGCAGTGAAGAATTCTTGAAGTGCTAAATATTTCAGTTACGTGTGCAGCTTATGTTATTCTATACAATCTAGACCAATAATCTGTGACGCTACGATAGTTTGGTACATAACTTGTTTTGAGCCTAGGTGAATAGAACGCGGCAAATTGGATCAGATACGTTTATTATTCGATATAAGGCACAGTTGTGCAGTGCTAATAAAAATAGATGAGGTTTTGACCACGATTTACTGCTTATAATAATTATTCACAGCTTGCTTGATACAATTATATTCCTTCCTGTTTTTTCTTATAGTTTTCCATATACTTAGTGTTACTTGTTAGATGTTTGTTTAATGAACAAAGGTTTTGTCATTGATATTCTGACGCCTGCCCTAGTGACTGAATGACTGCATACAAGTGATATGTATCCACATATATACATTTATGTGTGTGTGTATGTTGGTCTCTCTTTCTGTCTGCTCGCTTAGTCTGTGACCATTTCACTTGTGTGAACTTGTCTCCTTTAATAATGTGTATTCTCCTTATATTATATTATATATAATATGAGTGTTTGTTGACAGTCCGTTGCTTGGTGACATATATCCATATATGTTGGTTGTTGACATGTCTGCTATATTTCGCTATGTATATATGGATCGATACTTCATTATAATTAGCCATTCATGTTAAGACTGTCTAATGATTGTTCACACCCTTGTCATATATATATTTCGCTCTCACAATTTGTGTGACTTACTTACTTAGGTGTGAGACCATTTATTTTCGTCTCCTTGTGTTTGGACAATAGAAGTATCATTGCAAACCTAGTGGTCTTCTGATTTCCGCCTTCTTGCGTCAGGACTATTAAATTCTCGACCAGTCCATAACAATAATTTGTTGACGAGTACATAACAACAAGTTAACGGCGTCTATCATCATTCGAGATCTAGTCAAATTCTTGTATTCTGATAACTTAACTGACTCTGATCTACTTGCTTGACCCATACATACATATATGACCTCACAATCATTGCATAGTGTTAATTAAACTATATTATTTTGTTTAATTAAGTTGTATGAATACACTAATATATGATATGATTGTGAGCAATAAATTGTACTCAAAACATCAGTCAGTGATTAATATTGTATCATTGTGCGTGTGTTTGATATGTATCCACATATATATATTTATGTGTGTGTGTATGTTGATCTCTCTTTCTGTTTGCTCGCTTAGTCTGTGACCATTTCACTTGTATGAACTTGTCTCCTTTAACAATGTATATTCTCCTTATATTATATTTATAATATGAGTGTTTGTTGACAGTCCGTTGCTTGGTGACATATATCCATATATGTTGGTTGTTGACATGTCTGCTATATATATTGTTATATATATATTTCGTTCACACATTCTATGTGAACTACTTTACTTACTTATCACTTTGGTGTGAGACCATTTATTTTTCGTCTCCTTGTGTTTGGACAATAGAAGTATCATCGCAAACCTAGTGGTCTTCTGATTTCCGCCTTCTTGCGTCAGGACTATTAGTTTCTCGACCAGACCATAACAATAATTTAACGACGAGTACATAACAATTTGGCGACGGGTAAACTAGTACATAACAGTGTTATATCGAATAAACTCAGCGAGGCGTTCAAAGTGCATACAGGAGTAAAACACAGGGCTGTCTATTATTATCAGCGATGATATTCTTAATTGTGGTGGACTGGATTATGCGTCACACAGCGCATTGGGAGCGAGGAGACACGAATATACTAGACGACGGATAAGAAGACTCTCAAAGATCTGCATTTCCCAGATGATATGTGTATAATGTTACACAAACTCGAAGACTTACAGGCAAAAACCAACAAACTGGTTGAAGAGGCAGCGAAGACAAGACTAAAGTGATAAAGATAACCAACCACCACAAGCATTCACACCATCAAAAGGGAGATATTTTAAAGAAGTTACCTCCTCCACTTATCTAGGAAGCATCGTTTTTAAATACAGGCGCGGAACGGATGAAGATGTCGAAGTCGGAATCAGGAAGGCAAGATACGGTTTCATCAAACTGCAACCAATTTGAAAATCTTCTGCACTCAACATAAGGAAGAAGATTAGCATTTTCAACACCAATGTGAAGTCGATCCTTCTATACCAGTCAGAAACTTGCACTGCGAGCGAGTCACGAAAAGGATTTCCAACAAGTCGCAGACTTTCAGTGACAGCTGCCTTTGCTCCATACTGAAGATCAAATGGCCAGAAAGAATTAGTAACAAGGAACTCTGGGAACAAACTAAGAGGCAAGAGCCGATAGCTCAACAAGCATGTAGGAGGAAATGAAGATGGATCGGGCATAAATTGAGGGGACCGTTGAATGACATAGCGCGCAATGCAGGCCATCGCTCGAGTAGAATCCCAATGGGAAGCGACGTGCGGGTTGTCAATGGGAGGGTGACATGGTGGAGAACGTGTGAAGAAGAGATGAAAGATTACAGGCAGTCGTGGGGCGAGCTAAAGAGGATGGCAGAAAATAGAAGAAAGTGGAGATGTGTTGTTGAGGCCCTATGTTCCACTCGGAACCCAAGGGAATAATAGTATTATAATAATGCAAAATTATATTCTCTACAACAGTGTTTAAAAGTCTACTCTTATAGGGATCGGATTCATCAAGTAACCGATAAACATCACTACCTGTCGTTGTTGATTGGTTGTATTCGAACCTCAAGGAAAAAATACTTTAGCTTCTAGTTGAATGAGCTTTAAACTACACTCCTCTAGCCAATAAATCAGATTTCTTTTATCTAACCACTCGCTGCCTGCTTGAATCACTGAGCTATCTAAATTTCCACCCAACATAATGCTTCATACTTTCTTTGTAATTCTTATTGTCTTAAGCATTCAGGCGCAGCAAAATGTACTCACGCACATTTTCAGTTGACTTTTACAAACTACTGGTGCGCGCATTTCGCAGAGACGAGGCAAAAAATATCATAAAGGATATTAGCCTGTGCTTTAAATCCAATAATACTGCGTCACGTGATATACTATAGACTGCTAATTTACTTAAAAATACTGAATGAAGAGAAAATGTTACGCAACAAATTACACTGAGAATTCTGTACGCTGTGTTAATATTTTCTTCAGTGTTAGTATACGGATCAGAGACTTGGCGCCGCGTCACGAAGGTCATCTCGAACAAACTACAGACCTTCATCAACAGCTGTCACTGCTGACTGAATACTACTCAAGATCAGATGGCCGGTCAGAAGAGATCAGCAACAGGGATATCTTTGGCAATGAGCGAACCAACCAGCAGGACCCGACTGTGCAACAAATATTCAGGAAGAAATGGAGGTGGATTGGTCATACTCTGAAAAAACAAACCATCAATTGACATCACACGCCAGGCTATTGCTCGAGTGGAACTCGAATGGGAAGTTGCAAGTTGGTTGATCGTCAATGCGAGGGGGACATGGACAAGATCATGCAACGACGAGATGAAGCCATGTGGCCAGACGTGGAGCCAGCTGAAAACGCTAGTGGAGAACCAAAAGCAATGGAGATGTGCGGCTTAAGCCTAAAGGAGACATATAACCATTTAAAGCCGCCTATCCTTCCATCATCTATAGACTACTCGATTGCTTTTCTAATTGAAAAAGAAAATTCCTAATGTGTGTATAAAATAGAATCATTGTTTGAGTAAATGTACAAAGAATTGAATTTAAAAAAAACAAACTGTTCGAACAGTATGTAATGAAAAAAATCCCAGTTCTACTGTTTATTTTTTCCAGGATTCTCTTCACCAGCACCAGCACTACCAACAGTTGCAGTTGATGTTTGCGTTTGATTTAATTGACGTAGCACTCTTAAAGCACGTTTAGCTGCCAAGCTTTTAGCCAGACGATAATTTCTTCCAACTCCATAGAATCGACCTTTACCCAATACATGAGCACAAACAGAAATCCGTCCATCAACCATTCTACGAGGTCGTCTAAAAAGAAAAATAAATCAATAAATAAAAATAAATCACAGAGATTACGGAATTTCATCATGAACTGACATCATTTACGGGAACAGTGGAAAACCAGCACTGGAGTACTGGACAGCTGTTTCGTCAGCCTAGTTTAGGACTCTTCTACAGTATGCACCCACTCCACCGCGGACTACAATGTGAGCTTAAAGATCATCAAGCCACCGACCCGACCCAATGGGCTATAAATTCCAACTTCTGCTAACTCATGATGTTGACTAGTAAATGTATAGCTGTAGAATTTCAATTGCGGCTTTTTTAAAATAAGGAATCAAGAAAGTCCAGATATCTAAGGGATCATTACTTCCTATGAGATGATCGTGCTAACTGGGTAGGTGTGACATATGAAGGACAGAATTCGGTTTGACAGTTTTCTATTTATATTGAATTTTATTGGCGAAAAATGCACTTCACAGTCGCATAGTAAGTCTACACCTTTACCGCTTTCTCTGTGGCTATGCATATAAATTGATAATAACTTGAACTATGTATGTTAGTGTTGACATTTGGGAAGCTTTCATGTATAATATCTCCTTTACTAATGAAGAAAATAGAAGACAATTCAGTGGAGAAAATTTTCTTTTATCAACGAAATCATCTTCACAGTCGTATTTATATTTTCAAGTATTGGTTTTGTAGGGATTTTGTTTTGATTGCATGGAGGATTTCATCATGAGCTGGGTTCGAACCCTCTTGGACGCGTACTGCTGAAGAGTCCCAAACTAGGACGAAACAGCTGTCCAGTACTCCTAGGTTTTCCAATGGTTCTCTAAGTGATGTCAGCTCATGATGAAATCCTCCATGTATTTACATTTACGGAAAATGTATAGTAGTCCATTATTGAGTAATATGGGTGTGTGTGTGTGTGTGTGAAATAATTGATATAATTACTCAGAAATGGCTTTAGAAGTAGAAATAGAAATTATAAATTACGTAATACTCAGCGGAACAAAGCAGGAAGGGCTTGGAAATTTGATAAGGTTAAAATTGTTATTGAGTAGGAAGAAAGGGTAGTTCAGTGTCCACGTAACAAGTGTAAAGAGGGTGAGCAAATGTACAAAGGAACATGTGAGGGTGATAATAGTAAATTAATTATTAAAACAGAAGCAACTAATCATTAAAAATAAAAAAATTACAAGGAACGACTAGTGAAGAGGTCAGTGGCCATGGTAGAATAAGAGACAGGACAAACGTCTTCTCTATACAGAGTTCTAGGTTGTATTGACGTATTGTCAACACCTTCGCCACATAGAAATGCTGAAAGCCAACACCTTTTGTACCATTTGATGTCACCCTGTAGATAATCTTGAAAGACGACTCTTGTGGAGCTGCATGGCAAGTAAGTGTTCGAGAATTGAGCTAGTAACTAACTCTCTTGCGTTGTCATTTTGTTAACGATTCTGGATAATGCGTTGGGAAAGTGTGCACAGGCTACATGCTGCTTTTGTTGTATGATTTTAATGATACTACGCAATTACCCAGACTGGAGACGGCGGAGTGGGGGTACTTGTAATACAATACACTTTCTGATAAATAATTCTAATATTCGTTTACTGTCTATTCTAATGCAAAAATCAATGGATTTATAAATGTGAAATGGGATGGAATGTAACTATGACAACCACTTATAATTCCTATACATTTTGGAAATGAGCCACACCTAAACTAGGGGGTTAGGGTTACTCTGTCTGGTTACTGAAACCTCAATAAGTCGAACCGGACTCAAACCCTGTAACCCACTAGTTGGATACAGTTCCATGTTTACAATTGCGCGGCCTCAAGAAGAACCCCGGACGACAAGTGTTACCTTGTCGTGGTGGTCGGGCTTGAATATCACAGTGTCCCAACAAGCTAACCTGGCTAGGACTCATGTTCCTGCAGGTTCTACCATGTCAGGAAGGTTGTTTGGATGGCGGTTAAACTAAAGGCAGTTACCATGGGCTGCATGGATTCCAAAATCCAATCAGATCAAATGGCGTATGAACGTGTATTGGTCACCGGGGACCATGGGAACGTAGCTGCTGTCGCTGCCTTTCGGATTAGACTGCAAGTCGAAGGCTCGGGAGAGGCCCCTTACGACAATCAGCTGCTTCTGTCTAGGTGCCGCGGCAGCATCTCAGCCCTCAAATAATCAATGAAATGTTGTGTGGCGCATCTTCTTGGTGCCATATTGTACAAAGTTATTTGTGTTTAAATCAATAAATACTCAAGAAGGACAACTACTCGCTCTAATACGTCTTCTGTTGTTTCTATGCAATGCGATAAGACGTCTTTCTCTTTTCTTGCTAAAACAGTTTCTGTGATAAATTTATGCATGTATGTATATATTATCAAGATGCATAATAGACTTACTCGAATTTAGTTCCTTCTGGTTCCAATTCTAATAATTGTCTAACAGGTGATTTTGGAATGCAAGCAGTATATCTTTCTGTAGAAATAATTATAAAATAAACAAGGAAATGAAAATTAGATGAATTTCTGCAGTACAAAGCATTTTAATGAAAACCACCCCTATTAAAGTGAGTTAGTTATCAGTTATTGTAAGTCTCTCTAGTGTAAAGAAATAATCGCTGAGGACGATTTGGAAGCTAAACTACCAGTAGATTCGACCCAGCAACATCTAAGCTGCAAACCCGCATCCTTCTTCAGAGCGGAGAGGTATCATAGCTGGCTTGATGGTCGGCTGAGGGAAACATCTTACTACTATTACACCCCTATTTGCCAGAAGTACAACTACAACACAAAACTCAACGCAGTGTGAGTGATTTACACTATGCTGGTAGCTGCTTTTAGTCTAAACGCTATCCAAAGAAACGTTCTGGGATCGGAGGATCTGCAGGATTATTAGTTCCAACCAGTGTAGCTCGTTGACTGACTGTCTGAATGGTTTCAACATATTGAACTTTCTACAAATGTACACCAGTTCCAGTCACCACACAAAGCAAGGGAAGACAATAAAGACAAATTCAAAGGATAGATAATAGCCAGAAGTGTGAGGGAAAAACAATAGTGGAAATATGGAGGAACAATAGAGGTTTATTGGATATCACTGACAAATTGCAAAGAATGAATCCATCTGTACTGTCATTGAAAACGACGATTTCCAGCCATATCACCAATCATTTCCAGCCGTCATTGGTTTTAACCACCCCGACGACTCCAACCAACCAGTCAGGTAGTCTACACCTCCCTTCCTACGTGTCTGACTTAAACTAACTGTTATGTATTTCGTTAGCTGGTGAAGCCATTTTTCTTGGTTTATCACTACGCGCTAGCTTTTTTCCAACCTGATCGATACTATATCAGCTGACACTGCCCGTCGAGGGAGGCGGTGGTAGCTCTTTGGATCCTTGCGACATACAGGCCTAACAACCACGTTGACGCGGCAGCTATCCGGGGGGGGGGAGGTAAACTTACTTACTTTTACTTTATTTCGGCTATCTCCTACGGGAGGATGAGCCGGCTTCATGAACATCTCGAATCATCGCTGCCCAGGCGCGGCGATCTGATGCAAGGTTTTGCGAATTTTTGTTCCACAGACGGAGTCCGTAGACGGTTTGTAGCCCCAGGCACTCAATATCAGCCTTGACTGGAATTTGGTTGATGTTGTAGAGAGTTCATGAAGTTTCATGGGGATTAGGTACGAGTGATGTCCGCAGCATCGCTCGGCCTTTTGTTTGAGAGTGCAGCTCTAGCCTTTACACAGCCAAGTGTGACCTACAAGGCAGTAGGAGTGGAGTAAGGAGTCCACTATCCATTGGCAGCCGGTGACCGGAGTCCGGTTCATACGCCTTTTTGAATGGGGCCAGTGATAGGATCCCACATATTTTGGTATTGACTGTTTAAACTTGCATAGATGGTATGTTATCATTCCACACATTTTGGTATTGACTGCTAATTTTGTATATTATCATTCTCACGCATTTTGGTAGTGACTGCTAATTTTGTATATATGGTATATTATCATTCCCACACATTTTGTTACTGACTGTCAATGTCGCACATATGGCATATTATCATTTCTCACACACTTTGTTATTGGCTATTAAGATAAATTATTTCAAATGCTGTTAGCTGTCCATATTGTTGTAAAATGTATAAATACCATGGCTTTCTTTATCGTTGTTGCACCTCAATACACAGTCACAGTCCAGCCTTTGTCTTTTGATATTTGCGTGCGTTACTAAGTCGGAAGGTACGACGAGCAGATAGACAGATTAGTTCAGGCGCAGACAGAATAAGGTGAAAACGTCTTCATTCAATTCCCTACAGTTATAATAGCCAGACATCCAGGGCATCCAATAAGCCCTTTGTCCATACGTCTGCCGGTGAGCTCCAGTGAGCTTCATACGCCAGTCGTTGGAGGTTTGGAATCAGGGTTTAGCCATCTCCCCTAGACTGTCATCCAATGGACAGTCAACCTGGTGAAGAGCGCCGGGTATCCGCTTTTGCCCTCTCCCTTCGGTGAAAAACACCTCCGCCACGTGAAGGCAGTGAGTAGGACTTCCTCAGGAGAGGCTCTGTAAGACGCACGGTCATATAGGAGCATTTCAGGTGTACGGAGGGGTGGCCAACCCGCAGCGCAAGGCACCCACCCCTGACCATCCTGAGGCTTTGGAGGCGTGGAGGTAAACACTGAGTAATTGAGTATAATAACACAGTCTGTAAGGCATTGAATAACATTGTATGGCATGCAATATGGCCATCCAGATGTTAACATGAGGTTTGGGACTTGAACTGGTAGTCCACCGTCTGAGCACAAATAAATAAGCTATATTCTTTTGGTGTGTACCTTTGATCGATGTTAGCTGTTAGGAACAACCTATGTCGTATAGTGGTACTGGCTAAGGCAGTTCGGAGTGATGTAAACACCGGAAGACTGTTTCGGTCATCTCTGGACGAGATAGTCAGTAAAGAAAGCATCCAATTAAACTTAACTCAGGTAACCAAGTCAGTTCACACTATCAAAAGGGTGTGATTTCTAAATGACGAATCACCAATGTATTGAATTGAACTTTTAACGTCACACCAGACTTAACACAATGAAACTTTACACATTGACTAGTCACTAGGCAGTAACCAATTTTATGCATCTATTCTTTAAGTGTCGGTGCAATACTGACTGAATACAGAAGAGATCAATCGTTTTACACACGGCTGTGATATGAGTGAGTGATACGTGCGACTCTATCAGTTCCTTATTATCGTGACACTAACTGCTATGACAGATGACCAATCAATGTATCCACCATTACAGACATACAGCAGGCCAGTTTCTGGATTGAACAGACCCAATGGTGACTTCTCTGACTGCATCGCTACATGACGCGGGAATATCAGTTCCTTCAAGGCTTCAAGTACGAGGCCTTGCTGATGAATCCAAACAAGCACGAATTCTAGGCTCAGGTCTTCCTGCCGATCACCTCATCTAGCACAATGAGACTTTATGTCACAAAAAGGAACACAATCCCTACTTTTCGTTAAATGGACTTCACAGGAACAGCATAAACATGTTATCGAAATATCGACTTTTATGAACATATAATTTGTATATAGGAATGTTTGTATCTAAGTTCAATATGGGACTGTTGTTTTAGCCTATCGTCATACACCTAATGTATTTTCTACAAGTTAGACAATACAATAAGTGGAATCATGGTTCAGTTGGATTATCCAATGTAGAATAGAAATAACAACGGTTAAAAGAAAATGACATTAATGAGTTATTCACAAGTAGGTAGCGAAGACAACTGATGGGTAAAGACTTTCCACTGATCTTTTCTCGATTTACACAGAAGCAAGAGATTCTTGCTCAGAGTATTCAGAACATGCGCCCACTAAAATGTTGACTGTTGAGTATGTTATCATCGTTCTTAAATTGTATATGACAGACAATTTAGTACATACGTTTACTGCCCTCTACAGGTAGGCTTAAATCAACTTGAATACTCTCCTTAGTTCATTGACTATACGTCAAACTTTAGTGGTAAAAAAATTTAATTGGCAACCAGAACTAGATGTGGATCATATCTTGTTTTAATTGAATTTAAGGTTTTCCCGTCGATTGACTGAACCGAAGTGCTCGATCTCAGGTTGACATGTCTGTTGACTTCTTGTGCAGATGCTTCAAACGATATTTAGGCATTTAACTGGAATTTAATTCGTGGATAGTAACTGGCAGCGCATCCTGGATTCCACTGCTAGTCACTATCATCCACCAATTAACTTCTAATTACATGCCCAGGCATTGTCGAAGAATGTGCATAAGAAGCCGACATGTCAACCTGAGACCGAGCACTTCGGTCCAATCCATCGACGGGAAAATCTAAAATTCAATTAAATAATTAATATGACCCGTTACACAAGAGGTGGCTCTCGTCGCTCAAGTGGTCTATAGTGGATAACGCTTTGGCGTTTGAAACTATGAGCACTGAGTTTGAGCCTCATTGTTGGGAAGGTTATCACTCACTGCAGAATGCAGGTACATCCAGAGGACGAGTCCCAAATAGAACGAAATGCGCTTTATTCTGGATTCCACTGCTAGTTACTATCCGCAAATCATATCTTGTTTTATTTAGTTGTAATCCAAGACGCGGATTACGTCCTAATTGTAACTCATCATCTGGATGTGTCTACATCCACGGTGAGACCTGAACCTATATACTAGGAGCCGACAGATCAACGAGAAACTTCAAAGGTGGTAATTTCGATCGATATCCAATATATGCCTCCAAAGCCTCAGGATGGTCGGGGGGGGGTGTCTTGCGCTGGGGGTCGGCCACCTCTTCGTACACCTCTTGAAATGCTCCCATATGACCGTGCGTCTTACAGAGCCTCTCCTGAGGAAGTCCTACTCACTGCCTTCACGTGGTGGAGGTGTTTTTCACCGAAGGGAGAGGGCGAAAGCGGACAACCCGGCGCTCTTCACCGGGTTGACTGTCCATTGGATGACAGTCTAGGGGAGATGGCTAAACCCTGATTCCAAACCTCCAACGACTGGCGTATGAAGCTCACTGGAGCTCACCGACAGACGTATGGACAAAGGGCTTGTTGGATGTCCTGGATGTCTGGCCCCATTCAAAAAGGCGTATGAACCGAACTCCGGTCACCGGCTGCCAATGGATAGTGGACTCCTTACTCCACTCCTACTGCCTTGTAGGTCACACTTGGCTGTGTAAAGGCTAGAGCTGCACTCTCAAACAAAAGGCCGAGCGATGCTGGGGACATCACTCGTACCAAATTCCCATAAAACTTCATGAACTCTCTTACAAATTGCCGCGCTTGGGCAGGGATGATTCGAGATGTTCATGAAGCCGGCTCATCCTCCCGTAGGAGATAGCCGAAGTAAAGTAAAGTAAAGTAAGTAATATCCAATATATGCTGCTATCTCAAACGACTGGTGAGTGTGAAAACTGAAATATAAAGTTGGATAAGAACCAGACTAAAAACAGTACAAATCATGAGTTAGTAGGTAAACAGAATGCATATATATGTATGGATGCGAAATAAGTGAACTAACCAATTCGTTCCTTCATGATGGGATAGAAAACCTGCCAAACAGTATCCAGACTGAAATTCGAGTCAAGAAATATAGCACCAGCCAATGATTCGAAGATATCACCTAAAGCTTTAGGTATTTCTACATCATCAGATAAACGATTAGGCGTTAAACTATTCTTGTTTTTATTATTATTATTATTATTAGTGTTATTGAGGTTGTTATTTTGGTCGCTGGATTTCAGTTGATTCTGTTGACATTTCGACGGTTGTTGTTTATTGTCAGTCTATTGAAGTTGAGAAAAAGAGAAGGAAAATAGGTGAAAACACACATACACAGAAGGTTAGATTATATATGTGGAGGAAAGAATGATATATTAATGATGGGGAATATTTTTGTGCGACTATATTGACATCTTTTAGTTTAAGGCGGTGTGATGATGATGATATTTGCTGGAATATAAGAGATATCAACGCCATTTGCCTGATGCTTGCAGTTTGCTGTGATTTACCTGTGCACATGAGATGAAGCTTCCGTTATTTTCTTCTAAGAGGGATTCGTTCGGTTTCAAGTTAGATAACGAATTGAGATCCATCCGTTAATTACTAAACAGCAAATTAGAGACGCTATTGCTGCTTTGATGACAGACCTCCTGTGTGTAATGTAATAAATATAATACTGATTAGCTGTTAGAAAGTAACTAATGTCATATATCTAGCCCTTAGAGTGGGTTCTACTCTCTCAGAGTGAAGCATACTGGGTGACGATCACCTGGAGGGGGACGGGGGCATAAGTTACTTTAGAGTTGTAAATACCACCTAGCTGACGAGTGCTAGTCAACACAAGAATTCCAGGTAGGCAAAGAGGTTCCTTTACCAACCTGTTCTAACTATCTAACATTAATCGATAACGTTTGTTTTGAAAATTAGATGATTAGGTCAAACAGCTGGTTTATTTTGATCTAGTGGATAAGCGAATAACTCATTCTGCACATATTGATAGAGAAAAATTCAGAATTTCAAAATAGTTTAAACTGATTTCAAACCTTTTTCATACCTTTCAAGAGATGCAGACAATTAAGAGGATCGCGTATTGAAATATATATATGAGTAATAAATATAAGTCAATTAGAATCAAATTCATGATTTGCAAATTAGGCACATTTCGAGGTGAGAATTTACCACAATTTCTTGCGCAAACGCAAAATGTTTAAGTGTTGACTTGCAAGGATCTCATCATGAGCTGACATCAGTTGGAGAATCACTGGAAAACCGACACTACAGTACCGGACAGCTGTTGCGTCAACATGCTTTGAGACTCTGCAGTAATACGCACCCACTGGGGTTCGAACCGCCGCAGAAGCTGGGATTAATAGGCTTAATGGCCTGCGAGCTCATCTTGGTTTTGGGAACTCCTGGATTTGAACCTCAATGGGTGCGTACTGATGAACAGTCTCACGCTAGGACTGAACAGTCCTCCAGGATTTGCAAAATATTTAAATCACATTATGTGTCACAAGTTAAATGCACAAAATAGCATACAACAAAGTAAACAGAATTTTATCATGATAGGTATATATATATATATATATATATATATATATATATATATATATATATATATATATATATATATATATATATATATATATAGATATCGGTAGCCCAAATTTAACAGGTCGACCATAGATATCAGGTGTGCGTCGGTGTGGGCTCGAACTTTGGACCATGTGCATGGTCGGCGAGAGTCCTAACCACTGTGCCACCGACGCATATATATACTAGTGGCTGATATGAGTAGTATATACCGTCAGGAAGAACAACATAATAAATTCATTAATATTCTCTACACTAAGTATCTAGTCTTTTTTGTTGGTTGCAGACTGAACTCTATCAGTCAAGTTTGCAGTATGTATTATTGTATTATTATTGTTCCCTTGGGTTCCTAGTGGAACATTGGGCTTCAACTCCACGTCTCCAATTCCTTCTGTCTTCTGCTATACTTTTCACCTGTATCCATGTTAGTCAGTCCATACTCTTTCAACTCCTCTTCGCACAATCTCCTCCATGTCACCCTTACACCGACGTCCAACTCGCCGCTTCCCTTTCGGCCTGGTTCCACTCGAGCGATGGCCTGACGCACGCGCGATGTCACCCAGCGGCCTCCTTAGCGAGTGTCCAATCCATCCATCTCCACTTTCTCCTGCATATTCGTTGGTTGGCGACTGCTTCTTATTTTCAATACATTTCTCATAGTTTCTTGTTGGTTATTCTTTCCAACCCGGCCATATGATCTTCAGTATAGAGCCAGCGAAGACATTTGTTGATTGATAAAGGTCTGCAACAGGCGTCTGCTGTTGGAAATATTCTCTGTGACCCACCCGCCTGACAAGTTTCTGATCCGTATAGAAGAACTGACTGACTTGACGTTCGTATTGAAAATCCGACTGGACTTTGTTGTTGATGCTGGCTGAGTGACGAAGATTTCCAGATTGGTTTCAGGTTGATGAGTGAATGTGTTTCTCGCCTTCCCGATTCTCGATCGATTTGACATCCTCGTCCGTTCCTCCTGTGGTTGAGACAATGCTCCTCCCTCCCGTTGATGGTGATTGGCGCTGGATGTTGCTGTTGTTTGGTTGGTTATTTTCATAACCTCCGTTTTGTCGATGTTCACCTGAAGTCCTGTCTACGCCGGCTACTTCTTCGACCAATTTGTCGTTTTTCGCTTGTAAGTCTTCGATTTTGTGTGACATCAAACATAAATCATCCACGCGTGAAATTCAGGTCTAGGTTCTTCACGTCGGTCCAGGATATCCCTGCCTTCTCGTTTCCCACTCACTGTCTGACGCATAAGTTTGCAGCCACCCAGCATGTAGCAAACAAAGGAATAGATGCATGACACTAGTTAGTGTGCAATCAAAATATCTAATACAGTCCTACAGGAGGTCAATCGTGTACCCGAATAGCTTCTCAGTTGGGTAACTAATGTCTCTGACTGTAGCCACTGGGTGACACAGGTTCAAATCTCAGCGGGTAGGGGACATGAGTTCCCGCAAGATTGGAGTGCCAACAAGCGCGAAACCTAGTTGGTCAAGGGTTTCTCACCAATCGCCTCTAACCATGTAAGAAAAATAAGTAAATAAATACACATACACTTACTGAATCTTGTACAAATAAACCAGTTAATTCTTTAGTATCCTGTGCTTGCCATCTAGATTCACATTCTGTAGCTTTATTCAATAATGGTGCATGTTGTTCATCTTCTTCATCATCATCATCCTCCTCCTCCTCTTCATCATCGTCCTCGACGTCATCTTCATCGCGGTCACCATCATCATCATCATTATCATCGTCACCATTATCTTTATTCTGATGAGGACGACGACGACGACGTGAAGTTTTAGACTTTGATTTCTGCTTATTTACTTTTACAGTATTAACTTTTGGTAGATTGGATGTGTTAACATTAGTACTATCGCTGGTTAAATGATTCATTGTCTCTTCAATAAATGTATCAACTAATTCCGGTTGACGTATTTCAATTTCCTACAGGGAATAAAAGGAAGAGAGAGAGAGAGAGAGGAAAAGGCTTCTCTTTTGTAAACCAGTAAGAGAACGATGTCGAATAATGTAGACATCTGTACAGTATTTTATTCTTTTACCTTTCGAGTAAGACATAGGACTTCAAAGCTAGAGCTCTGAAGTTTTTTCTTTACTGGGTGGGACTGCCAGCTTCACACCCACCTAACCAACCAACCCCTCTCGTCTTTCCCGGCTTAGTGAGGTTTAGGAGTGCGTCGGCGAGGAGTCGAAATCCGCATCAAGTGCGGCGTGGTTGGCGAGCGATCTTCCGCTGAACCACTGAAGCACACGTTCATACAACATTGATTGATGTAATTAACTGCGAACGCGGGCATACACATCAGTATTTTATGAATAAGTCATGACATCCAACTTTCTCGCATTTATTGATCACATAGTAGTCTGATAAATGTAGATTTTGGAAGGTATGTATATACAGTGAGCTGAGGTTATCGATGCTTTCCTGTAGAGATAAACATTTGAACCAATCAGTCAGTGGCCAAAATCAGAGAAATCATAATTGTTCCAACAAAGTCTGTTAAGTGAGCATTCAAATAATTTTAAGGAAATTACGATGAGAAGCGAAAGTTACTAAAACGTCAGCTGACTGAAAGCTTTTTAAAATTTTTATTCCTATACGTCCCCAGTGGAACATAGGGCTTCAGGCTTCTTGATTTATGAAGTTTCGGTAGCAGAGGGATTTATTTATACGGGATGGGATTGCTAGCCTCATGCCCAACCTTCCCTCTTTACCAGTCTTACTACTGGCTTAGCGAAGTAAAGGAGTGTCTCCGTCGACTGGGGATCGAACCCTGAACCACCTGCGCGATTGGAGAGCGTCCTACCGCTATGAAACCGACTAAAAGCTTCTAGGAAACAATTGCAAAACGACTAATATGGTACCTAGTACCTAAGATTCTAGGCTGTATATTCGTACTGGGGGACCTAGTGCAACGAACAAGTTTCATGTCTGAATGAGGGTACATCGACACAAAATTTATACTTTAACAATTTGTGGGACATATTTATATATGTATATGTGGTTCGGGGTGCGATGGGCCCGGCTGACGCACTCTTGTACCTAGCTAAGCCAGTAATAAGACCGGTAAAGAGGCTAGGTTGGGCATGAGGCGCCTAGAAACCCCAACCCGTAAAGATAAACACCATTGCTACCTAAACTTCAAGCTTCTAGCTTGAAGCCGCATGTTCCACTGGGACGTACAGGAATAAAAATAATAAAAAAAATACACATAAACTAGAGGGTGTGAAGTCAAAGAGAAGCAACCAAACCTTGACATTCAAGGTCACCAGGAGAGATGACTAATAAACTTGTGGAGAAATTCAAATGCTCACTTCAAATTGAAGTCTTCGCTGAAGTGAGGATTTGTTTAGTAGGGCGATGAGAGCTTAGCAAGTGAACTATCCAGCTCAGAGAACACAACCACTGAATCAAAATCATCCACCTGAGCTACAGATCTTCTCCATTCTATGTATCTAACAACAAAAGTTGTCCAGGGCTACGAGTAAGTAGTCTCTATTTGAGTAATAATCACGAATAATAATATTACTAGGGTGTGCAATATTGAGGTTAAGCGTCGAGTGCTAGGTACGTGAGGGGAAATCAATAGACAAGGCTGTGAAGTTACATCCATTGAGATGGTTAGGACATATGTTACGCATACCTACCATCGCCTCTCTCGACAACGGGCAATGTTAGCTGACATATGATCAGGTTGGAAAAGACTTGGTTAGTGGTGGTCAAACCAAAACATGGCTTCATCAGTCAATGAAATCCACAACAGTTGGTTTAAACCAGTGATGTAGGAAGGTGTAGACTTCCTGATTGGTTGGGGTCCTCGGGACGGTAAAAGCCGATGAAGGCTGGAGACAATTGGTGATATGGCTCAAAGTGATCGTTCTCAATGGCTGGGGGAGATGCATTCACTCCTTGTGACTTATAATTTCCAATAAGAATTGTATTTTTCTTCTATGTTTCGCATTGCTTTTTTACTTTCTTCTTCTCTTGCTTTGTGTGCTACATGGAGTGTGTCGACTCAAACTGTTGCACATCGGTGCAAAGTTCTATGGAAAAATCAGTCAGCCAGTCACGAATACAAACAGTCACAGTGACACTTACCTCATTTGTAATAAAATCTAAATCATCCTTAGCAACATCTTTTTGATACCGAACAAATACATCGATTGTATGCAATAATTGTGGTGATGATGCACGAAAATATCGATGCAGGCCAATACGTACAGCCAATGCAGCAAATATATTATTATTCACTAGTGCTGATCTTAAATCAGTTAGTATACCAGGTGAATGTTGTTTAGAATCTTCATACAAGAAACGAGTTATCACATAGTCTAAGACAGCATCACCTAAAAATTCCAAACGTTGATAACAGTCCAAATCAGTTGGAAATTTAATACGTTCATTAGAATCCGGTAGTACACGAAGTTGATGATAAGATGGATGTGTAAATGCCTAGAAAAAAAATAATAAAAGACAAAATACATGGAAATTGTGAGATATGTAGAGAGAAAATTAAAATCAAAGCCAATCTCCAGTTCACTGATAGCTACTGGATGAATGTCCTGAAGCAGTCATGACCATTGAGGTCCACGCCATGTCAAGGTGAAGGGGATACACACACACACACTGAAGGGATTGACTATCAGTAGCGCTGTGTTATCACGAGTTGATAAAGATAGAATCCCTGAACATTATCCGGCAGGGTTAGCAAAAGGACAATGCAAGACAGTTAGTTACTAGCTCAATGCTCGAGTACTTACTTGAAAGACTCAAGCCATGCAACTTTACCAGTCGTCTTTCAAGATTATCTACAGGATGAGACCGAACGGTACAAATGACGTTAGATTTCGATATCTGTGTATGGTAGAGGCGTTGGTCATTGGTCAATACAACCCCGAACTCTGGTCTGATCTCTTTTATTCTACCATAGTCTTAATCCCCTCATCAATAATTGTTCCCTGTAGTTTTTTTTAATAGTTAATTCACTATTATCACTCTCACATGTTTCTTTTGCACGTTTTTTCACCCTCTTCACTCTTGTTAAGTGGACACTCAACTACCACCTTTCTTCTCACTCAATAACCATTTTAACCTTATCAAATAAACTTTCTTCCTTTGTTCCGTTGAGTATTATGTAATTTATAACATCTATTTTTAATTTTGAAGCCACTTCTGAGCAATTATATCAATTGTTTAACACAAATCTCCGTATTGTTCAATAACAGTCTACTATATATTTTTGGAAAATGTGAATACGACTGCGTACATCCTGTGAAGATGATTTCGTCGATAAAGAAAATTTTCTCCACTGAACTGCCTTTTATTGTCTTTATGACTCATTCAGTATTTTCAATGATTTCAAAGTTAGAATACAAGGATCATTAAATTACAGTCGGAGTGGTTGAATGATTAATCGCGATTCGGAGGCCCTAGGTTCGATAACCTATGGGGGGAGTCGAGGGTGCGCACTGTTGAAGAATGAGTCAAAAACTGCGAAGAAACAGCTATCTAACAACTGAAATTAAAATAACATTCTCTCTTATCAGAATATTTTTGTTTATTTCTTGTTTGAACCAAACATTTATTTGTCTACTATGTACAGATTTCCTAGGCAGCTAACTCAAATAAATATACACGTTCGTTTGCAAACACTCTTATTCACCCTGACTGAATGCTTACTCTGTAACAACAGAAGACAAGGGCCAGGCAACAGATCGTTTTATTACGGAAATCAACACGTATTTATATAAATTTCACATACATTATTATAGCCTAGTCAAGTAGACGAACGCAGTCTTCTGATTGGTTGTTTTCGAGTTCCTCGGGAAGTGGAGCCATCTATCTGCGAATCATATTTGCTCACGCTTAAGTTTGTTGTGATTGGTTGCTGAAACAGCCTTGTTCATATTTTCTCACGGCCCATATTAGTGACCTAGACATTGACGTAGACTAATGTCAACCAATTGGCTAGCAGGCTGCTCTCACCACAACTCTTTATTCTAGTAACTGGTTGCCCCTTTTGGAAATTTGCCAAAAATACTATTCTTCATTCCAAATAAGCATCGATGGCCAGATCAATAGATATACATATTGGAGAAACATCATCAACTTAAACTTCCCAGAGAGTGATGTTGTTCCAAATTGAGACTCAAACCGTTTCAAAGCTGGAATGCAGGCACATCTAGTTGATGACTGTTCCAGATAGGACGATATGCGCATCCTGGATTCCACTGTTAGTCACCATTAACTAAACAGAGACTAAACCTTACCACAAGTAGTTGAGTATTCTCATAACTTCCCGATTTTTCATAAATTTACTATTATATTGTTTAATTGTCTTGTAGTATTTTGATTTAATTTATAATATGTATTCCTCTTATGTTAATAGTCAGGCTTACCTCAAAATTATATTTCCTGATTAACTCTTGGACAGATAATACAGTAACCTAGTTAGGTAAGAGATCAGTTACTCACCTATATATATATATATATATATATATATATATATATATATATATATAGTGGGAAACGAGCAGACAGGAGGTGGATTGGACACTCGCAGCTGAGGAGGCCACTGGGTGACATCGCGCGCGCGTCACGCCATTGCTCGAGTGGAACCCGAAAGGGGAGCGGCGAGTGGGACGTCGGTGTGAGGGTGACATGGAGGAGATCGTGTGAATATGAGTTGAAACAGTATGGACTAACATGGATACAGGTGAAAAGTACAGAAAAAGACAGAAGCAAGTGGAGACGTGTAGTTGAAGCCCTATTTTTGTTTTTATTTTTGATTACAGCTTGATTCCACACTGTATTTTTGGTACAAGTGTAGAATTTTCAGCATGGATATCGGTAGCCCAAATTCGCAGGCCGACCATAGATATCAGGTGTGCGTCGGCGTGGGCTCGAACCTTGGACCATGTGCATGGTCGGCGAGAGTTCTAACCACTGTGCCACCGACGCACATACATGTTCCCTTAGGAACCCAAAGGAACAATAATAATAATATATCGTGAATTAGCAGAAGTTGGAATTCATGAGTTGGTCATTGGGGATTCAGGTCCTAGTGACGGAATGGTCTACAAGGTCGCCTTGTACCGGAAGGGCCTGTAATCAAACTCCCAGTGTGTACCGATTAAAAGTTCTGAACTAGGCCGATGAAAACAGCTGTCTAGTACTTCCATGCTTTCCAGTAGTCCTCTAACTAATATCAACTCATCAGCAAACCTGTAACCATTTCAGTAACTATCCATAGAAAATATTTATAGAGACAATAAAGTTTCATGTCATTTGAATTGTTGACGTCAAGAAATGAAATGGATAGGAAAACTGAAACAAAACACGTAATACTCAAGGACTGTATTTCAAGTTGTCAAGACTACTCATCAAAACGACTAAATCAACACTTACTTGGCGTATTAAACTATTTTTTGTATGGGTTTCTGCGAAGTGGAGAAATATTTTGAGCCTACATTCTACTGACTCGGTTGATATAATTTTTAAATTTTGGAGATAATTCCCAATTATTATGTGGTTGGACATAATCGACAGGAAGTTCTCAGAGTAGGTTTCGAGCTTGTTGGGCTAACATCAACAAGGTATATATCATCTTCAGAGTTTACGGGACTTATGAGTCCTCAATAATTCAAACCTACGAAGACAACCAATGTTGCAGTTAAAGAAGTTATCAGTGAGTTATTTGCGCCCATTACCGACTTGTGACTGATTGAGAAAAGCTTTGTGTGCATATGAGTGTGTGGGTAGTTATTACTTCTAGGCTGCTCACCACACCGTGAAGGTGACTGCTTTTTACAATACCTGAAACATAAGGCTCATTAGATTTACATGAGCGCACAACTCAAGGATAACTGGCTGAGGCCGGTCACGTACTCGCTATTCGAAGTGGTCATTGCAGTTGTGTCCGTTAGTTGGGATGTGCAATTTTCAGGTCGACATTTTGAAATCCTACTTCTCCAGGAGTAAAGACAGCACAAATGGAAGTTGGTTATCTGCTGTTACACCTCTATATGCTAGCAGTAAAACTTCCTCCTAAGGCCTATCCATAACATAGTAATGTGGTGAGAGCTGGCTGCTAGCCAAATTGGTAGACAGTAATTTACGTCGATGTGTACATCTTCAATATTGGTCATGAGAAAAATAAGAACAGAGACTGACTCAACAACCAATCACAGCACACTTTGCGTAGGCGGATACAATTTGCAGATAGATAATCTGAACTTCAAGAAACGGTTACAAACAGATGAAAGATTAACGTTTAGCGAGAAATCACCAATCAGAAGACTGTGTTTGTTTGCTTACAATAATCTATCATAATGTACATGAAAATCTATAAATATGTGTTGATTTCCTTAATAAACGATCTGTTGTCTGGCCCTTGTCTTCTGTAGTTACGGTATGAGAGACTTACACTACAACATTAGCTCACTTTAGTCTAACCGCTATTCGAAAGACCTTTCTGATAGGGTACAACCGGTAGCAACTTCGATCCTGGCTAGTGTAGCTTGTTGGGACATTGAAGTATACAAGCCCGACCACAGCGTCTAGATAGCAGCTATCCGTGAAAACCGACCTTTTTTTTAGGACTGACACATATTTACAATGGTCGGTGACTGTGAAGCAACCAGTGTCACGTATGTCGAGTATTTAGTAGTGCTAACGAATTCACGGCAGAAGTACTTCTGTATATCCCTTGACTATTTTCATTTTTTCATCAGTCATATCTGAAAAATGATGGTATGCAATATAGATATCCTAAGTGATGAAAACGGAAAAAGCCCGATCGACATAACTGAGATCAAGAGAAATTTCCCACATAAACTGGCACCAATTTTTCGGATATGAAAGGAAAACACTTGTGAGTGTCATTCAAAAGCAAAACAACAGGAACATACTCACCTGAATTAATAAACTAGGATCTCTAAAGGTATAATTCAATGTTGCCTCCAGCTCATCAAATCTCCATACTAAACGTGCTTCAGCCAGATACGCTCTATTTTCATCAGTGTCTAAATAATTCGATTTCGGTGAAATCCATGGAGCTCCAGAAGTCAGTCGACCATGACCTGGAAAGAAAGAATATGCTCATTTTGAAAAATATAGAAAAGTTTACAAAGAATCCAATTCACATTTTTGGGGTGAAGTTTCACCGCAGTTTCCTAGTTCGATTTAACGTATTACCAGTACTTCCAACTAACCAGATAGCCAGAATTTAGCGGATTCCATATTACTTTGTTTATTAGATGAATATATCACACAGTGAAACAGTATTATTTACTGGATGACAAGGTTTCGAACACAATTTATCACTGTTCATAATCAAATCAATTATAATCCCAAAACCTCGAAAATGAGTTTTATAGTTTTCTTTGTCCCCTTCTGCTTGTCGTCATAGGGTTGTAGAATTTTCCAGATATCTGGGACAGGTGTGGAATCATTCCTATTACATGTATTTACAGTTGATTCGATAAATGAAGCTTCGGTTATCAATCTCTCCCTACACCCTGTGACATTAGATTTTAAAACTGTCATCCTATTGTATGGTTGTGTGTAATTGCATGTAGTACTTGCGATAGCTGCGGAACTATTCTCTAGATTTTTTATCTTACTATTGGGGTCCACTAATCTAGATTTTGCTAAGTTTTTATGTTCGGCTAGTTTGACTGTCCCTGTCCTACTAGTTTGACCTATGTATTTGACCTGACAATCATTGAGGCAGGGTATTAGATAAACTAAATTGTTTTGTTTTAAAGGCTCCACAGGATCTACACCAATTAACAGACAGAGCTTGTTTGAGTTTGTGGGTGGTTTGAATGCCAGCCAATTTTATTCCTACATTGTTAAGAATTCTGCGTAAGGTGGTTTCCGAGGTTCCTTCCTTGTATGGAATTACTACTGATGATTTAGATTCCTTATTGTTGGTGTTGTCTTGCGCACGTTCGGCAAGCACGCTGTCATTAATATTAATATTATTATTAACATATGCAAGACAACAACAATAAGGAATCTAAATCATCGGTAGTAATTCCACACAAGGAAGGAACCTCGGAAACCACCTCACGCAGAATTCTTAACAAGGCAGGAATAAAAGTGGTATTCAAACCCACAAACTCAATTAGAAACAAGCTCTGTCGGTTAATTGGTAGATCCTGTGAAGCGCTTAAAACAAAACAATTTACTTTATCTAATACCCTACGTGTGTAGATTGTCAGGTCAAATACATAGGTCATACATATAACTGGTGAAATGATTGTGAACAATAAATTGTGTTCGAAACTGTGTCATCCAGTAAATAATACTGTTTCACTGTGTGATATATCCATCTAATAAACAAACTAATATGGAATTAATCACTACCACAGTGTCCACGTTTTACACATATATTAAGAATTTAGGCGATTTGAACTGACTGAACTCTCTTAGCTGAACAAAACAGGTTAAACCACTGACGAGCTCGACTTCAAACGACTGCTTGTCCGTGCGATGTTTAAATCATTGCAATCTAGCTAGAGAGCAGCATTACTGGTTGATATGAGGGGTGTTCGACTTTTCATGTGGTGAATTAACCAGTAGTATGCATAGGGGCATGCATTAAAGGAAACAGCACACATACACGCTAAAAATATGTGCATGCTTGGTAAAGTGAGTCATTATTTGCATAAAAACGAATTACTTTATCGTAGTGTTAGTGTGTTTTATGCTACTGACACGACTTGTCAGTAGTATGTAGATGTAGATTGATGAAAAGCAGTAAAGATTGAAAACAATATTTTAAGTCGATGGCTACAATAGTAGAAGTGTTTATTCCTGAGACCTGGATTTTTTAGCTTACGTTGTCATCAGGAGATAATCTCACAGGGCAACTTTTCGTCTTGGGGTGTGACCTTCGGCAAATCGGCGACCAATCAGAATTGCTCTCTGTCCTCTGACCTAGCCAACGATTGATGTGGTTAGAAATGTATAAATATGGTGTGTTTTTCCGTTACCAAGTCTCTTATCTGCCCCCGTTACATTAGTAGTTGACATTGTCGAAGAACCTTTGTAGATGCATGTCAACCTAATTTGTTCATTGCACCTGAATAATAGTTGGTGGGCTATAAAACATTTCATTGTTGTAAATAGACATCCTCATCAGTGCATGGTGGCTACCTAAGGAATTTTCTTCACTTGAAATCCTGTTGAGAATTCTGTCCAGAATATAGCTGTCATTATGATTGTTATTACTAGAAAAAAATGCAATCTAAACTACGCTAAATAAGTGATTTTCGGAGGGCATTCAATTTTCAGAGTAAATTTATTTCCTCCTGCTCTCATTCCCCACTACTTGTATAAGAAAAACCATTTAAGAAATCGCCTTAAAATACTAATCACTGTATGAGTCATGTGATTTATTATGTGATTGGAGGACTGTAAAATTTCGTAATCTCCCTCTTACCTTGGTGGTCTTGATCCAATCGTAAACCAATCAGAATATTTGTTTGTCTTCGACCTAACCAAATCCCTAACCAATCAGAACAATCCATTTTCCACTGCCCTACAGCGATTCTTATATAGTTAATAATATATAAATATAATGTGCTTTATCCGAATAAAAAATTGCACCCTAAAAGTTACAGACCAGTCACTATCATCTGATATTCACATGGCTCAGTGAAGTGGAAGTACCACCATTGGTGAATAGGCGTCTTTAGCACATTAATTACGTCGTCCATTGCGGCAGTATTATTATAACCACGCGTAAGGCCACCCGGTCATATCAATTAACGACATGTCAATAACAAATTGAAGACGAGTTTTTTTTCAACTGGCGACATACATCGTAACACACCAACAGTTGAGGAGAAAGTGTTAATTTGAAGTAATAAGATGAAAGTTAAGTGGTAATAAACATACCTGATTCTGTATGAACACAATTAATACCAAACCATTGCATTAAACGCAGAGCAGAACGTTCACCACGAGTAGTTAAATAACAACCAATCAACGCTTCAACACAATCAGCTATTGATTTATCCGGTATAGCTTGTTGTATAGCAATTAAACAGTGATTGTTTCTGTAATGGGGAACAGAATAAAACGCATATGTATAAAATAACGAAACAATATTGAAACAAAATATATTTATACTAAGAGTTTATAAATGTGTTAGGTTGGAATGTAGGTTAAATGGCAAAGTTCAACAATAGCATCCCAGGAGTGCGAACGCATGAGTGACCTTCAGCTAACCAATTATAAAAATGAGCAATGTTTGCTCAAAACATGATGTATATTGACAAGAAAATGCTTGAAAACGTATTAAACAGGTTATCTTTCCCTAACGTAGCTTAAAAATACGTCCTAGTTGTAACGAGGAGTATCAGTTGCTAAGTTAGACTGGTTTCTCAACATATATTCAGCAAGATGACTGCAGATAAACTGTTTTTGTGAATCGTTTATCTCCTTCATCCTGCTTGCAGTCTTCCAAAAAAGCCCTCGGTTGAACTGTTACGGTTTCCAGCAAGAGGATAGACGACTACTTACCAGGAAAACGTGGATAATAAAAAAATTAAAATAAATGACATAAACTATAAATCTATTAATAATCGTAACCATAAGCTTAATCCTGAC
The DNA here is from genome assembly GCA_944472135.2 of Trichobilharzia regenti. Classification (NCBI taxonomy): domain Eukaryota; kingdom Metazoa; phylum Platyhelminthes; class Trematoda; order Strigeidida; family Schistosomatidae; genus Trichobilharzia; species Trichobilharzia regenti. The sequence continues at coordinate 4,414,105 of OX235267.1, read as the reverse complement.
CCTAACACTAACCCTAAAGAGCTATTAACACACTGTCTGAACAGCACATAAAAAGGTGATTTGAGTGAAATTTGCTCCTAAGTTGGTGAATAGCTTTGATATTTCAGCTAGGATAATGGCAGATGCCGTTAGCCAATGACTAGCATGCGTTCAAGTTTATTGGAGCGTTCACAACTCCTGGGAGGCTACTGTTGAACTTCGCCGGTTGTATATATATGCGTCGGTGGCACACCGGTTAGGACTCTCGCCGACCTTGCACACGGTCCGGGGTTCGACCCCCGGCCGACGCACACCTGATACCTATGGTCGGCCTGAGAAATTCGGGCTACCGATATCACATGCTGAAAATTCCATACGTGTACCAAAAATACAGCGTGGAATCAAGCTGTATTCAAAATAAATGAATAAATAAATGTATATATATAGCAGCAGTTTGTGTGTCGGTGGCACAGCGGTAGAATGCTCGCCAACCACGCCTCACGTGATTCGGGGTTCGACCCCTGGCCGCTGCACTCCTTTACCTCGTTAAGCCAGTAATAAGACTAGTAAAGATGGAAGGTTGGGGCATGAAGCTGGCTAGCAACCACATCCCGTAAAAACAAACAGGACTGCTACCGAAACTCCATAGCTCAAGAAGCTTGAAGCATTGTGTCCTACTGGGGAAATAAAGGAATAAAAAAAATGGCAGCGATAAGGAATAGATACTATTATATAGTTGGAGGCAATCAGCCACAGGGAACTACACCAAGGGACGTGTGTACTGCTCAGAAGTTCGCTCCGTCCTTCTCTATGGCTCTGAAACATGGCCAATACGAGTTGAAGACATGAAAAGGTTGACTGCTTTCGATCATAGATGTCTCCGATCCCTGTCTCACGTTAGGTGGTTTCACAAGGTAAGTAATGTTAACGTTAGGCGTAGACTGTTGAACAGGCAAAGAGGGAAAATCAATCGACGAGGCTATAAAGTTACATAGATTGAGATGGCTAGGTCACGTGGTCTGTCTGTCTGTCTGTTTTCGACATAGAACTTTGCACAAATGTGCGGAAGTTCAAGTCGTCACACTCCGTGTAGCACGCGAAGCAAGAGAAGAAAGTACAAGAAAAGCATAATAGAAACAGTGAGCAGAGGTGTGAGACAAAGAAGGACTAATATCGAAGAACAAAACAGTTTCATTGGACATCATAAGTCACAAGGAGTGGATTCATCTGCGCTAGCCACTGAGAACGATTTTGAGCCATATCACCAATTGTTTCCAACCATTGATTTTTATCGTCTCGAGGACCCCAGCCTGGAAGTCTACACCTTTCTACGTGGCTTAGACCAACTGTTGTGGATTTCATTGACTGATGCCAAGTTTTTGTTTGACCGCCGCTAGCTTTTTTCCAGCCTGACCCTATATCCGCTAACATTGATCGTCGAGGGAGGCGATGGCTTGGCATACGTAACACATGTCCTAACCATCTCAATCTTTGTAGCTTCACGACTTCGTCGATTGATTTCCCTGTTTACCTAGAACTCGACGCCTAACCTCAATGTTGCTCACCTTATTATGCCACTTTACACGGGAAATAGAGCGCAGGCACCTATGATCAAAGACAGCTAGTCTTTTCATATCTTCCACTCTCAATGGCCAGGTCTCACAGCCATAAAAGGAGGACGGGGCAGACTGATGAGCAGTACACCCGCCCTTTGGTCGATAGTTGGATATCTCGTCTATGCCAGAGACGGCGTAAACTGGCAAATGCGAAACGAGCCCTCTGTATTCGTGCTGAGATTTCGTCAGAGATCAGCCCGTTGGGGCTGATGGTACTTCCAAAATAAGTGAAGCGGTCGGCGTGTTCTACAACTTCACTTCCTATTTTTAAACTAGGCGTCGATGCAGTCCAGTCCTGTATCATCATCCTGCATTTGGCGGGAGCGAATCGCATGCCAAACATTGGTAGATTGCGGCTCAAGGTCACGTGGTGCGCATGCCTAACCATCGCCTCACCCGAAGACGGGCATTACTAGCTGATAGATATAGGTGCAGGTTGGAAAAGAGTAAGTGGTGGCCAAATAAAAACATGGCCTCATCAATCCATGAAATCCTTGACAGTTAAACTGAGTCAGTCAGGTAGGGAGATGCAGACTTCCGGGTTGGGGCCCTCGCCTCGGGACTCTAGGAATCAATGGCTGGAGACAATAGGTGACATGGCTCAAAATCGTTGTCAATGGCCAGCTCAGATGTATTCAGTCTCTGTAATCCTTCATATTCCTTTCTACCACTACCCATTCTGTTTCACACTCATACTTGTCAAACTCTATTGATTCTCTTCACTCATCTTCTTGTCTACCTTTGTGTGGTATTTGGAACGTGGTAACTCGAAGATGGTGCACTTCAGTGCGAAGTTCTATGTTGAATCCAGACAGACAGACAGGAAGCCTTGGACCTAGGTTTCGTGCTAGTTGGCACTCACCAGTCACCAGGGTGCATCTGCAACCTCAAAGAAACTCATGTCCCTTCTGAGATTAAAACCACGTCACCCAGTGTTGCATTCAGGGACGTCACCACTGAGTTATTCGGGCTCGCGATTAACCAACTACAGTCCTACAGGAGGTCAATCGCGAGCCCGAATAGCTCAGTGGTGACGTCCCTGAATGCAACACTGGGTGACGCGGGTTTTAATCTCAGAAGGGACATGAGTTTCTTTGAGGTTGCAGATGCACCTTGGTGACTGGTGAGTGCCAACTAGCACAAAACTTAGGTCAAGTGAGTCTTCCTGTGGCCGATTGCCTCCAACTATCTAATATTATCAAATTAATGCGCACCGTTATGGCGAGCTACCTAGAATGGTGGCTACATTGCAAACCTGACCAAAAGAATTCAGTCTGCACCAAGGAAAGGACTAGACATGTCACACTAGTTACTAGTATCCAATGAAAAGAATAGATACCACAGTCAAATGATCTTGAACCAGCCAATCAACTGCTTCTAGCATAAAAAGCACGTTTGCTGGATATAAGCATAACAAAAATGAAATATATAAGAGCCTATGTCTCTAATATGCTGTAAAAATAGGTCTCAGTTATCCAATAGACGTGACTACAGTAAATAAACCAGAATGTGTACGAGTAGCAGTTATAAGATCTAAATTAACTAAGCAGCATTAGGTAGTGCGTGTGGGAATCCGAGACAGCCCAGCTGAACTGGTGTGATAAGTCCCTGATTATCCCAAGAGACAATTTCCACTTACAATTATAGCAAATAGACAAACAAAAAAACGTATTATTCAGTTAGCTTACATGTGTTGTGCTCGTATCACCTTTGGATCATTTGGATCCCATTCAGAGATGGTGAAATTTTCAATAGGTTGAATTTTATTCTCATCGATGACTTTAATATCACGTAGAACTTCATCATCCATTAGTGTATCAGTTGACCAAATGACTAAATCACGATTTGGTGGTGGTTTTCTAGCTACTTCACTATCAAGACGTTTATCACGACGTACATAATAGCCTGGTGGTACCCAATTTTCATGTGGTTCAAATTTACCACCAACCATTCGACTTTGTAAGTCTTTAGCTTTACCTAAACGATGTAAATTTGTATTGCACACCTAAAATAGTAGGAGAAAACAAATGGGCAAAATATCCGTAAAACATGAGCTAAAATCAATAAAGAAATGACATTCCTACTCTAGACAGGCGTATGTTTAAGATAGTGAGTATAATTTTCATGAGTTTTGGAGTTTATAAGATTTTTAAAAATTCAATTTGGACTTTCCTGTTGACTGATTGGACCGAAGAGCGCTTGGCCTCAGGTTGACATGTCGGCTCCTCAACGATATCTGAGGATTTAACCTGAAATAAAACTAGTGGATGATGGACTAGCAGTGGAATCCAGGATGTATGCATAATGCGTTCTATTTGGGACTGACTCGCTAGCTGGATGTACCTCTGTTCTTTAGTAAGTTAAATTATCAGACATCGTTGAAGCATCGCATCAAGGAGCCAACATATCAACCTGAAGCCAAGCGCTTCAGTCCAATCAATCAATCGGGAATTGCATGTGGAATTCAATAATTACTGAAACCTATTGCACAAGAAAGAGGTGTTCCTCGTGGCAACGCTTTGATGGTTGGGATTATAGGTACTGGGTTTGAACCAAAGTGCGGACAGCATCACCCAGTGGGGATGCAGGTACATCTAATTGGTGAGTTTGAAACAGGACAAAATACGCCTCCTGCACTCCACTGCTAGTCACCACCCATCAAATTACTTATGGAATTTGTCGACGAATCACTGAAGGGAATAAGTTCTGATATACATTTTGTAGCGGATAGGAAATTTTCAAAGACATCGTCTGATGACAGTAGAAAGGTTAACTCTGTTGACTGGACCTGCTAACTATGGGTCACCCTCCAGAAACCCATTACTACCATCATACATACACAGTATAACCCCCCGCCTCATAGATTGAAGTCAATTATTTTATCATTATTAGATCTACATTATTAGGTGGAACAGAATCCGCAGTGCAGAGGCGTTTGAAACATATAAGCTCAACTCCCGACCAAAGTAGTCGCCATTCGATATTGATTGTGCCTGTCAGTTTATCCATCTAAAACTGCATGTATTGACAGGAGAAATGGTATAACTGAACCTAAAGAACTGCATACCATAGATTTGATTCTCGCTTAATCATTAATTGAATAACCAGCTGCCAGACGGGAGGTGTGGATCCGATTCCCGACCGATGAACTCCTAAACCTCGCCCTAATTACTTTACTAACCGATGGTAAACCCATTAAAGAGGGAAGGTAAGCAGTGAGTCTATTAACCAGTTGAAACACAAAGAATGAATAGACAATCCATAAAAATGATAAATCAATAGTGGGAAACACACACACACACACAAAGTGAAACAATGCCCACGGAAGAAAAGGGAGATACTTACAATTCGACTGCGTAGATGACTTAATTTGCCTTCATGCGCAGCAGGATATCTTAGATACAAGTGTACTGTTACAACAAATTTTAAAAAGCTATCACCAATTGTCTCCATACGTTCTAGATTAATAAAATCATTCGAGCATGACATTGTCAATGCTTGTAGAACTGTAGCAGGACCAGGTCGATAGGCACGTTTTAACGCTTCACCTAAATTCTGTCAACAACAAAAAAAGCAAACAAAAATAAATCAATAAAAAAGGTTGAATGACACCATAAATACTGGCGAAGTTAAAGGCATGACAGCAAAGGTGAAGGTCTTTCAAAAAGTGACCTTCAAGAGCCAACCAGACACAGGGAATGCTATGAAATATCATTCTTATTCAAATTAGGCCTGCCTTTATGGACTAGCAGAGGAATTAGGAGTAGGAGTAGGTTTGGAGAATAGTGTCAGAAATATCAATGAAACTCAGAGTACCATGACCTACAGTCACCTGGATGAAAGGGTATATCACGGATGGTATGATTTCTCTATAGATCATCTGTGTATTGACTGAGAGACATTCTTCCAACACGTAAACTACAACTCTACAGTGTGATATTAAGTTTGTAAATATCTTTTAGTGTATTTTTCAACTATTTGGCGACTTTCTTGTATCTGAATTCTGATTGGTTGTTCAAGATCATTGTGATTTTGGTTGATAGTTTAACTTTGCCAAAATACTCTATGAAGCAAAGGATTCAATAAAAGTATCACATCTACAGTCAACTATATGCCTATTGGTCCACTATTAATAACATTCCCCCAGTGCGACCAATCGGATTAAATTTAGTTGACAGCCATTTTGTAAATCAACTAATCACATTGAAGCCCACTATTTGGACAAAAATATTCACTTTAGTTATGAGCCACAAAGAAGAATAACTGTTAGGTGGAATAATCAATAAAAATGTTGAAAAGATAACAAAAAGGAGTTAAGATTAAGTCTAGAAAAAATAAATTTTCAAGAGTTTGTTTGTAGGCATAACGCAGGGCCTTCCGGTTAATTAATCTGATGTTTGCTAGTGGCTGCAAGAAGTTTCCTGGAGATCCTATTGCTTTCCTCATAAATTCCAGGCTGTGAGCAGCAGGCGCATCTCAGACCAGTCCCAAGACGTCAACATGTTGAGACTCGGAAGATGGTGAACTATACTTGCGAAGGTTGAAGCCACAGGAAACTCTAGTGGATGACCGTAGCGATTATGACATGTGAATCTATCGTATAACTTTAGTATATGAGCGAAAGAGCAATCTAACCGTCTAGTAGCTGGTTCCTTCCAAAGTTTCCCTCAGGACAGCTGGCATTCTGAGATATAAACAGTTTTATCCGGTAAAGCGAATGATTAGAGGCATTGGGGAGAAAACATCCTCAACCTATACTCAAACTGTAAAGAGATGAGGAGCTTAACTCGCTTAAATGTAGTTTTGCATTGAATTTGAGTTCTAATTGGGCCATTTTCGGTAAGCTGAACTCGCGCTATAAGATGAACCAAACGTGCGGTTAAAGTGCCTAACGTCGCGTTAGGCTCATGAGATACCACAAAAGGTGTTGGTTGGTCCATAAGGCAGGACGGTGGCCATTGAAGTCGGAAACCGCTAAGGAGTGTGTAACAACACACCTGTCGAATAAACCAGCCCTGAAAAAGGATGGAGCTCGAGCGTTGGACCTATACCGTATCGTTGCTGCAAGCCGGGCTTAAGTAGGGTGGTGGCAAACTGGCTAAGTCTAGGTATGGAGTGATAGCGATGAGGAGGGTCACTGTGGCTAGCGGACAGCCCCAGGCGTAAACATAGGCGAAGCAACCACAGGTGCAGATCTTGGTGGTAGTAGCGAATACTCAAGGGAGAACGTTAAAGGCCGGGGTGGAGATGGGTTCCATGGGAACAGCAGTTGGGAATAGTTCAGGCGGTCTTAAGTGTTCCGATAAATCAGAAAAGAGACTCAGTGCTCTATATTGTCCGCTTGGGAGCTTTGTTAGTATTGCTGCTAAATAATACTGTTGAAACGCAGCCCCCTGTAGCGAAAGGGAATCGGGTTAGTGTTACCAACCCTATCGTCTACGGAGATCGATGGATTTTTGATCTTTGATTCAGTGTGTGCCCGGTGCGCCAATGCAACCGAACTCGGAGACGTCGGCAGGAGTTTTGGGAAGAGTTCTCTTTCCTTTGTTAAGAGTGTATCCACCCCTTGGAATCGGGCAGACAAAAGTCTAAAGACTGTTCGAAGTGCATTTTTTGATGGTGATACGCCAAGTTTCTGAACCATTTACAATCACCAGTGTTGCAAATCCGAATCATTGTTGTTAATGCTTAGTACAGTAGATTCCAAAGTATAGGAAGGTGTATCTCGCCTTTCCAATCCAGGCAGTGACAACTTCATTCGTACTGCCAGTAGCTAAGATGATGTTGATTAGATAAGTGATAGTGATGACCTCTTTCAATTTACTCCCACTGACAGTGGCTGGTTGTTGTTGTTGTTGGTGGTGGTGGTCGGTGGGTGTCGTCATCATCTTCGTCTTCTCTTTGGTTTTCACTCGTGGATCTTTAAGTCTGTGTAATATATTAGATATAAAAATCCTCCGGGATGTTCAAGCCTTATAGAGTCTCCTTGTCGGTCCAATGTATTCGTCTTCCCGCTTCCCATGGTCTACCTACCGCATGATTCATTCCACCACAAACAACAGATCCACAAAAAGAAAAGTTAAACTCATCAGTTGAAGAAGGAAGACATCAAAGTGGTAAGGAGAGAGAGAGAGAGAGAGAGAGACAGTTATATCCATATTCATGAGAAATGAACAAACACTCACTTTAAATTGAAGTCACCATTTAAGATGTAATCTAGAGGGACAATGAAACCTTGTCAGAACTAAACCATCTGCTTTACAGGAAACAATCACACCTATGAGCTATAAATCTTCATCCCTCCTTCAATACTTGAATATCTGACATGTACACACAACAGAAAAGCTAAAAACAATGAAACATACTACTTATGAAAGGGAAAAAATCAATACTTACTGTTGCACGGTCGTTATTATCATCAGACTGATTATTTCTAATATGACCAGCATCATCAACATTAGGATAATCGTCATCATCATCTTCAGGTGGAAAGAATCGAACATTCCCTTCAAAACTGTCAACACTTTCTGTATCAGAATCACTTCCCAAGTATTCTTTATCCATATTCACATAATTTTCAACAACTCTTGACATCAGAACGGTGTGGGGTTGGGAGAGGGGGTAAAGTTAAACAAAGCAAAATTAAAAAAATTAATGTCTTATATATTTACATATATCCGTCAAATTTAAAGAAATAAGAATACTTGTAAAATACTTCCCCATACATAAAGAAGTAACACGAAGTGGAATAAGTTAAGCTCACATAAGCTACTGACGATATGATTTATCATAACAAAATTGAATGAGTGCAAACATCTGGCAAATTTACGGAGATGAGTAGACCATTAGTAACTTCAATTATTATTATTCCTTTAGGTTCCGAGTGGAACATAGGGTTTCAGGAGTACTTCTCCATTTCATGCTCTCCCCTGAATTCCTCTTTGCCTGGCTTCAGGATTTCTTATAAGCGTTCATCTCTTCCTCACACGAAGATGAGTGAAGAGAATCAATGCAGTCTGACAAGTATAAGAGTGAAACAGAATGGGTAATGGTAGAAAGGAATATGAAAGATTACAGAGACTGAATACATCTGCGCTGGCCATTGACAACGATTTTGAGCCATGTCACCTATTGTCTCCAGCCATTGATTCCTAGAGTCCCGAGGGCCCCAACCCGGAGTCTGCATCTCCCTACCTGACTCAGTTTAACTGTCAAGGATTTCATGGATTGATGCCATGTTTTTGTTTGGCCACCACTTGCTCTTTTCCAACCTGCACCTATATCAGCTAGTAATGCCCGTCGGGGGAGGCGGTGGTTAGGCATGCGCACCGCGTGACCTAGCCATCTCAGTCTATGTAACTTTATAGCCTCGTCGATTGATTTTCCCTCTTTGCCCAACACTCTACGCCTAACGTCAACATTACTTACCTTGTTAAACCACCTAACGTGAGACAGAGATCGCAGACATCTATGATCGAAAGCAGTCAACCTTTTCATGTCTTCAACGCGTATTGGCCATGTTTCAGAGCCATAGAGAAGGACGGAGCGAACTGATGAGCAGTACACACGTCCCTTGGTTGATAACCGGATGTCACGCCTACGCCAGAGATGGTGTAAGTCAGCGAAAGCAGCTCGAGCTTTTCGGATCCGTGCTGAGATTTCATCGCCAATCAGTCCGTTGGTGCTAATACAACTTCCCAAATAGGTGAAGTGGTCAACATGTTCTATCACTTCACTCCCTATCACTAAGTTAGAGTTGACGTGGTCCAGTCCTGTAGCAGCATCTTACATTTTCTGGGGCGAATCGCATGCCAAACATACGAAGATTGCTGCTCAAGGTGTTCAGAAGACTCTGCATTTTGTCAGCATCCTCCCCTAACAGGACTATGTCATCTGCATATTCTAAGTCCATAAGACTATTCCCTGGTAACAAGTCGATTCCTAAGTCATTACGTTCAGTTAAGGATACTTCCATCAGCATATCTATGATGAAGTTAAACAGAAATGGGGAAAGTGGACATCCCTGTCGGACACCACTGGTTGTTACCAATTCAGATGACAATTCCCCATAAGCCCTTACACGACTACGTGAGTTTGAATAGAGTGCCTTGATTAGTGCAATGTACTTTCTTGGCACTCCCTTCACAGTCAGACATTGCCATAGTACCTTTCGATCCACGGAGTCGAAGGCCGCCTTCAAGTCAAGAAATATGACAATTGTTGGACGCCGAAAAGTGTGTCTATGTTCTAGAATCTGTCGAAGAGTGAAGATATGATCTATGCACCCTCTACCTGGTCTAAAGCCTGCTTGATTTTCCCTTGTCTGTTCCTCCCGAGTTCTGCTTAGTCTATGCATGATTACTGAGCCTAGGATTTTAGAGACTATGTTCGTTAGGCTGATCCCCCTATGATTATCACACGAGGACTTGTTTCCCTTCTTGAATATCGGTATAATAAGTGACTTACCCCAGTCTGATGGACTGTCTCTGATTCCCAGACTTTGCCTAGTACCTCAGTTAATCTACAAACTAGTATGTCACCCCCATATTTAAACACCTCCGGAATAATTCCGTCGGGTCCTGCCGCTTTGCCTCGTTTCAAATTACTGATAGCTTTTGTGACCTCACTTACAGACGGCGGACCAGTGTCTATATCCCATTCGGGTGTGTCTGGATGTTGGGGAGGTTCAGTGTGGCTGTAGGCAAGTTAAATTGTCCTCAAAGTGTTCTTTCCAGCGTTCAAGGCGTCTATCCTGAGAGCTAATTAAAGAGCCATTTTTCTCAGAAATAGTCTCGCTTATGATTTGCCTTCTCCCTCCCGTTTCCCTGATGAGTCTCACCTTTGAGTTTACCTTGTTCACAGCTTTTACAGCTGTATCTATAGATGCCTGGATATTCTTCCAAGCTTCTTCAGGGTGAGCACAGCTGTCGAACACAGATATGTGTTTAGCTAGTTCTTCCTCAAATACGGATTTAGTTTCCTGATCGAGCTGGGGACGTGGTGGGTTTACCGCCAGCTGTTTCCTACGTCCGTTCAGTCGTAAGCACACACGAGCCCGGACCAGTGCATGGTCGGTATCTACACACGTGTTCCAGAAGGAGCGACAATCTCCTACCGACCCACGCCAACGATAGCTTTTTGCTATGTGGTCTATTTGTGTCCAGCGTTGGTTTGATGAAGGGGGTCTCCAAGTTAAACAGTGTCTCTCCTTGTGTTTGAAGTTAGTGCTTACAAGAAACAAATAATTATCAGAACAGAACTGTAGGAGACGGTCACCGTTGTCAGTTCGCTGGCACGGAACTCCATAGGTGCCACCGACATCCTTCTCAGATTGACACAATTTCCCTACTTGAGCGTTAAAGTCACCAGCTAGAACGACTATGTCTGAGCGTTTAGCCTTTCTCACCAAACTAGACAGCTTTTGGTAGAACTCATCCTTCGTTTCATCCGAACTGCAGTCAGTGGGGGCGTAGGCGGAGATTACGAAAAGGCATCGGCGAGTAGTGCAGTCCTTTCTCCTTTTTACTGACCCGTTCAGACGGACAGCACACATTCGGCTATCTACCGGGGTCCAGTCAAGCAGTGTCTTTTCTGCCCTAGTACTCAAAGCTATCCCTACACCAGCTAATCCTCGTGAACTAGCTGTGGCATCTCCTGACACCCTCAAGGTGAATTTTGCAGATTCAACCTGTTGGCCAGGTGGGGTTAGGTGAATAACCACACTTGGGTCTTGTATGCGTGTTTCTGAAACACAGCATACATCAATGGCTCGGGATGCCAGGGTCTTGGCTAGTGATGCTTGTTGTCCTATTTGGCAAAGTGTTCTAACATTAAATGCTCCTATATGAAATTGGTGGCGTGGCTTTAGGAGACTATCCGTGGTGGTTTTTTGGCTTTCGTCGTTTTTAGTGGACGCAGAGTGAAGAGGGAGTGAGGAGCCATCAAGTAGAGGAGTTGCATCACTGGGGGAAGGCAAAGTAATAGAGATGAAGATGAAGACAAAGATAAGTGAGGATTAGAGAGGTTTTGTGTGCGTTTTGGATTGTGAGGGCGATTGTTACTTCTCGGCTGCCCACACCGTGGAAGTTGGTTGCGTGACCGCAGAGCCCAGGGGACAACTGCTTGAGGTCGGTCACACGCGGGCTGTTTTTGTTTGTTCTTTTTGTTTGGTGTGTCTCAGTAGCATACTTATCACTCCTGCCCTGTGACACGGCAGCAGGAAGCGCGGTCGTTGTTAATCCGGGCCACGGCCGATCCGGCATGAAATTTTGTGAATTTGTTTGAATCATGGTATTGGATGGGGTAGCTGCTTTTTGTTTAACCGCTATCCAAACAACCTGCCTGGCATGGTAGAACCTCAAGAGACATAAGTCTCAGCCAGTAAAGCTTGATTAGATCATTGCGGTGTTCAAGCCCGACCACCACGTCAAGGTAGCTGCTTTCGGTCGGGCTCAGTAGTATATACGAGAATTAGGAAAAAATTCTAAAAGCTTCCACCTCACCTTATTTGTTACAGCATTTATTCTGGAAAATAACAGGTATGTGGTTTGGAAGTAAATGGTTTTATCAAAGAAAATCAACATCGCGAAAATAAATAGTCTCATTCAACTAGCACGAAACCTATGTGGTGTAAGGCTTCCTGCTAACTGCTTCCAACCATCTAAAAGTAGAATGCTATTTACCGAAATTATATGCAATCACATAGTGAATCATCTTACTGTACTGAAATGCTCAGCGTCTACCGACATTTCGGCTACTAATGCGGACGTATCGACAATGCCATGAGGTAACTATAGTGTTATTTGGTTGGTAGTGGCTAAAAGTGGAATTCACAACGCAGGTCTCTTCCTGTATTTAGAACTGGTCAACCAGAAAGAGATAGGTGACTCTCTTGGCTCAGTATCTCAGTGTATATCAACGCTATGAGGTTTATTGAAAGAAAAGGATGATGCTTTCGAGTCTTACTGTGAACAACAGTATCACTCACTGCAACTAAAAGTACATCCAGCTGACGAGTCTCAAAGAGAACGAAAGGTACATCCTTGATATCACTGTTAACCATTAGAAATAAAAATATGATATGATATAAAGTAAGAAAAACTTCTAACTCACTTGAGTCCATCTTCATCGTCATCATCATCATTGTTCAGTTGATTCATATCTACAGAAAAAGAACGCCCCCGCAAAAAAATGAGGTCATACAATGAACTTCTATTTTCCAATAAGAAAATTGAAAGCGGGAATAAGATTTCTTATGGAATGAATATTAAACAGCCGTATACAGGCTTCAAACTAGGAAGGAATTTTTCAAACTGTGGACGTCTAACGTAGTTTCTCAACTCTGAATGCCGAACACTTTTGTTCAGTGACGATGATCACATTTATTATTATTGCTCCCTTGGGTTCTGAGTAGAACATTAAGGATTCAACAGCACATCTTCACTTTGGTTAGAGGCTTTCATTATGAGCTGACATTGGTAAGAGAACCATTGGAAAACCAGCAGGGAGTACTGAACAGTCTGCTGTCTCCTGTTAGCCCGGGACTCTTCAGCGGTACGCACCCACCGGAGTTCGAAGCCAGGACCTTCTGGTTTCAAGGCGAGCTAGCTCGTAGACCATTAGGCCACTGGGACCCGGTCCAACGGCCAGCCCATGAATTCTAGCTTTTGCTAATTCACGACATTCCCGGGTTCGAACCCCGGTGGGTGCGTACTGCCGAACAGTCCCAGAATAGGACTAGACAGCTATCTGGTTTCCCAATGGTTCTCTAATCAATGTCAGCCCATGATGAAATCCTGCAACCAATCAATCAAATCCCTACAAACCATCACTTAAACATCACAACTTTGTTCTATTCTCCACATTCCTCTTTAGCTTACCCCCCCCCACGATTATCCCATAGTCTTTCCTCATACGATCTCCCCCATGTCATTTCAAGACCCACGCCCAACCCGTCGTTATCTATTCGCGCTAGCCTAGTGCGAGATGTCGTTCGACAGTCTTCTACCTCAGTATGTCACATAATGGACCAAATTTGGACGTTTCTTCCTACTGCCACTTTGGTTATAGTAGAGACAGATTCTTCCTTTCGGTTCTACCGAAAGCTCATGACTAGTTGAATAAAATAAATCAGGTGAGTGGATAGATATTTACCCATGACTTTGCATGACATTCCCTGCATACTGAAAAATGAAAGGCGGCAGTATTACAAAAAAGAACTATTACCATCAAACAGAGGTACGAAACATCATTCAACTTAGTGCCTAGTTAGGTCACCAGCTATCACTTAAAATACCACGGAACTAGAAGAGGAGAAAATGTCATTAAGTATTGTGGTGTTGTTTAAGCTTATTTGAGATGTCTATACTACCCTTTCTAGGACTAACCTCAGTGATAGCTTCAAAGTGAAGTCAGCCTTGTAAATCCACTAGGAATGACACAACCATGTTTCATAATCACCTTGACTGTAACTGAATTTCCCCGGAGATCCCTTTTTTATCACCTTGTTGACTTGCATTGGTATAAACCATCTCAGTAAGGAATTTCGAACCTAATTTGAGGTGATCATTGAATGATATCGCTCGCCGGGTCCACGAGTGGAACCCAAATGAGAAAATATGAGTATGGCATCCATGTAGAACATGCAGGAGATCGTGTCAAGAGGAAACGAAAGAATGTAGGCAATTTTGTTCCCAGTTAGAAGTGAATTCAAAAAATAGAGTGAAATTAGGATGCGCTGTTTGCTGAAGCCTTGTGTCCCACCACCCAGAGTCCAAAGCAAGTGGTAATAATATGTAAAATGAGAGGTTTCGTCCACTACAACTGACCGGATTTATACTCATCTAACTTAAAGCAAAAAATGAAAGCTGTGCTTCCTCCAGTCAATCGTCGTACACAAAAAAAAACAATGAGTTTATTTTATAGCAACAGAACCATACCATGACCGTTATGTATTCTCGCTAAGAAAATAGCACAATTTTAGCCCATTAAATTGTACTACTTATTTATTTTTCAGTAGAAAGAAATTGCTAAGCAAAAAATTAACGTAAAGTAGCGGCGCATCAGTAAACTTACCGCTGGAGTTCAATTCAATTACTTTGGTTTCTTGTAATAATGATTCTAAGTTAGGATTCAATGAACCAAACTGACCGCATAGCGGAACATTAGATGTATGATTTAAATGACCTTTAGTAAACACTGATGCTGATGTAGCATGAAGTTTTAAAACAGTTGGTTTTTCTAACGATGAATCATCAACTGTACCAGCACCATCTTGTTGAACCCGATAATCACCATCGTCACCGTCACCGTCACTGTCTCCATCATCATCTTCATTACCGATGCCATCATCACTTGATACATTGACATCATTTTGTCTGTCTTCATGTCCTTTAGATTTGTTTTTGTTTTTCTTACTGTCCGATAGTTCAATAGTGTTCACTGTTTCGCTTAATTTTTGAACATCTATAAAAGAGGGTAAGACGTGTGATGTATGTATATGCATATATAATTTCCCATTATCTTCAATGTAAAAATGAAATTCCCGCCTCAAGGAAGTCAAAATGATTAGTTAGCTACTAGGGTCAACCTAGCTTTAGAGTCACCAACAATATACGAACCAGCAACGATCACGTACGGCAGAGGGGGGGAATCAGTCTTTCCCTTGAAATACTCTCACGTAGCCAAGTAAGTCCTATTCACTGCTTCCACACGGCATGGGTGTTCGATTGTCTCACGCTAACAATTATATGGTGGACGTGCCAGTTTACCTGAGGGTGGGTGGGAAACCCTGATTCCACCACTATATATAGTGTGTTCATGGATGGAAAATCATAGAAATGTACCTCGTGGGTGACACTTCAAGTCAGAAGTTCAAGAGCGGCCCCTCGCAACAACAACAACAACAACCTGCTTCGGTCTGGGGGCGTGCCGGTAGTATACCAGCCCTAATACATACACAAACTATGAGATTTTGTGTGGTGCGCGGAATGTAGCATATTTGTCCTAAAATGTACTTCTGAACATCTTACAATCTTACATCTTTCAACTAGATACCGTGGATTTCTTGAAGGAGACAAAGCAGGTGTATCACAATATGGAATGGTTTATGCTTCAGCTGCTCAGAGACCATTGTGTGTGTGACAGGATATACTGTCAATTAATATTTTACTTGAAGATATTGTACGCAGGGGAGAATGCCGTGCAATAAACTCCCTTGGGAATTTATGTACATTTTATATATCCTGTCCAGAATAAAGATATTATTATTATTAAAGCATTAGCTATTTTGTAAGGATTTGAGTAACTATTATATAATGGAAAAAATTGAAAATAGTATTAAAATATACCCAAAGACGAGATCTTGTGAAGTTGATGAAATTCTCTTCCAGAAGTTGAGATTGCCAAATATCACAATTATCAATCAGGTCTGGTCAATCAGCTTCCTCGAAACAACGGCTGCTATTCTCACATGGCGTAGTTGGGCTTACATATGGAGCGCTACACTACCGCCTGGAACCAGTGTTCCTGTTGGCTCTACCTATCCCATAAAGGACACTAGCATAGCCTATCCATCCTGGAGACGACGGAGTTGTATAAATCGACTAACCTGCCTGCTAGTAGTCTGTAGCCGGTATAGTACAGATCTTATTTAATAGGGATAAACAGCACTAATAAGCAATCTACTCACTAATGAAATAAAAAACAGTACACAATTTTAAACTTAAATAGATGATTGGAGGCAATCGGTCACAGAAAGCCTTGGACCTAGGTTTCGTGCTAGTTGGCACACGAAGAGACATGAGTTCCTTCAAGACGGTTGCAGATACGCCTTTCTGATGAGTGCCAACTAGCACGAAACCTAGGCGGTGTCCAAGGCTTCCTGTAGCCAATTGCCTCCAACCATCTAATACCAACATTTCACAGTGCACTGTAATGGTGAGCCACCTAGTGGCACGGTGGCCACATTGCAAACCTGATTGACTGATAGAATTCAGTCTGCGCCGAAGATAGGACTAGACACAAAACATTACACTAGTTACTGACTAGTATGCAATCAAAAATAAACTAAAATAGGTTCATTGAAATACCTGATTCATTCTCTTTCACAATCGGTGTTGTATTATTGGATTTATTAGTATTATTATTATTATTATTAGAAGTAGCAGCAGTCTGATTTTTCCTCTTGAGATTACGATAGTTTTGCTTTCGACGACCTCGACGACAACCAGCACCGCTGCCACTACGTCCTATACCACTGCCAGCAGCACGTGTGCTATCATTATCTGTTGAAGATTTTCTCGCATTTTTATAATGATTATTACTATTATTGTTATTATTATCGTCATCATTATCATCATCGGTATCATAATTACGATCTTGAATCGATTGATTGTTCACTATAATTTGATCTACAACTGGTAGAAGAAAGTTTAACGGTTCAAACAAGGTGGTAGAGTCAGCAGTGTTACGAACAGCACTCCCGACCCCATCAGCAGCATCCTTTTCACCACCAATCATTGGTATAGATGATATTGCTGAATAACAATTGACAAAATCTTCTTTCGACAATACTTCATATTCTGGCAATTGAGCACAGCCTAAATTTATCTCATAGGCAATACGATGACGTAATTCTTCGGCTAATAATAAATGCTCTAATCGGTATAGGATACTTGGTATACAAACAGCTTTACGCCATACTGAAAAAAAATAATAATATTAGAAAGAGGAGGGGGGTGGAAAAGAAAAGGAAACAGAATGAATAATTGAGAGTACAAATAAGGATAAAATTATTGAAATTAAAAAATCAATACATTCCGTTTGAACAACAAAAAAACGAAGCTACGTAAGTAATTAATTATCTGGAACTAACAGCTGACTGCTAACTGTTTCGTTTTCGACATGACAGCATTTATTGATTTCAGTCTTCTGGCGTTCCGAATGGAAAATATGCCTTCACGTTTTGAGGTTTCAGTAGCAGTGGTAATATTTTGATTTACGAGAAGCAATTGCTGGCCTCATGCCTAACCTCCATTATTTCTTCGATCTCAGTACCGGCCAGGGATCGAAACGCTGACTACGTGAGGTGTGGTTGTCGATCATTCCATCGCACGACCATTGACGTCCGGGATAACATACGTCACTGTATTTGTTTTCGGATGTTGTATTCTACTCCTGCGAAAATGAACTGCGGTTTTTCATTTGAAGTAACATCAAAAACACGACAAGAGCAAAGGATAGGTACCACAGCGGAATGACCTTGTATCGATCGACCAGTCAAATCTATCAAGATTAAAAGTCTCACTCTAATTCAGAGTTGGGGTAGGGGAATTAAGATAGAGTTAGTGTTGTGGGTAGGGTTAAACTTGCAAGGCAGATTACATGTAGCGTCTTTCTGTAACGTTGAGAGATCTGATTGGTTAGTTGTGAAGGTCGTTTGGCGGAGATATCTATTTTATACTCTTGCTCAAAAAACTATGTGTCACAATGACAACTTATTTAAAGAATTGTACATGTTGCTAGCAGCTGACAAAAAACTATTTCCATAGAATTATTCAAGTTTATCAAAGGAAAAATAATCCCATGGAATCCTGGTTACCTTTTCCGAATCGCTAACCATGACTAATGATGACAATATTTACATTCAGGTTTGGGGACATTATGTAATGAAACACAAACGCTATGAATCAGTCTGAACCAAGTGGGTACATATAGAGGTATGAAGAAATGGTAGGAGGGTCCCTTCGAATCTTTGTTGGTAGACTCAAATTGTGTTGATTTCTAAGAAAAATTTTCGTTTGATTTATTACATCAGTACTGATGATGAGATGGTTAAGACATGGGTTACGTATGCCTAGTCATCACCTTCCTCGACTTCGGGCAATGTTAGCTGATATAATGTCATGCTGGAAAAGAGCTAGCGGGGAACAAAAACAAAAACACGGCATCAGTCAGTGAAATCTACAACAGTCAGTCTAAGCCACTTAGGGAGGTGTGGACTTCCTGACTGGTTGGGGTCCCCGGGACAGTAAAAACCAATGGTTGGAAACAATTGGTGATATGGCTCAAAATCCTCGTTCTCAATGACTGGCGCAGATGCATCCACTCCCTGTGACTTATGATTTCCAATGAAACTGCGTTGTTATTCGTTACTACTCTTCCTTTATCTCACACCTCTGTTTACTGTCTCTATTATATGCGTTTCTTTTTACTTTCTTCTCTTGCTTTGTGTGCTACATGGAGGGAGTGTGACGACTTGAACTGCCGCGCATTTGTGCAAAGTTCTATGTCGAAAACAGACAGACAGACTGATGATGAGTCTCAAACTAGGACGAAATAGCTGTCCAGTACTCCGTGTTGGTTTACCATTTCAACTCCAACTGTGTTCACCAGTTTACATGCACTTGAGCGGTAGCAATTAGTACATAGAAAGGACTAAGTAGAGATCAATCTACTGTACATCTTAAGCATATTCTCAATAATCTTCATATGAAAGGTAAGAAAACGTGTTTACAAGTGCAATTGCTAAGCTCTTGATTGACACGAGATATATACAATCAAAATCAGTCAACAAGCCTTCACAAACGCAGATTTTGAGCCATATCAGTAACAGTCTCCAATCGTCATTGGTTCTTATCATCCCGAGGACGTCAATCATCCAGTCAGCCAGTCTATGCCTCCCTATAGCGCTTCAACTAACAGTGATGGATTTATTTCAGTGACTGTTGAAGCTATTTTTCAATTGACCATCACTAGCTCTTTTCCAACTTCATCCATTCTACGTCAGTCAGATACCATTGACCGCTGAGGGAGACCATGGCTAGACTAGGCAAGGCATGAGTAATACATATCCTAACCATATCTGTCAGTCCATGTAAATCCACAACCTCATCAATTTATTTTCTCTCCTCCTTACCTAGCACTCAACCGAAGCCTAACCTCAATATTACTCACCCTATAACAATTACCACCTGACACGAGATATAGAAGGGAAACACCTGTGATCAAAGACAACTAGCCAGGACTTTTCGTGTCTTCCACTCTCAATAGCCACGGCTCACTCACAGCCAGCTTTAAAGGAGGGCGGAACGAAGTGACTGCTGAGCAGTACACACGTCCTTCAGTCGACAGTCAACCAGCCGGAGATCACATCTACTAAGCCAGAGATGGCGTAAGTTGCTGTCAAATGCCAAATGAGTCTTCTGTATCCATGTCGAGGTTCCATCAGCAATCAACCCGTTGATGATGGGGCTGATGTAACAGGAACGAATCACATGTCGAACATTTGAATACTGCTCGCTGCTCAAGGCGTTTAGAAGACTCTAGTCTTTGTCAGCATCTTTCACCTAGGAGGACTATATCATCCGCATATATCTAAGTTAATCCCTGAGTCGCTGAAGTCCGATAGCTTTAAGTCCATTAATAATAATAATAACTTTATTCCAAACAGTATTTGTTTTACACGTATGGAAATTTCATCGTGCATTACAATATATTGCATCTAATTACCTCATAAATTTTATGAGAATTTAAAATCAAAAAGTAACGCCACACAAAAGATAAATAAAAAAATAAAAACAACAGCGTTGCGTTCACATTTTAAACAATGCACCACAGGATAAGAAATATAAAATTGGTGTGTAATAGAAGATGAGAACAACAGTGTAATAGTAACGAGGAAAGGAAAACAAAAACTAATGGGACTATTTGTTAGAGTGCCGTAGTAAGTTTATGGTGTCATACCTAACGGATTTCTCATCACATAACAGCTGTGCCAGATATGGTATTGTGGAGTTTTTGTACTTGGTAGTCCTAGCATATAGCCTCTTATAGCTGCTTCTAGTTCTTCCAGATGAAATGCAAGGAGAGAGCTGCGTGTAGAGAGGATGCTCGGGATCTGACAATATTGTATTCGCTAGTCTCTTACATGACATTATATGTCTATCCATAATCGTGTTAACCAGTTGGTTTAACGATATTCCACTTGCCCTACTAACGGCTTTTAGTGCCCTTCTCAGCAAAGTAAAGTCTTTCTTAAGTAGTCCAGGAAAGATTAATGGGGAGCAGTAAAGAGGGATGGGTAGAATACAAGAATTGACAAACTGAGAAAGCAAAGACTGCTTTATGCCAGACTTTCTAAATTTCCTAACGTAGGACGTTAAGCGAAACATCCTTCTAGTAACTAGCAAGATATGGGAGGACCAGGAAAGATCGGTGGAAAAACTCAGGTCAAGGTACTTGAAATCAGATGTATTTTCAACTTCTATGCCGTCAATGATGGTGGGGCCATGTGAGCTAACAAGTTGTTGTAGGTAACGTTTACGTCTGAATGTGAAATTGACTACCTGACATTTAGACGGATTCAGCTTAAGGCCGTTTGAAGAGGACCACTGACTAATTTTCGACAGAAAGTTATTTAATTTGGAACAATCTGAGTGATGCTTGACAGGAAGAGAGACAGAGAGGTCATCAGCATACTTAACAAAAGTGGCTACATCAGAATGAGGCAAGTCATGTAAGAAAAAAGAAAACAGAAAGGGAGAAAGAACAGCACCTTGAGGAACACAAGCTAAAGTAAGTGAGGTAGTGGAGGACTTTCCATTGTAGACGGTGTACTGCTTCCTATCACAGAAAAATAGGAATGCAACCACTTATTTGTTCAGCTCTCAGCCTGTGTTGCAGCAAGCTTACTTAGCAAGAGAGACCTAGGTACAGAGTTAAATGCAGATGTGTAATCAAGGAAGGCACACAGAACGTATTTAGCTCCTTTATCTAGACTAGAGACTATACTATGATGTAGAATAACAGCGGCATCTAAGGTACACCTACACTATGTTTATAAGCAAACTGGTTGGGGTCATTGAAAGGCTTTAAAGAGGGTTCAAGATTAAGTACATCTATAATGAAATTAAAGAGAAATGCAGAGCAACCAAATGAGATTACCACTTACCAGAAGCAGGAAATGTATGTCGAAAACAAAGTTCTGGAATTAATAATTGTTTATGTGTTAAATGATCCCGATGATCGTATTGTTGGTGTTGGTGTTTACGTGAAGAAGTCATAGTAGATAGCATAGACGATGAATTATTAGTATTAGTATTATTATCACCATTAGTAGTGGTAGTATTACAATTGTTATTATTATGATTAGAAGATGTCATAAGATTTTGTCCATGTATATTCATATAACGTGGTATAATTAAATTTAATCGTATCACTGTTAAATCCACATCTAATAAAGGTTGATTATTTGTTGTTATTATGGCATTGTACTTATTGATATAATATGCAGCAAAATTACGATAATTTGTTGACGGGAACGGTGATAACGGACTCATATCATATCTGTAAAATCAATCATTAAGAAAATATTTTTAAAAAAACACATAAGCTTGTATACATATTTTATTTTATTTTTATTTTTGATTTACAGCTTGATTCCACACTGTATTTTTGGTACAACTATGGGATTTTCAGCATGGATATCGGTAGCCCAAATTTCGCAGGCCGACCATTGATATCAGGTATGGGTCAGGAGGGGATCGAACCCCAGACCATATGCATGGTCGGGGAGAGTTCTAACCACTGTGTCACCGACGCACAAACAAGTGATCGAACAATTACTGCGTCAGAGTCATTGAGGCAAAAAAAAAAGAGATTTACAAGCACACACACAAACATGAGTACATAAATAAGAGAGAATATGAGTCATGTACTGTTATACCATATAAGGACGGAGGGAACATCTGAGACCAACCCCTGCGTAGAATTCTTAATAAAGCGGGAATTAGGCTGGTGGCATTTCAAACCGACAAGCTCACTCAGGTAGGACAAGCTCTGTAGGTTAAAAGACCCGGTGGGCCCAATTAAACATAATAATATAATTTACAAAATACTTAGCAATGACTGTGAGGTCAACTACATAGGTCAAACTAGTAGATCACGGGTAGTCAGATTGTCAGAACATAAGAATTCAGCTAAGGTAGGAATGCTTCACCCCGAGAAGATAAGTAATTTAGGAAAAAGCTCAGCAATTTCACAACATGCAGTAACACACAACCATGCAATAGGGTGGAAGAGGGGTTCTATGTTGAATCCAGACAGACAGACAGAGGAAGAAGAGTAAGATTCTAAGAAGTAATCTAGGTAGGTAGGTAGGTAGGTAGAGAGAGAGATCGATTACTGAATCCTGCCTGGTTCATCGAGTCTACACCCAACACATGCAATAGAAGTGACTCAATGCAAATACAAGAAATATGGAAGATATTATTACCACCAATCAGTCAGTCAAATCAGAGGAGGATAATAAATAATCATAAAATTCTATTTCAATTCAAGCACATCACAACATTCTAACAAGTTATTTATTATGACTATAAAAAACACTCGTCTTATTTCTCATCTGATTGTATTTGATCAATAACACTCATATTATCATTACTTCTGAATGTACATTATCCCATACTGATTTTTATTCAAATATCTATTCGATTCCACACATGTATATAAATGAAGGGAAAAAGATATGTGAGTAAGTTGATATGATTATGAGTGGCAA
The DNA here is from genome assembly GCA_944472135.2 of Trichobilharzia regenti. NCBI lineage: Eukaryota > Metazoa > Platyhelminthes > Trematoda > Strigeidida > Schistosomatidae > Trichobilharzia > Trichobilharzia regenti. The sequence goes on along the minus strand of OX235267.1, from coordinate 4,390,951 downwards.
TAGTTTTTGCTCGAAACGTGGTCATCAGTTAATATTACTGTATAACCACACTGTGTGATTTATCAAAATAAAATCTTAATCATAATGGAGTTCACTCAACACTTGACATATTTCAAGTGGTGATTTGTAGAGATTGAGATATCAGTCAGAGACCATTTCCAGTCACTACCACCCTACTTCTCAATAATGGCCAGCCAATGAATTCTAACTTGTGTGCGTCGGTGGCACAGTGGTTAGGACTCTCGCCGACCATGCATATGGTCCGGGGTTCGAGCCCACGCCGACGCACACCTGATATCTATGGTCGGCCTGCGAATTTTGGGCTACCGATATCCACGCTGAAAATTCCATACTTGTACCAAAAATACGGTGTGGAGTCAAGCTGTAATCAAAAATAAAATAAAAATAAATAAAATAAACTTCTACCCACTTGTGACTTCTTTTAGTTCGACGGTCACCAGTCAGTGTCATAGCCAGCGAGTAGTTGTCTTCTCTCCCGACTGGATGGAACCCGCTGGTTACTAGAACTCCAGGGAACTTACTTCGTATCCTGAAGCCGGGCACTAGTGAGCACCAGATTAATTTTCATGAGTTTGTTTGTAGGGATTAGATTTGTTTCAAGTTTGATCACGATCACAGAACTAATGATAACCAACACGTGGGTTGTGGACTGCTATTTTAACCTAGCTTGGAACTCTCTTTGATGCAGTAGGCGGCCATGGCTCCACGGCCTCCAAGTTGTTGTGAGACCAGTCCAATTAACCATTAGGCTGCTAAGATAGAATCCAACAATCCATGAATTCTTATTTCCGTAAATTCATGATTAGAACTCCAGGAGTTTAGTTTACAAGTGTTCGTTTGCAAGGATTTCATCAATTTCAGGGCAGACTGTGGGAACGGAACATGCGCGCATCACTGCATTCTGGTGCTGTTGGCTACCGTCGATCGTCAAACAAGAAATTTAACACTACATTCTAGTTCATTAAATAGTGTAACCAAACTGTTTTGCTGGAGTGGTCCTAGATGGTCATCGTGACCCAAAAGATATAGTAAATAACACTTCAGCGTTTGAAGTGATGCCTACTGGGTTCGAGCCTCAGAAGAAACACTACCTCACACTGTGGACTGCAGATAAATCTAGATGATGACTCAGTCTCAAATAGGATGGGATGCTCATCCTGGATTTCACTGTTAGTCACCACACACCAAATTATTTCATGTTAAGTGCCAAGAAATCGTCGAAGCATCAGCACAGGGAGGTGACATTTCAACCGAAGCCGAACACTTCGGTCCAATCCGTCAACAGGAAATTCCAAATTTAATTAAATAAATTATCCTTATTTGTTTATAATTCTAAAACATACTAATATTAACTACAACTGCAAGGTGCAGGGGCTATGGCTCATGGATTCAGTCTTAATCAGCTTCCAACCACCGGGAGTAACAGTTTCAAACAGCGCGTCGACTACTGAAGTTTACCTGATTACATAATTTTCAATTCTTCATTTTTTAAAATTCGATCAGAAGGAGAAATTCATGAACAATCCACATACATCTAGACATTAATGATGTCTGTCTGTCTGTCTGGATTCAACATACAACTTCGCACCGAAGTGCACCATCTTCGAGTTGCCACGTTCCAAATACCACACAAAGGTAGACAAGAAGATGGGTGAAGAGAATCAATAGAGTTTGACAAGTATAAGAGTGAAACAGAATGGGTAATGGTAGAAAGGAATATGAAAGATTACAGAGACTGAATACATCAGCGCTGACCATTGACAACGATTTTGAGCCATTTCACCTATTGTCTCCAGCCATTGATTCCTAGAGTCCCGAGGCGAGGGCCCCAACCCGGAAGTCTGCATCTCCCTACCTGACCGACTCAGTTGAACTGTCAAGGATTTCATGGATTGATGAGGCCATGTTTTTGTTTGGCCAACACTTACCCTTTTCCAACCTGCACCTATATCAGCTAGTAATGCCCGTCGTCGGGGGAGGCGATGGTTAGGCATGCGCACCACGTGACCTAGCCATCTCAATCTATGTAACTTTATAGCCTCGTCGATTGATTTTCCCTCTTTGCCCAACACTCTACGCCTAACATCAACATTACTTATCTTGTGAAACCACCTAACGTGAGACAGAGATCGCAGACATCTATGATCGAAAGCAGTCAACCTTTTCATGTCTTCAACGCGTATTGGCCATGTTTCAGAGCCATAGAGAAGGACGGAGCGAACTGCTGAGCAGTACACACGTCCCTTGGTTGATAACCGGATGTCACGCCTACGCCAGAGATGGTGTAAGTCAGCGAAAGCAGCTCGAGCTTTTCGGATCCGTACTGAGATTTCATCGCCAATCAGTCCGTTGGTGCTAATACAACTTCCCAAGTAGGTGAAGTGGTCAACATGTTCTATCACTTCACTCCCTATCACTAAGTTAGGGGTTGACGTGGTCCAGTCCTGTAGCAGCATCTTACATTTGACAGCAGGGGCGAATCGCATGCCAAACATACGAAGATTGCTGCTCAAGGTGTTCAGAAGACTCTGCATTTTGTCAGAATCCTCCCCTAACAGGACTATGTCATCTGCATATTCTAAGTCCATAAGACTATTCCCTGGTAACAAGTCGATTCCTAAGTCACTACGTTCAGTTAAGGATACTTCCATCAGCATATCTATGATGAAGTTAAACAGAAATGGGGAAAGTGGACATCCTTGTCGGACACCACTGGTTGTTACCAATTCAGATGACAATTCCCCATAAGCCCTTACACGACTACATGAGTTTGAATAGAGTGCCTTGATTAGTGCAATGTATTTTCTTGGCACTCCCTTCACAGTCAGACATTGCCATAGTACCTTTTGATCCACGGAGTCGAAGACCGCCTTCAAGTCAAGAAATATGGCAATTGTTGGACGCACATTAATGATGAAGAAAAAAACACGTAGATCAGCGAAGAGGCGCTCTATTCCACGGCGAATTCATTTTCTCCTTTAGAGTTAGTCGTACAATCGCATTTATAAACAATCTCCTTTTCATGAAAGAGGACAATAACAAAAGTGATGCGTTGTCAAAAACACAGTTGTGAATATATTAGTATTATTATGTATATGTATATATGTATTAGTATAATAATGTATAAAAGAAGTTGAATAATTGTAGTAGAGTTACGTAACAAGTGGATAATTTAATCAGTTGAGTTGTGATCAGCATGCATATAGAAACAAAGGAAAATTTGGAATTGTTTATGAGTTCTAAAGAAATAAAAGTTATACGGATTCAAGTGTTGGTTTGTAGGGATTTGATCGGTTTACAGGATTTCATCATGAGCTACCACTATTTAGAGAACCATTGGAAAACCTGGGAGTACTGTACAGCTCTTTCGTCCTAGTTTTGGAATCTCCAGCAGTACGCACCCACCACCATGGTTCGAACCAAGGACATCCTGGTTACAAGGCGAGCTGGCTCACATACCATTAAGCCACTGGGACCAAACCAACACTTGCATATCAATGAGATGCTCACTAGCGACTGGCCCTATTCACGTAGGTAGTTACCTGAAGCTCTAGTGACATGTCGTGACTAGTAGGGTGCAGCAAGTCGGGTGTGAAGACAAATACTCACCGAAGACATTGGCTAGCGGTTGCGCTATGTCGTGAATTGGCAGAAGTTAGAATTCATGGGTTGGTCATTGGATCGGGTCCCAGTGGCTTTTAATGGTCTACGAGCTGGCTCGCCTTGTAACTAGGAGGTCCTGAGTTCGAACCCTATTGGTGAGTATGTACTGATGAAGAGTCCCAAACTAGGATGAAACAGCTGTCCGCTACTCCAGTGGTGGTTTTCCAATGGTTCTCTAACTAATGTCAGCTCATGATGGAACCCTGAGCTATAGGGAGTTAGAATAACATACAAAAGACAAAAGGGGTCAACATGGTTGTTTCCATACTAGTAGGAGTGGTTGAATGATTTTCTGTTGTATGCATAGCTCCTATTATCTTATCTGAATAGGTGAAGTTTCATCGATGCCCAGAGGAGACGAAAGCTTATCATCTTTGGCAGGTTATTTTTCACTATGTATACTTCTTTGAAGGAGGTGGTATTTTCTGAGATGGATAGACCAGTGTTGACTAGGAGTTCGATTATCGAACACTCCTTACAGACTCAATATTATCTTACTGCCTCTCCTGATCACAACTCAACTCATTAAATTGTTCATTTTATTGCGTAACTCTAATACACTTATTCAAATTCTTTTATGCATTGACTAATGCTTATAAGTATGTTTGTGATAGCTCATCACTTATGTTACTGCCCAGTTTCGTGAATAATAGTAATAATATCTTTATTCTGCACCGATCAACAACTGCAACCTAAACGTGGTGGTCGGGCTTCCACATCGCAATGACCCAACGAGTTACACTGACTGGAACTATTGTTCCTGTAGGTCTTACCATGCCAGGAAGGCTGTCAGGATAGCGATTGGACTAAAAGCAGTTACCGGCTGAGTGTAAGAAGTTTCTCCTTTTTTACACTATGCTGTGGGTCTGTGGGCGAAGTCGTACTGCTGGGGAACAGGGATGTAACAGCAGTACGGTGTTTCCCTCAGATGACCAGCATGCCAGCTAGTTACGCTCTCTTCACTCTGGAGAAAGGCTTAGAAAAGGTGGACTTTAAAATTTGTACATCCTGACTTACCCTACGGTGGTCCGTAACCGGCGGTAAGTTTACTAATATGGAACCAATCCCAGAAACCAGCTCAAACACTCCGTGTGTGACTGGCCTCAAGAATTTGGCCCCTGGGGTCTGAGGTCACGCAACTTTAACCCCCTTTCTGTTTCAGGTACCCAAAGAATCAACCAACTTCCACGGTATGGACAATCGAGAAGTAATAACCACCCAAACACTTTCAAAAACACACGAAGCCTTCCTTCCTTCCTTTATTCTAGACAGTATTTATTACATAACCTCGCCAGATACTAGCTTGCTAGGCTACTAGCTTACTAGTTTTCTCGCCGGTCCCAAGCCCGGGTAAAGAGGGAGGGTTGGGGCGTGGTGCTAGCAACTCCACCCCTGTAAAACAACCAAATCGCTACAGAAACTTCAACGAATAAATATATTAAAAATTCTAAAAACATAAGCAATAGCCTTACTTTTCGCTGGAATCGGGGAAGTGAAATGACGCAGGCTGGTGAAAGCCTTCGGGAAGCCAGTCAGCCGATGTGCCTTCTTTCGATGAAAGCAAAAGTAAGGATGGGTACCTGGAATGTTCGTACAATGTACGAAACTGGAAAGGCTGCCCAGATAGCCGCTGAAATGAGAAGGTACAGAATAGAAGTGTTGGGAATCTGCGAAGCAGATGGAACGGAACTGGAAGGTGCCAACTACCTACTGGAGAGACAGTAATCTTTCCGGCCACCTAGAGGACAACCATGAGCACACCGAGGGAGTGGCCATCATGATGTCACCAACAGCAGCCAAAGCTCTCATGCAGTGGGAACCAATCTCCTCCAGGATAATGACAGCCAGGTTCAACTCAAAAGGAAGGAAAGTTACAGTCATTCAATGCTATGCGCCTACAAACGTCTCAGAACAAGAGAAGAAGGAGGCGTTCTACAGACAACTACAAGCAATAATGGACAACGTCCCAAATGGCGATATCAAAATCCTGATGGGCGACATGAATGCGAAGCTGGGAGGAGACAACACAGGAAGAGAACTCACCATGGGTCGTGAGGCCCTCGGCGAAATGAACGACAATGGTGAACTCTTCTCAGACTTCTGCGCCTTCAATGATTTGGTGATTGGCGGTAGTGTGTTCAAACACAAGGATATACACAAGACGACATGGATTTCACCAGATGGAAACACCAAGAATCAAATAGACTTCATCTCAATTTCAAGAAAGTGGAGACGGAGCCTACTGGACACAAGGTCAAGGAGAGGAGCAGATGTGGGTTCAGACCACTATCTAGTACAAGGGACTTTCAAGGTGAAACTAAAAGCCTCGAGGATAGCTGGGGATAGGCCACAATGCAAGTTCAACACTCAATTACTGAAGGACACAACCACAAAAGACCCTTCACTGCAACTGTCAGAGCAAAGCAGGAAACACTACGCGACATCACTGAAGAATCATGCGTGGAAGAACATTGGAAGTCTCTGAAGGCGATTCTCAACGAAACGTGTTCAACGGTTCTAGGAAGAAAGAAGAGACAAGACAAGGAATGGCTCTCAACGGACACTTGGAAATTAATAGAAGAGAGGAGAATGGTGAAAGAGAAAATGATTCAATGCAAGGACGGACAGGAGAAGGAGACGATGAGCTCAACTTACACAGCACTGGACAAAGAAGTGAAGAAGAGTGCTAGGAAGGACAAAAGACGATTCTACGACAACCTGGCCACTGAAGCTGAGAAGGCAGCAGGCAAAAGGGACCTGAGGACACTATATCAGATAACCAAATCTCTATCCGGGAAGAGATCAACACAAGCGAAACCTATAAAAGACAGCCAAGGGAAGCCCATTACCAAGGAAGAAAAACAGATTAAACAATGGGCGGATCACTTCAAAGGACTCTTGAACCGACCAGCACGGACGTGTGTACTGCTCAGAAGTTCGCTCCGTCCTTCTCTATGGCTCTGAAACATGACCAATACGAGTTGAAGACATGAAAAGGTTGACTGCTTTCGATCATAGATGTCTGCGATCCCTGTCTCACGTTAGGTGGTTTAACAAGGTAAGTAATGTTAACGTTAGGCGTAGAGTGTTGGACAGGCAAAGAGGGAAAATCAATCGACGAGGTTATAAAGTTACATAGACTAAGATGGCTAGGTCACGTGGTGCGCATGCCTAACCATCGCCTCCCCCGACGACGGGCATTACTAGCTGATATAGGTGCAGGTTGGAAAAGGGTAAGTGTGGCCAAACAAAAACATGGCCTCATCAATCCATGAAGTCCTTGACAGTTAAACTGAGTCGATCAGGTAGGGAGATGAAGACTCCCGGGTTGGGGCCCTCGCCTCGGGACTCTAGGAATCAATGGCTGGAGACAATAGGTGAAATGGCTCAAAATCGTTGTCAATGGTCAGCGCTGATGTATTCAGTCTCTGTAATCTTTCATATTCCTTTCTACCATTACCCATTCTGTTTCACTCTTATACTTGTCAAACTCTATTGATTCTCTTCACTCATCTTCTTTTCTACCTTTGTGTGGTATTTGGAACGTGGCAACTCGAAGATGCTGCACTTCGGTGCGAAGTTGTATGTTGAATCCAGACAGACAGACCACCACCTGCAACCCGTCCAGAAAGACCAACAACAGCACGCACACAACTGCAAGTTAACACCAATCCTCCAACGAGAGCTGAAGTCTTGAACGCAATCAAGCTTCTGAAAGCTGCAAAAGCAGCTGGACCAGATGGAATACCCCCTGAAGCACTGAAAGCGGACCCAGAGACTACAGCAGACATACTGACTCCATTATTGCAAAAGGTCTGGAAGGAGGGAAAGGTGCCTACTGACTGGGGGAAAGGTCACCTCGTGAAACTACCAAAGAAGGGAGACTTAGGACTCTGCAAGAACTGGCGGGGAATCATGCTCCTATCGACGCCAAGTAAAATCCTGAGTCGCATCATCCTGGAGAGATTAAAGGACGCACTGGAGACAGAACTCTGACCAGAACAAGCTGGATTCAGGAAAGGCAAATCATGTACTGACCAAATTGCAACTCTACGCATCATCATCGAACAAAGCATGGAATGGCGATCAAACCTCTACCTCAACTTTATAGATTTTGAGAAGGCCTTCGACATCGTTGAACGCGAAGTTATTTGGAAATTACTCGAGTACTATGGCGTACCCCAAATATTCATCAACCTTATTCAACAGCTGTACGACAATGGCACATGTCAAGTGATCCACAATGGAAAACTCAGCAAGGCCTTAGGAGTAGACACAGGAGTCAGACAAGGGTGCTGGCTTATTATCACCAATGATATTCCTAATTGTGGTGGACTGGATTATGCGTCAGACAGTGGGAAACGAGAAGGTAGGGATATCCTGGACCAACCGACGTGAAGAACCTAGAAGACCTGGATTTCGCGCGTTTATGATTTATGTTTGATGTCACACAAAGTCGAAGACTTACAAGCGAAAACCGACAAACTGGTCGAAAAAGCAGCCAGCGTAGACAGGACTCCAGGTAAACATAGACAAGACGGAGGTTATGAAAATAACCAACCAACAACAGCAACAACATCCAACATCAATCGCCATCAACGGGAGGGATTTGAAAGAGGTGACTTCATTCACTCACTTATCTAGGGAGCATTGTCTCAACTACAGGAAGTCGGAACGGACGAGGATGTCAAATCGATCGAGAATCGGGAAGGCGAGAAACACATTCATCAACCTGAAATCAATCTGGAAATCTTCGTCATTCAGCATCACCAACAAAATTCGGATTTTCAATACAAACGTAAAGTCAGTTCTTCTATACGGATCAGAAACTAGGCGGGTCACAAAGAATATTTCCAAAAGGTTGCAGACTTTTATTAACAACTGTCTTCCCTCTATACTGAAGATCAGATGGCCGGAAAGAATCACCAACAAGGAGTTATGGGAACAATAAACCAAGAACCAATCGCCCAACAAATATGCAGGAGAAAGTGAAGATGGATCGGACACTCGCTGAGGAGACCACTGGGTGACATCGCGCGTCAAGCCCTCGAGTGGAACCCGAAAGGGAAGCGGCGCGTGGGACGTCCAAGGGTGACATGGAGGAGATCGTGTGAAGAGAGAGGAGTTGAAAGAATATGGATTAACATGGATGCAGGCGAAAAGTACAGCAGAAGACAGGAGAAAATGGAGACGTGCAGTTGAAGCCCTATGTTCCACTAGGAACCCAAGGGAGCAATAATAATATATGATAATAATAATATTTATTACATGATACCTTCAAGTAAAATATTAACTGACGACAATATATCCTATGACACACAATGCTGTCTGAGCAGCTGAAGCACAAACCATATCATTACGTCATATATCTGCTTTGTCTCCTTCAAGAAATCCACGATATCTAGTTGAAAGATGTAAGATTGTAAGATGTTCAGAAGTACATCCTGAGAGCCAAGGACATAATTGAAGAACAGTTCTCTCATGTATTGGGATACGTTGCCTGCCACGCACAATCAGACCATTCCTCAAGTTTAGTAAGAACTTGCGAATCAGGGAGCTTGTAAACATTTTAAATACACACACAAGAGTAGATAATACTATTAGTGGGGTTATATCTTAATCCAATAGAACAAGCCGAAGGAGAGAAAATATATGAAATAGGGAGAGAGAGAGAGACGGAAGTTTTTTTGGCAGCCCAAGTTTTAAGCAGTCTACCAGTCGTTCAAAAGGAAATTGTATATAAATGCGATCATACAGTGCTGAACAGGGAAAATGAATTCGCCGTGGAAAAGAGTGCCTCTTTGCTGAACTACGTGTTTTGTCTTCACAGTGCATAAGACTGAAGCATACTCGGTGGGACAAGTTCACTTTGACCACAACTTCAATGGTTGGTAACTACTTTTGGGGTTATCATCACAAAGAACTCTCACTCATCCTCTCCAACACACAGAAACACACACATACACACACAGAGAGGGAGAGACTTACTTAATAGCTTCAACATAATAATACTGTGGTTGATCTAAATTACGATAACCCGGTGTAACAACAGCATTAATAAAATCCTCTTCACGAAATTCAAAGGTACCAGATTTATTATTTAATCGATGGTCAACAAGACTAGATCTTTGGAAACGATTCATCGTCAGCGATGAAGTAATACTACCAGGGCGTATTCGATTTGGATGATGATGATGATGAGCAGCAGCAGCACCAGTAACACCGAAAGATGATTTACCACAGGAGTTTGAAACACCAGCTTGTAATTTAATTTGATCAATTTGTTCTTTCCATTTCTCTGGTGATACTTCAGTCAGCCTACGTGGAAGTAATCGACCGATGGATTTTTCACAAAAAGATGTTAAGACTAAGTTAACGAAATCCCAATCAATTGAGCAAGTATCTAAAACAAATAAAAGATAAATTAATTTTTAAAAAGAGAGCCATAATTTCAACAACAAGAAAAACAACAAAAATGGAATTTAGAGGATTTCATCAATAGATGAATTTGGTTAGAGAACCATTGGAAAACCACCACTGGAGTAGCGGACAGCTGTTTCATCCTAGTGTGGGACTCTTCATCAGTACACACTCACCAATAGGGTTCGAACTCAGGACCTCCTAGTTACAAGGCGAGCCAGCTCGTAGACCATTAAAAGCCACTGGGAACCGATCCAATGACCAACCCATGAATTCTAACTTCTGCCAATTCACGACATAGTGCAACCGCTAGCCAATGTCTTCGGTGAGTATTTGTCCTCACACCCGACCTGCTGCACCCTACTAGTCACGACATGTCACTAGGGCTTCAGATAACTACCTACGTGAATAGGGCCAGTCGCTAGTGAGCATCTCATTGATATTCAAGTATTGGTTTGTGAGGATTTGATTGGTTACAGGATTTCATGATGAGCTGACATCAGTTACAGAGCCATCGGGTGTGAGGACAAATACTCACCGAAGACATTGGCTAGGGGTCGCGCTATGTCGTGAATTGGCAGAGTTTAGAATTCATGGGTCGACAATTGAGGAGTCGGGTCCCAGTAGCTTAATGGTCTACGGGCTGGTTCGCCTTGTAACCAGAAGGTCCTAGGTTCGAACCCCGGTGGGGTCCCTACTGATGAAGAGTCCCGGACTGGGACAAAACAGCTGTCCGTTACTCCAGTGGTGGTTTTCCAATGGTTTTCTAACCAATGTCAGCTCATGATGAAATCCTGCAAACAATCAAATCCCTACAAACCAAAACTTGAAAAGTGGAAGTGTACACCTTGCTAATATTCAGAGAAGAAACGGCGCATACAGAAACAGTCTTGATAACGATTCATCTGAGGAACCATAACCGAATGACGCACACACTCGTCTTTGTACTTTTTCTTGAAACATCAGAAACAATTGTAATCAAAGTAGGAACACACTTGAGTCTTAAGTATTCTATGAGAAGTTTCGCTTAACCTTCGGATCTTCTTTGACCGTGCAACATTACCACAATTGGACAAGCTTCCAGTTTCTTTTTTTCTTTCAAGTTGGACCACTGATTGATGTCAGTTAGACAACCATTGAAAACCAGCACCCGAGTACTGAACAGCTATTTCGAACTCACAGCCAGGGTCGGAACCCATAACCTTTCAGTTACAAGGAAAGCCCGTAGACCATTCAGCGAATAGGAACTAATTAAATGGCCGACGCACGAATTCTAACTCCTACCGATTCGTGATGTTAGTACGACTGGCTCCAGTCAGTGTCATCCTTGGAGTGTATTTGTCCGCACTCCCGACCAGGTGGATATCACTAGTCACAAATTCTCACTAGAACTTCAGGGAACTTCCTCTTGCAGTCAGTCAATAGCGAGCTCCACATTATTGCTCAAGATTTGGTTTGTTTAATCACGCATCAATATCAGTTGGAGAAATATTGAGAAAACCAGCACTCAACTAGTGGGCAGTTGTTTCGTTAGCCTAGTTTGGGACTCATCATCAGTACACACCCATGCTATTAGGGTTCGAACCCAGGACTTTACGGTTACAAGTCAAGCCCGTAGACCATTCAGCCACTAGTTTGTTTTCCCTTATGAAAGTTGTTATTTAGTTCTCTTTAATTAAATGAATATGTTGAATAAACATGAATAGCGTCAGGATATGAAATAGTGGCTTACAGGACTTTCACTTAGTCGCCAAAGACAAGAGGTTGTGCTTATGATTAAGTAGTCTTTTATTTATTTATTTAAACGCATAAAAGCTTGGCACAACAAGGCACCAAGAAGGATGCGCCACACAATAATAATAAAGCAACATAGATAAAAAGAAAGAAGAGAAATATATATATATAAATATATATGTAGAAAACGGATTAAGAATTTCATCTGGAAGGAAAACATTCATACTTAACAGGTTCAAACAGTACTCGTTAACTACCATCGGGAAGGGAAGAAAGAAGGAAATTGCAACACGTTCGCCATTGATTACGGTTCTTGGCCATATCCGATAACGATTCGAGCCATCGATTCGAGCTATATCGCGGACCCCACCCAGGGAGTCGTGACACACCAACCGATGCTAATCTAGCACAAACATCCTTCATCTCACGACGCCACGTCATGGACTGATCACCTCTCCGCCTTTTCCATCCCGTCCCAGGGCTGGCTAGCGAACAGAGACTTGTACGGAAGCCTCTGGAATGACATTCGTAGCACATGTCCAAGCCACCGGAGCCGGTGTTTCCAGATGACGACACTCAATGAATGGTGATCTTCACTGTGTTCAAATACACGCCACCGAACCTCACAATTACTCACGCGATGATACCATCCATCGAACGCAAACAATCCTGAGGAGACAGCGATGGTCGGACACGCAGAGTGCCGCCTCACATCCTCAGCCTACTGGGAGAGGCCAGGTTTCACAGGCGTAGAGCAGGACAGCCCGTCCTGACTTTTGACAGCCTGGCTAACATCGCGACGGCGCCATAGGTGGCTGAAGTTGATGTATGCCACCCTAGCTTTCATTATACGGTTGGAAATCCCATCCGCCACTCCTCCGCCAACACCCACACAACTACCAAAACACACAAACTTCCTAGCAGGTTACAATGATACATCTTTCATAGGAGTGTCAAAAAGCACAAGTCCCTAGAGCTCAGGACTTCCTGATGATTGCTACCAACCACCACCACCAACACCAACACTTGACACTGGTTCAAAGTACACCATGATCATAATGATCACACTGACCAATGAATGTATACATTACAATCTTATAGTAAGCCATTCGTGAACCCGAGTCGCTCAGTGGTAAAGTTTCTGACTACAGCACTACTGGGTATCGCGTCAGCTACAATCTTCAGACATGTTTAGTTGGATCAGGATTCTCTGGACATTGTTAACAATTACCCAACGTCGACGTAGGTCTTCTCACCCCAATCCTAATCTTAATACAGCATGACGAAACTATCTGAGATATATTTTGTCTGACAGACTGATATTAATAATAATAATAATATAGTATACATGTATATGCATATTGGGTGGTACACCAGTTATTAACTGGTATTACAACATTCGACATGTAATGTCATTTCATCAGCCGCCATCATCTATCTAGAGGACCGTTGAACATCAAAAGTCTTTAAACTGAATAAAATTCAGGATTATTTAATTGAATTTTAGATTTTCCTGTCGATTGATTCAATTAAATAATTAATATAACCCGTTGGCACAGCACAAGAGGCAGTGGCTCCCGTGGCCCAAGTGGTCTATAGTGTATAACGCTTTGGTGTTTGAAACTATAGGTACTGGGTTCGAGCCCCGGTGGTGGGAACATCATCACTCCCTGGCTGGGGAATGCAGGCACATCCAGGTGTGACGAGTCAGCCCCAAATAGGACGAAATACGCTTTATCCTGGATTCCACTACCGCTAGTCACCATCCACCAATTAAATTCTAAAATTCAGGATTCTTTAGAACTTTGCATTAACAAATTCTGTCGCTACATTTTGGTTAACTAGAAGCTCTGAAAGCCACATATGATATCATTAAATGCTGAGTATAATCACAATTACCTGAAAGGTAACAAAAACTCAGTCGATCCCATATGAAGTTACAGGTTACATAGTGTTAAAAAGCCTCAGATTAGAACAAAGAAATAGTTGTGTATTTTTAATTTTCCCTTGGATTCCGAGTGGAACATAGGGCTTCAACAACACATCTCTACTTTGTTTTATTTTTCGTGCTGTCCTCTTTAGCTGGCTGGGTCCACGATTGCCCATAACCTCTCATATCCTACTCCCCAAATAATCTTCTCCATGTCGCCCTCTCACAATAACGACCCACTACTCGTCGCTTCCCATTGGGATTTCTACTCAGGGGATTTTCTGGCGCCCGATGTGGCAATGGTGTCCGATCCAACTCTGTTTTCTTATATACATATATATATATATATTGAGCAATAGGTTCCCGCCTTTTGGCTCCTTCATTGCCACAGTTTCTCATTACTCATTGTTTCTGACTAGCCATTTGATCTTCAATATGAAGTCGTCGAAAGTAGCTGTTGCTAAATATCCGCAGTAGCCTATTTGAAAAGCTTTTCGTGATATGCATTGCAAGTTTTTGACCCATATAGAGGTAGCTGGCTAGCTTACCATTTGTGTTAGAATTCAAAATCTTCTTCTTTATGCTGACTCAGTGCAAAAGATTTCTAGACTGGTTTTAAGTTGATGAAGAAGTTATTCAGCCCCCCCCCTCCCCGATTCTAGCTGGTTGGTTTTGACATCTGCGTCCGTTCCGATTGTCTGTGGTTGAAACCGTGTTTCCTAGATAAGTGAATGAAGTAACCTCTGTTGAATCTCTCCCATTGATGGTGATTAGTCCTGGTTGTTGCTGTTGTTGTTGTTCTTGGTTGGTTTATCTTCACACCTCCGTCTTCTCTATGTTCACCTGGAGTACTACTGTCTTCACTGTCAGAGTCTTCTGACAGTTTGTTAGTTTTGCCTGCAAGTCTTCGAGTTTGTGTGACATTAAACACATATATCATTTGCGAAATCTAGTCCTTCTGGAGTCTTTTTTTATCGGTGGTCCAACGTATTTCTGGCTTCTCTCATTCCCCACAGCCCGACGCATTATTATTACTTTGATTAATCGATGTTGGCTTATTACGATAAAAAAGCGCTACTATTCAAAACCCAGAAAAACAGTATTAAAATAGCTGTACATACCTCGTCTAGTTGGTACTACCAGAATTTGTGAATAAGCTTTTTCAAAATTAAACTCAAGGACAGAATCCTTTTCAAAGCGTAGAACTTCCTTCAAAATTAAAAAAAAATAAACAGAAATGAAACATGGATGAATACAAACGATCTGAATCCATTTTATAGAGTATGACTAAAGATTATGTAGCAACACAGTAGAGAATAGACATCACAACCAAGTGACCTTGAACCGACCAATCAGATTGCTCAGAATTACAAATCGATACTTTTCATAATCTTCGTTGTAAGTTTCACCCTAATCAATAATCACAAGCCTACCTCAATCCTACCCTAATCTTAACCCGGAATTAGGATGAAACGAAGATCATTAAAAGCATACATTTGTAGTGTTGACATGTCTGATTAGCTGGTTCAAGGTCACTTGACATGTTGGTTATATGACTCGAAATCAGCGTCAATGGCGTAGATCTAGCAAATTCTCATTATTCTCCCTATGATCACCCTTTCTTCCGTACATCTCCGTCGATTGTAGTTCCTTTGAACTGTTTCTCTACCTTTGATTGGTGTATATGGAGTGTACCCACTGGAAATGCTGCGATTCCCTGCAAAACGTTTTACTTTGGAAACTCTATTAGTCAGTCAGTCAACCAGAAAGCGGAGTAATGTGATGATATTTGAAATTTATGAAATTTACGAGACAAAAGTTAAAAGTCAGTAAATCTATGGACAGTACGAGAGAAGGACCAAGCCTCAAAGGGGGAGTATACAGCAAAACGATGACCACCAACGAACCAACCAAAGCGTTGGTGTAAACTCAACACTTTTGGTAGTCCAAATAACATTATAACAGACAGCTGATGACTCAGATTTGTGTATATCACCACCCTGCATTACATAATGCGACTAGACATTTAATCCCTCGTTCAGCTATAATATTTAAAAAAAAAATATCAAAAGTTCACGACTACTTCTAACACAGTTCATTTGTGACGGGAAAAATTGAGTCTACACGTTATTGTTAATACTTCAGAATTAATCTGAATTTCGATGATGAGTAGGATGCAGCATACTTACGAACAGTAATGACTAACTGATGAAGTCAAACTTGGTTAGCCTGTATGTTAACTTTGACACAGTAAAGCAATGTCTTTTGGATATTGTGGTAGATGACATGTACATCACTAACTATTCCTTTACGTTCCCAGTGAGACATAGAACCTCAAGCATCAGCTCTGAAGTTTCGGCAACAGTCTGTCTGTTTTTGACATAGAACTTTGCACATATGTGCGGCTGTTCAAATCGCCACACTTCCTCCATGTAGCACACAAAGCAACAGAAGAAAGTAGAAGAAACGCATAATAGAGACAGTAAACAGAGGTGTGAGACAAAGAAATAGGAATAACGAAGAACAATATCGTTTCATTGGAAATCATAAGTCACAGGGAGTGGATGCATCTGCACCAGCCATTGAGAACGATTTTGAGCCATGCCACCAATTGTCTCCAACCATTGGTTTTTACCGTCTGGAGAACCCCAACCAGTCAGAAAGTCCACACCTTCCCACGTGGCTGGCTTAAACTAACTGTTGTAGATTTCATTGACTGGTGTCGCCATGTTTTGGTTTGACCGCCACTAGCTCTTTTCCAGCCTGACCCTATGTCAGCTAACATTGCCCGTTGTCGAGGAAGACGATGACTAGACATAGGTAATGTATATCCTAACCATCTCAGTCGATGTAATTTCACGGCCTCATCAATTGATTTCCCCTCCCACCTACCTACCTAGGACTCGACACCTCACCTCAATATTGGTCACTCTATTATACCATTTCACACGGGAGATAGAATGCAACGATCAAAGACAGCTACCTAGCCGGTCTTTTCATGTCTTCCACTCTCAATGGCCAGGTCTCACAGCTAGCGATAAAGGAGGACGGAGCGTAGTGATGAGCAGTACACCCGCCCTGTGGTCGATACCCGGATATCACGTCTACGCCCACAACAGTGGCTTTATTTTGTTTTACAGGGTGGGGTTGCTAGCCTCATGACCAACCTTCACTCTTCACTAGGATTAGTACCGACTGGTTTAGCAAGGTTCCGATTTTGATGGTCAAAGAATGAATTAGTGTTCCTATCAGCATATATATGTATTAATACTACGTTACTGCAAGATGATATACAACAGTTAAGGGTATATTCAAGTGTTGGTTTGCAGGGATTTGATTGATTGGTTACAGGATTTCATCATGAGCTGACATTAGTTAGAGAACTATTGGAAAACCAGCTGGGTGTTCTGGACAGTCCTAGTTTGAGACTCTTCAGCAGTACGCACCCACATCACCGGGGTTCGAACCCAGGACCTTCTGGTTACACAAGGCCAGCCAGCTCGTAGACCATTTAGCCACTAGGACCCGATCCAATAGCCAGCCCATAAATTCTAACTTCTGCCAATTCACGACATAGCGCAACCCCTAGCTAATGTCTTCAAAGAGTATTTGTCTC